>JAJJMB010007708.1:27435712-27525337 GCA_023531105.1 Papaver atlanticum | reverse complement strand
GAATTAGTAGGTTATTGTAATGGTTTAGCTTGTATTACAAAAGTGTATAAAGAGGCTTATGGTGGTGCGAGGGGAATAGCTGTCATTACCCGACCAGGCGCCAATTATTTCATCTCCACTATTTATATCCTCGCACTGAAATGGGCTTCCAATATTTATGTCATGGTTTTGATTTTTCATTCAATGCACGTTCTGAAAAGGCAACGAGAAACAACATAGATCATAGCCGTCTGGACCGCAACGGTCAGAGTAGTTTTGTTTGTCGTCGTTGTTTTAATGTTCAGCTGTATATATTGAGGTGTTCAAGTTCAGCAGTTTGGTTTACCACCAACTCACTTCTGTTGCTACTTTGACCCCACTACTGCTACTCCTAAAAAGCTGCTATCCCTTCCCTAGAATCCCTACACGTACGTATATAGACTTTCACTGATCAGGTGTTACTGTATGGATTCGAATGTGGAGTTTCTTAAATTCTACGATTTGCAAACGGAGCGTCTCGAGGTGGAAAGATCCACATCTCCTCTAATTGGACAAGTCGTTTCACTTTTGAAGCTCAGATGAAAAAGTCCCCCCCAGACATGATGAGTTTCATTCCCCGTACATGATTTATCAGCTGCCACTTAAGTTGAAAACGTGGATTACAAGCTGCACATTCAAGTGAAAATATCAATTCTCTTAAAACCTTTATTCCTGCCGGAGAAGTTATTGAATTTAATTATAAATCAAACAGGAATAAGTATCGCATCGTGCTTTCTATTTGGAAACTTTAACGGTGACTCTAGATTAAGCAAACCCAATACACGAACAGGCTTGATTATGTCAAAATAATCTAAACCCAGCTAGCACTGAAACCATGAATGATGTTTTGGGGACTACTCAAAATAGATGGGGGACTACTCTTCTATTTTGGGGTGGATATTTGAAGTAATTTTGGGTCACCCCTTATCTTAAAAAAATTTAATACCAAATTTACCCTTGGTAATTAAATTAGTTAATTTATTGATTAGTTAGTGTTAGTGTAATGATTAATAACTGATTAGTTAGTGATTAGTGAGTTATTAATAGGATAGTTTTGTTAGAAGAAGAAGAAGAAGAAGAAGAAGAAGAAGAAGAAGAAGAAGAAAAAGATGAAAAAAAGAGGGAAGAACCCTCAAAATCTTATTTTGAGTTTAGTAAATATGATATGAGTGATTCATGTGATACCTCCTCCTCGGAATCAGAACCTCCTTCATTTCTTAATATATTTGTCAATATTTCTAATGATCCGGATATGAGTTATTTGTTAGATGATGAAAGCTATTTACCCCAAACTCAACCTAACGACCCAAATGATGAATTTTATCAGCCACAACCAGAAGATGAAGTTATGGGTACTCAGGTATGTCTCAAATTTAGTTAATGTAGCTTGAATTGTGCAAAAAATTGGCCAAATCGAAAATTTCAGGAAGAAATTTTGGCTAGGTCAAAGTAAAAAGGTAGCCGAACTTTCCTGTATGTGCAGTTCGGTTACTCATTTCAGCATACGCAGGTAACCGAACTCTGTTTAATGGAGGTTTTTGAGAGTTCGGTTATCTTTTTCCAGAAAACGTTGCCGAACTAATTTTATAGAGTATACAGTTAATAGTTCGGTTTAGTCGAGTTTAGTCCCTTTGTTACCGAAGTTTATGTTCGGCAAGCTCGCAAATCACGTTCATTGAATAGATAACCGAACTTTGCAGTTCGGTTTAGTCGAGTGTAGTAATTATGTTGCCGAACTATACCATAGAAAATTCCAAAGAAGTTCGGCAATATCGCAAAAAAAAAATCATAACCGAACTTTTTGTTCGGCAGGATCGTTTTTATTTTTACATTGCCGAAAATTTAAGTATTTCTTATTTTTAGTTGGTATTGACGTTGTGCTATTACTCGTAGGTTGCATCTAATCCAATAGAACCAATGGAAAATCAACCTACCCCTGTTGATATTTTGTATGATGACACGTCCCATCACTACATGAATGACTTGGTATTCAAAAGTCCTTTAGAGGCAAAGAGTTGGGCTAGACAACATGCACTAAAAGACATGTGCGTATTAGTATTGAATGGGAGAGAAAGCAAAACCCGCTTTGAAATGGTTTGTGAGAGAAGCGGTGATCCCGATAAAATCCACGAGAAGAAGGGTTATGTTTATAAAGGAAAGACAAATAGGAAGAACAAAACTTTCTCAAAGAAGATTAAATGCCCATTCAAGCTTGCATTTAATTACAACGAAGAATTGGGTGGATGGGTTCTCTACAAGGTTATGGAAGGTTGTCATAACCACCCTCGTCCAGAGCATCTTGAAGGACATTTCATGGCGGCCAAGCTAACTCCTGAAGAGATGGACAAGGTAGCTAAAATGAGGAAAATGGGTGTTTCACCGATTCAAATGCTCCAAATACTAAAGGAGGATAACAAGGATAACCACTCATCTTTGTCCACCATTTGTAATGCAATTGTGACAATTAGAAAGAAGGAATGGAGAGATAGACAAGTGATGCAACAATTGTTTTTTTTGGCCAAAGAGAAAGACTACGCGGTTCAAAAGGATGTGGATTAGGACGGAGAGATAACACAACTCTTCATTGCGCATCCAACGAGTGTTCAATTGGCTCAATGCTTTCATGAAGTTCTCATAATGGATTGTACTTATAAGACGAACAAGTACGAGATGCCATTGTTGAATATTGTTGGGCGTACTTCGACGCAGTCACCGTTTACCGTGGCGTTTTGTTTCTTAAGGGACGAGCAAGAACCTAGTTACATTTGGGCACTACAACAAGTTAAGGCAATCTTCCGAGGTGATGATATTCCCGGGGTTATAGTCACCGACAATGAAGTCGCATTGATGAATGCAATAGAGGTAGTGTTTCCATTAGCACACAATATGCTTTGTACGTTCCATATATGGTGTAATTTGATAAATAGGTGCAAGTCAATAATTTGTCCACCCAAGAAAAAAGGATATGAAGAGATTAAGATGCTACCGAAACATGAACGAGCGGATGCAAAAGAGAAAGTTGAAAAACAATACGATCTAAATTACGCTAAATGGGTTGGTTTCAACGGTGAATGGGAATCATTGTGTTGGTCTCTTACCGAGGAAGAGTATCATATAAATCTTGCGGAGATTATCGCCCATTGGGATACTCCCGATTCTCCCGGTGTTGTATCGTATGTTCTTCGCCAATTGTTGGAACCACACAAAGAGAGGTTTGTTAATGCCTATACCAACCAATATAAACACTTGGGAAATCAAGCGACAAGTTTAGTAGAGTCGGCTTACCATCGGTTGAAGAAGAATCTCTTTGGATGTGTTGATAATTTCGTAACCGTGTGGAATGCTATGGAAAATTACTTCAAGCGCGACATTGATAGAATTAAAGAGAAGTTCCAAAAAAGCCGTATATTCAAAACGACCGGAAAATATTCCGACCACCCATTGTTCAAGGGAATCCATTGCAACGTATCTCGCCAATGTATGAAGTTGTTGATTATAGAAGTCGAGTTGATTGATAAGTGGGAAACCAAGAGGGATGAGGTGTGTGTATGTAACATGAAGAAGTCTATGGGACTCCCTTGTCGCCATATGATAATCAACTACGAGCATGGGGTAATCCCTTTAAGCGACATTGATCCATATTGGAAGCATCTAAGTTTCATCCCTCCTCCAAAGGGAGAAGAAGCCGGAGAGGAGTTTGGTGATAACGAAATGGGTAGAACCGTACTAGAGATGTATCGTGGCATGAACAGGCTCCAAAAACAAATATTTTGGGATGACACGAGGAAAATCATATATCCACAAACTTCGGAGAATGTTTATGAACCGTCAAAAGGCAAACGCAAAGGTAGGCCAAGCAAAAAAGAAACTAAAAACAACTAAGAGAATATGCAAAGGTGTTACGTAAGAAGAAAAGTGAGCAAACCCCATTTACTAGAGATTGATAGACGCATTTATGTGTCTATTTTCATCTTTATTGTGTATATTGTTAGTACCCATTTTTGTACTTATTATGGTGTTTTATCTCTTTGTAGGTGTTTTTGGAGAAATAGGCTTTTGCGGCAAAATTGGCTCGAAAAGTTGTTAAAGATACCTGGAAGGACATTTGCTATTTGGACTCTCATTTTGGATAAGGGGTAACCCATTTCCAAGCAGCTACTAAACACATACCGGGACTGGATAGGGGGAGGTCACTTTCTTCAAAAAATTCAAATTCTGTTTTTGGCGGGAAAATATAAACACATTCTGGCAGTTTTGGTGGTAGTGATTTGGAGGAGTTTGAGGTCGATTAAACCTCTGATTTTCATAGGGTAGACTCCTTATGGGAATCTAACATGGGTGTTGAAATCGATTAAACTAGGCTCAATCGACGGATTTTTATCTCAACAGCAAAATATGGAAAGTCACGTGTGTGACCGATTTTAGGAAATTTTAGAGAGATTAAAGGCAAGATTTTCTTCCCAAAGATTGATATCTATCTAAGGAAGAGTTTATAATCAAAAGGAAAGCTCAGATACGCGTGAAAATTCTATAACAATAAATTGCCGCAACTTTGCCGTGAAGAGAAAGAAAGAGATTTCGGAAGATTTTGGGAGACTTAATCGGTCTTTTTGATATAAATAGATTGTTTGGGTCATATAGAAGGGGTGTCGAGAGTTTGGGGGGCTGAGAAGGGCTGAGGAGTGAGAAATCAAGACGAACAGAAAGCTACCTGCTGCTGTTTTCTGCTGGTGCGGAGCTGAAGAACACGAAGAACATAAGACGCACACGGAACAGTCGCAAAGAACACGAAGAACTTTGACCCACATTGAACCGTCGCAGAAGCAGTCTTATATTCAACTACGAAACCCTTTTATCGTTTATGTCTGTACTCGCTTAAGATATTCAGCGACTTCTATCTTCCTTGCAAAAGGCCTTCTGTAACTACAGTTCATTCTCTTCAATAAAAACACCTATTCAGCCATGCGTTATTATTTTAAGCGTGTTTTCACCATGAACTAAAACCCAACATTGGGACGACGGAGGGAGTCGATTTTCATCATATGGTAAATTTAATTTATTCTTTTTATGACTTTTGCATTAATTTAAAATTGAAATATGATTTGAATTAATTAGTTGTCATTTAATTTGATGATGTATGCTTAGCTTAAATGTTTTGATACATCATGCTTAGGATTTACAACTAATCTTTTGAGAATCTACTTAGGCAAAAATAAGAGTCACCATATCATATTTTATTTGGGTTATAATTGTTGAGAATAAATAAATTGAACCACATGCATGAGAATTGGCCAAATCCTTAGTCCCAATACCTCTCGCCCATTGTTTATAATTTTTGTTTATATATTTTTATTAAATTTAAAACCTCAAATCTTCACAAGTCCGAGTGAACGACAACCTTACTTACCACTTTAAAACTACATCAATTTTTTGGCGCCGGCCCATGAGTATACCGCGACAATGTACTTGGAGCAAACCAAGAAACGGGGTAGGAGTATTGAGGAGAAAGGGGAAACAAGTGAGCGAGATTTGAAGAAAAAAGGTACGATGTGTCCATCACAACCAAGCCAACCATGTTCCGGCGACGTGAAGCTTAAGTCTCCAATTTTCCCTATCCAACCATCTTCCCTATACGTGAAGCTTGAGGCTCCAAATAAAGACTATTTGAATGAGCTACCTCTATACATTAGAGAATACGTTATATCCACCGACGACGTTCCTCCGGATGGTAATTGTGGTTTTCATGTTGTCAATCAACAACTTGGGCCTTTCATCGAAGGTGCCAGGCTAAATAATGGGTGGGCAATCACTCATATAAGACAAAGGTTGTTGTCCAAACTAAAGGAGAATCCGGCATTTTACAAGACAATGTTGTGCGATGGGGTGGGTAGTCTCAATGAGAAATTTGTTAAGTATCAACGTCGTCTTCATGGGGGACATCCGATCACAACGGATTATTGGATGAGCATACCGATATGTGGACACTTAATCGCCGAGGCATTTAATTGTGTGGTTCATTATTTCTCAAAGTATGGTAGTTTCACCTTCACCCCGAAAACAACCGTATGTGTCGAGCAACTCAAACGAAGGAGATGTGTGATGGCATTGACTAACAACAACCACTTTATAGGCCTTCGTTTAAAACCCGATTGTCCACTGCCTCCAATATCCGGAAACTCTTATTGGCCTGCATTTAACTCCGATATAATGTTGGGTTGGTGTATTATGTATGAGCATAACATGGAGATGTGGAAAGCTTTGAAGAAATCGGACGAAATTGTACATGAAGGTCAAATTTCACTTGAGGATGATTAAATGACACATGTAATGGAACTAAGTATGCTTATCAATCTAATACTATGTTTTTTGAAATGTGGTATTCATTATCGAGTTAATGTTAGTATTTTATTGAGTTTACATATAATAGTTCGGTAAGCACATTAAGTTCGGCAACCTGCGCAAATATTTCAGGTTGCCGAACACCTGTTCTGTGTCAGATATAGAACATTGTAATTTTAAAATTCAAAGTTCGGTTAGAAAATAAATATTTGCGAGCCAACCGAACTACAAAATTCGGTTACATGGTAAATAATGAGGTAACCGAACTTTTATTTGAAGGCTCAGTCACAAACTGAACATATATATGATACACAAACCACTCTAAAACAAACCTAAGAGTGTAGTTATGTGATTTCTGCATCAAGAGAATGACTTTTCCAACTTGTGCAAAAGCAAAATTTTGAGTCTCCAGAGACAGGTTCGGCAACCAGTGATATTATACTTTGCTAACCGAACTAGAAAGTTCGGTTACAAGGTAAAAATTGAGGTAACCGAACTTTTTACCTGAGGTCTCAGTCACAAACTGGTAGGATATAGCTGTTTTATTTGAGTCTTCAGAGAAGAGTTCGGCAACCAGTGAAAATGTTGCTAGGTAACCGAACTCTGTCTTCGGCAACCTGGTAGGATTTAGCTGTTCGCCGAAAAAACAGTTCGGTGACCATTAATTAGTCACAGGTTACCGAACTTTAAGTTTGGTTATCTGTGTTAAAATTTCAGGTTACCGAAAAAAATCCTGTATTGAAAATTTCATCCATATAAAATTGAAAACACAAACTCAATAAAAATTAAAAACACAAACAAGGTTCTAAAACAAATATAAAATTTGTTATACATACCAAACTACGAAATCCTTAACTAATTGTTTAAAACACACAAACATACGAAATTAAACCATACGAAATCCATAACTAAGATGTTTTTTGAAACTAAAACCATACGAAATCACTAACGACCACCACGATGAACCCTTTTACCACTTCCTTGTTTACCACGAGTTTTAGGTTGAACTTCCTCATCACTTGGGGTTTCATCTACTCGACCGGTTTCCTCCAAGGTGCGACTTGAACATTCTCCTTGTTGTCGACCCCTCTTCAATTGCTTAGACCTACTTGGCAACATCATTCTTCTAGTTATAAGACCCTCCCACTCTCCGTAGTAGTAGGTTTGTTCCTTAGTCGACATCGGCTCTCCACTACGGATTTTAGCCATCCATTTCTTCAACAATTTCGTACCCTTCTTCACCTGATTCCAATTAAAAGCATAAGTAAATATATTTTCAATACTTTCAAACAACAAGGAAGTATAAGAGAAGACATTTTCTTACCACATTATCCCATAACATTTTTGCTTCTTCTCCACAAATAGGCATCTCCTTGTGAGCTCTCTTAACCTCCCTCTCATTTCCCTTCGCCTTATCAGTCTTAGCTTGTTGTTCTCTATTTATCACAAAAAGATGACTAATTTCTTGATAAAACTCCATATAATCTTCATCACATGCATTTACATCTCCACCACAAGGTACACAATCACCTAAAGGTAAGTAGTAGTTACGAAGTGCATTCCAATGTCCTACCGTAGGAGTTGGTTCATGTTTTGGAACAAAATATTTCTCGGTGTTCTTTGTTCCTTGAACCACCAAATTGAAATTTCCATTCACCACGTCGGGATCCATTTGGACACAACAAAGTTGTCTTAGTATTCTCCTTGGATTATATATTGCGTATCCATTAGGATACCAAATTGGTCCATAGTAAGCCGAGACGGTAGAGAAACCATTCAGATCTTCTTCATCTACAGGGACATCATCGGGTATGGCGTATGGGTGAAATACCACATCGTTCACCGTAAGTTTATCCAATTTCTCCCTCAACGAAGTCAACTGCTCTACTTTAGACTTCTTTTGTGCGTCCAAAAACAACCATTTTCCTGCTGTAGGTTCGTCATAGGGATAAGGTGTCTTTTCCCTAGCCAATCCCAATGAAGGGAAGTGGTCATAAATCCAAACCTATGCGAAAATAAGAAAATATTAACCACATACATGAAAATTGATTTGGAAGCATAAAATTTAGGAGAAAAATTTGCTAACTAACAATGTAAAAGGTCGCCTGAATAATAGTTAAGTAACCTCCAATTTGAGTTGTCTTAATACTCGACCCTTTGCTCATCTCTCCTAGAACAAAAGCAAGCACCCCAGTGGCCCAAGAGTATTTGTTAATCTCATCGAGATTTTCCAAAAGCTGTAGATAATGTGCATCCACCTTATTTCCAGAAACGTCGGGGGAAATGACGGTTCCTAGCTGATATAACCAATAAGCGGTGACATGATGCCTAAGGGTCTCCTGGTCCATCACCAACTTTCCTTTCTCCACCTTCTTTCTTGTCCCTCCAAATGCTTCCTTTAACCTTACCAACTTGTATTTCTTCACCATCTTCTTCAATGCTCCATTTACCTCTCTTGGATTATACTCATCGCCACGTTTAGGGGACCTCACAGAACGTCTAAACTCACATTGAGCCTTTCTTGCATCCCATCCTAGAAATTTTAGAGTCAATTCTTCAAGAGCTTCATAATGCATCGATGGGTTGTAGCCTTCTCGAAGACATTTACCTTCCATAGGTAAGCCGGTGATTCTCGAGCAATCATCGGGAGTAATTCCCATCTCGCCAAATGGAAGATGCATTGTATATGTCTCGGGATAATACCTCTCGAGAAATGCGGATACGGCAACAACGTCAAAATCCACATGTGCGTACTCAATAGCTCTCCATAACACACATTCTTTAACCTTCGCTTGAAACTCGTCACACTCCAAAGAAATATCCCATTGGACGCCTTTTGACGAAGAATAAGACGAACTGCATCATTATGATCCTACGAAAATAACATAACACTATTAATACTTGACGAAACATGTCCGAAAAAAAAATCGTTTTGTTAGTTAAGAATGAACTTAAAGAATACCTTTGTCGCATAGATCTTCGCAGCCCATGAGTGTTTGTAGCCAAACAATGTGGCCCCTCCATCATTTGGAGTACCATAAGTTGGGTTCACTGGTGGCAAACATAAATTATCAGGGGGAATGTGTGAGTATCAATCACAAGGCGGCTTCGGCTTCTTTTTCTCTTTAACAGGAACAATTTCTTGCTCTTCTTCCTTTTCCTCCTCTTCCTCCTCTTCTTCCTCTTCCTCCTCTTCATCCTCTTCATCCTCTCCCTCCTCTTCCTCCTCTCCCTCCTCTTCCTCCTCTTCTTCCTCATCCTTCTCTTCCTCTTGTCCTTCTCCTTCTTTGCCATGTCCTTGTTCTTCTTCCTCTACATTTTCAACGTGTTCTCTATGTGGTTCAACCTCTTCATTTCCTTGCTCTTCTTCATCATCATTCTCTTCTTCAATAACATTATCAATTGTATTCTCCATCACCTCTTGATTGACTTCCTGTAACGATCCCCCTCCATGTTTAGCATTTTTAGTACCACGGTTTCGGAAATCCAAATGTATTCTACCTCGAGGGGTGGGAGTTCTCAAATCTTCGGCTAGGTGGGGATTAGATTTTTTTCCTTTGTTCCTAATGAATGAAAACCACATTATTAGCTAAACAGAATATTGTCTTATCAAATAAAATTGAACATGGGATTACATCAAACACAAAATGTTAAAATATGGAAAGTTCGGTTATCTGGTATAAGTTGCGAAGTCACCGAACTACAAGTTTGGTGTTGACAGATCAAAGTTCGGTTACCACATAGAAACTGCGAAGTAACCGAACTATATTTTATCAAAGTTCGCTTACCTATATAAATTTATCGACTAAACCGAACTCAAAATTTTCATATAAAGAAGGAGTTCGGTTACGTTTTTTTTTTTTTGCGAGCTTACCGAACTACATAGTTCGGTTACCTAAAAATTCCTAATTGGCCGAACTGTTCTTCATATTGAAAGTTCGGTTACCAAAATCTAGGGTTTTCAAAATTTCTCCTAGCCGAAATCTATACTGTAACGACCATTTTCAATGGTTTTTGATGATTTCTAATCGATTTCTTCAACAAAAAACGATTCAAATGAATGGGTATGAAGGAAATTACCTGCGGATTTTCATTTTAATCGAATCGGACTTCTTGGTTGATGTTGGATGCTTGACTTCGTCTCCTAACTTTGCTTGAAGTTGTTTATCAACTTCAAATTGATTTGGGAGATTCGCTATATTAGCCAGACCCGGATTCAATCCTGGAATTCTTGGTGTCTGCTTAGAACGCATTGTTTATAAAAATTGATTAATCGACGATGATATTTTTTCGAATCGACGATTAACGTTGATGTATACGAAGAAGAGGAAAAGAATAATAATAATAATAATAATAATAATAAAGGGTTTTGAAACTGATTTTAGGTTTTCATTTAGGGGGTTAGATTAGTGGGTAGTGGTTAAATTAGTGGGTTATTAGGATTAGTTATAACCTTAATTAGAATAAGGGCAGATTAGTCTTCCCTAATCTTTTAAGACACCCCTTAAAATTTAGGGTGGACATTCATATAACAAAGGAGTCCCCCACCTTTTTGGGTAGTCCCCAAAAACATCATTCTAGATCTAATACCACCTAAAATTTGAGCCAATGGGTCCAGCAGCTAACTTAACCCTCTAAAATTTGGTCAAACTCAGCATCTGCCACCTGTGTGACCCATAAAAGTATACTGTGAACGGCAATAGAAAAGAAAACTTCCGGAAATCTAACATGAAGAAACAGCAGAAACTTGCAGAGCGCCACAGAGAAAAATGAAACCATTCGATATTTCCTTCTTCAAACCCTATGATTCACAATTTAGTTAGTAGTAAAATGTAATAGTTTTATCTTAATAACCTAATCATTTGACCTCCATATATCCCTGCCTCTCTACATTTACAATCATTTACCTTCAGCTCAAGCATTCTACAAATGAACTGGGCCATCAGCCGAAGTCTTAACCGTTGGTTAACGACAGGTGATGACAATTAAGGATTTGCATGAGCTGTCAGCCACCTAACCCTAAAAAATAATACGGTAATGATTAATTTCCCATGAGCTGCCGTCGAGTGGGATTAGGGGTAAAAATCATGTACTGGTGCCAGGAGAGCATATCGTCATCTTGGCAATTGATCAGAACCACCGGCTTGACCAGATGTAATGCTTGGACCAGCACCATTTTCGGGTGGTGGAACAGTGCCCCATTTCCCTTCTGACTCTAATGGTTCAACAACGTAGACCCCTCCATCACTCAAGCCAAGTGCAATTTGATTAGGTTCAGACGGATGAGCCGCAATCACAAGTGGATGCACCCTCGAGCTAATATCAAATATTAGAAAAGAAAAGAAAAATTAGGTCTTACGAAAAACAAGTGCAATTACTTGAGTCGCCACAACAATTACCTGATGTTTGGTGATAGATAAGCAGTAGGATTAATCCGACACCTTAATATGAGTGTTGTGGATGTAAATACGCCAACACTACCATCTCCAAAACTAGCATATATTGACTGGCTATCACAGGAGTATGTAGCGTGTGTAATAGGAACGCTTGATTCTTGAGGAATCCACTGTAAGAGAATCAATACATACAACAGATCAAATCCATAGCATAAAGAATTCATCTATGCAGACAACTAGAGAAGAAACTCGCAAGCTATAAGGAATTCTCAATTTGTCTCACAATCTCACTGAAGAGAAGGTTTAAATTTGTTTAGTTGGGACTGGCGACTTAAGCTGATGTATATTCTTAATTTACATGGGCTAAAGAGGGTAACCATCCTTTATAAATGTTTCTAGGACTAATTAAATTATTTATCTATCGAAGTTCTTCTGAATGAAACAAATGGGACAGACTGAACCATTTGAATGTGAGTCACCCACTGATAAATCTAGAAGATACCCAGTCGGAGACAATTAAGTGCTGACCTACAAGAAGGATAACTAATGTAAGCTGGAACTCATGTTATTACCAACAGCTAAGAACCCAAATTACCTGTTTAACACATTCGAGTTTTGGTGCTTCATATATGGCTATTTGAGTTTCATGAACTACCAGAAAGTGTATTTGATCCTGGTGAAACTGAACACGAGTCTCTGCAAGTGGAGCTGATGCTCGTCCTGTTGGAATCTGCAAAAATTTACTGGCCTGTTTGTCCCATCCATCGGTGCTCCAAACACATAGCTGGTAAAAAAAAAAAAAAGTAGACCCGTCAGTGATTTCAAAATTAATTCACAAAATGACTCAAAATAGCAACACAAAATGTGGTCTATGGACTATTTTCTTGTACTGACGACTCACACATTTCTTCTGAAAATGCCACTTTCCAACACTACCACTTGTATGGAATTACGAGAACAATTGGACAGAAATTCACTGACCTGTGCATCTGCTCCTGATGATACAAGCACGTTCAGGGAATTAGAAAAGGCAAGACCTGTTACTCTCTTTTGATGGCCTTTCAGTTTACTTTTAACCTACAAAAGGACGGCATACCAATGTTAGGGCATGTGTTTGCTACAAATCAACTAAATTCTCAGTACAAAGATCAAGACCTCATCAACTCGAACGTTATAGATTTGAATAGAGGAATCCTCCATTCCTATGGCAATGATGTTATTGTCCTGTGGATGGAAAGCCAGAAAAGTTGCAGCTGGAGGTGGAGGCATGAATGTCGTCATTGTCTGTTGCATAAAACAAATTCAGCACCAAGTTTCTAAAGGAGGAGCAAAGGATAATGAATGATTAATACATGACAATGATTTTAATATACCTTAAATGTCATCATGTTGAAAAGTGATATTTTTCCTCCTGATGCCGACATAACATAAGAATCATTCTTTGAAAGTGCAAAGCAAGGAACAGCATCTTCAGGTTTTGTATCACTGATCTCATTGGTCATTAGTATTCCACTAGAGGGTTGCCATAATTGAGGTGGCACGTTGGTGGTTGCCTGAAAAATATTACACATTTAATTTACTGATAACAATAAGTCTTGCACACATCCAAGTTTCCAGAACATCAATCATTACCTTTCCTGTTGTGTTACGATCATTCCTCTGCCATTTCCACAACTTGTGAACCGCATTAGCTGCTAAAGCTAATAGGGCAATTCCTGAATTCGTGTAAATCAATCTAGAAACCTGATAACCATTAATGAGAAAGGAACAACCATTATAATTAGAAGATCAGGCAATCCAAATAGACAAAGGGAAAACAATCTGACAATACATGCTTCTTTTGAACAGAAAATAGACAAATAGTGGGAACCAATTTCATGCGGGTGAATGAAATGTCTCCAATATTACGATGCAGAGATACTCTAGGTTGAAAGTCAATATATCCATATACTTCAAGCCAGAAAGTTTTAACACTTTTCTCAGCTAAAGCTCAAACCTCAATTAAAGAAGTCGATCACAAACTGTTAAGCAGTCCAGGTCCAAACAGTGCAAGTGTGGCAACCCTTTCCTTATGTATCTGATGTACGTATTAGGCTCAGCTAGCTTTAGCCAGTTAAAGGCAGATGTAAAGGTAACTCAATGCGGAGATGGAAACAAGATAGCATAGAGTAGGCTTTACAAGGTGTTATAAAATGGATGCATGGCACGCCTTCAACATCTAAGCTAGTGGGTAAACTAATCAAGATTGTAGTTAACAGAAGACGTACCCGTAGAGCTAACAAATTATCTGGAAGGCATAAGGAACGACATTGAGATGGCTCGTTTATTTCAGTTAGCTTCCAAATCTTAGGTTTCTCTACAGACTCTTCAGTAATTCTCGGTTTCACATCCGCCGCCAAACTTCGACTGTCTCCATTCTGCAAAAAATAAAAGTAAAGTAGTTATCCTATATACCGTTATTCAAATATTGAGAATGTGTACAAGAACAGAACAACTCCAAATCTATCACAGATCCAGATCCAAACAACCCACGAGAAGCATCAAATCAACTTACCAATCCACCCATTCCCACTATCGGTGGACCTCGATCAGAAAGTCCAGCACTTGGTCCAGCAACTGCACCCCCAACTCCCAATGCATTAATCATTGGTCCCTGCAAAATAAAAGTCGCTTTTACATAACATGTTCAATTTATGGTCTACTAAGAAGTTAAGATGATCAGGTTACCTTCGCAGCAGCTTCAGATGTTCTTGGACCTTCAACAGAATGTAGAAGGCGGAGTCCATCAGAGTTCGCTAATACTTTAATACCATTATCATTAGCAGAAACAGCCAACAATGTCCCTTCTTTGTTAAAACGAATACGGGGAGAGGCCTGTAGAAAATAGAAAGAAGATTGGTTGTTTTATTTATGCAACATGAAAAGTTAAGGAAAAGTTAGGGATTTTGTATCAAGGGTGTCTGTAGTAGTACCGGCAATCCACCATCTGCTTCAATAGTTGTCAGGATGTTCTGATTGTCCATGTCCCAAATCTTGATCAAGAACTCATCCCCAACTGCCAAGAACCTGTTTTTAGTGGTATCAAACTGCACAACCCCAGTCGACCGCTTACGGAATCCTATATATGTTCTCTTTACTGCCCCTTCACTTTCATTCCATTCCACGAGATATGAATCTCCATCTTTACTAGTTCCACATGAGAATAATCTAGATTTCCATAAACCAGAGACGCGGGTGTTTCAATCAAACAGTTCATACAATTTAAACAAATAAACTTGCACCAAAACACAGGACACTTTGTACTGTCATCGAAGTGAAAGAAAGAACCCATTTACAAACCTTGTTCCATCCGCACTGTAGGACATGGTTGTACAACCCTGGCCTGGTGCATCATAGTCAACTCTCGACCCAAGATTATCATACAGCCACGCCTTAATCTTCCCATCTACAGCTGTTGAAAAGATAAACTGCGAGATAGAGAGGTTAGAAAAGAAACTGCAGCTTCCAGATTACCCTAATTAGAATGGAAATGAATAATGAATATCATATGCCCTCTATGAAGAGAAAAGCACCTGAATGTTTTCCTTGTAGTGAGGACAAACAGAGAAGACTGGTGCTTCATGACCTTCAAAGGTGTACTGTTTGGCACCAGTGACCGCATCCCACACCTACAAAAACTCATGCTCTTACAATTCAGGTCACAAACTTCAACACTCCACCATACGCGACCATTATTACCAGCGGTGAACTTCATAAGTATGATAGATGAATACCTTGATAGATTTATCATCTCCGCAAGTAATGATGCATAATTGTTTATTTGGGTGAGAGAAAGCAAGATCGTTAACAGCACCAACATGAGCATCAATCTGAAATGGTATAACAAATTTCACAAGCAATTCAGACGTAAATAATTTACCCGTGAATCCACATTCTCCAAATAATGCATATGTAAAAATGTGGTACAAATTAGACAGGTTGATGGACCATATGGTAGTTCATCTAATAAAAAGTATTTCATCACCAAAACATCAGAAGAACGATACAGACCTCCAAGTGATGTCGCACGTCGTCCCCACCATGGTAGGAGTGTACATGCACAATGTGTTTGCTGTGTGCAACACCTGAAGCATGGGTTTAAAATATGGTAAAAAGAAATCTTAAACATGAATCCATCAAGGCTTAAACACCACATAAACATGAAATTTTAATGAATTTGAAAGAAATTGTATTAAGAAGTAATCTGTATGGAACTCGCGACGCATCCATTTGCGTCACAAAATAAAACTAGCAGAATTTTTTTACATTTTCTCTATCCGTAAAGGATTCGAACATACCGAGAAGAGCACCATCAGGACTCCACATTACACGGTTAACGGATATAGAAGGTTCCTTCGCCAAAGCGGACTAATTAGATAAACAAGAAAACTGAATTTAATCTCATGTTTGATAAATTAGTAAAAACACATTTAGTTAAAATGCAGAAATCACACCTGCAAAGGCATTGAGCATGTGCTACTGTCCCAAATCTTAAAATTTCTGTGAGCAAGCCTTTCGCGGTTACCCAACTCCCAGATAGCAATATCACCAACATTTGTTCCAACTGAAAGTTCAAATCCCCCAATTAATCAGAAACAGATGATAGCTAACTTTATTTCATCTATGGGCAGAGAAAACAATTAAAGTAATTATACAACTAGAAACAAAAAATGTAACTTGCAAGCTAACCAAGGAGTAGAGTCTGTTGCACAGGATGAAAATCCATGCTCTTGATAGCAGAACCTTGATGCAGGCTCATGACAACATTTTTAGGTAGTTCATCCAAAGAGTATAAGCTCTGAGCATGACTTTGACCAGGGTATTGGATAGGCAGTATGTTAACTGGCAAATTGTTGTTAGGCTGTTGCAGTAGATGAAAAAGAGTCTATTAAACAGATTAACAAAATCAATGTGAGAAAAACTTTAAAAACAAAAAAAAACATACTTTGTAGTAATCCCCAAATGATTACTTAGAATAATCAAAACTGAAGGATATGCTCATAAAGTAATACCTCATCTGTTAATCCTAAAGGTCTTGTTCTTTTCAAAACATGTTCAGAATCTGCAGTTTGATAATCCATGGCAGGGTTGTTGGTAGGAGTCCTCGGACGCTTTAAAAGGTTAGCTGTAGTGAATAATTAACAAAATATCAAATAAAGCATAAACAAACCAGAGGATAAGGTCAAGAGAAACATGTAAATGTAAGGACATACATACTCATCTCTACTTTAATTCTATTATTAAATTATATTTTCCAATATCCTCTGCCTATCAGTGACTTAAGTAGTCCAGTATCTTCCATAACAATCTCATTCTCAATCTACATTACTCGTCTAACATACATTACAGAAGGATGACAAATCATCAAAAAATGCAATCCTTACTATCGAAGGAGGTTTATTATGGTGTTTCCATGCTTGACTGATAAGAGTTACGCAAGTGGTACTTCATGTCTTCAGTTTAAGATTTTGTTTCGAAATAAGGAACAGCAGAATAAATAACTTGGAGAAGGGCCACTAGCCAGGTCATTAAGAGATAGTGTTGGAAAATCCTCCTTAGGGAAAAGGCATTACTTTTGCTACAATGCTTCTTCACAAAACATTAAAACCAGAAATACAGAATCTAATGAGCATAACCTACAGGCACAGGACTGATCCAAGGGCATTGCCGAAAAGACCTACACACTTCTCTTTATTTCATCATAGTTTAAACCCATGCCTATGGCAAACACTTCCAATGTTCCCCGAGAACCATACTGTGAAGGCACCTGAAAATTTGCCATTTCTTGTGTCCCTTGATGTTATACACAAACCCACGATCCATGGACCGTGGCTCGTAGGGAAGCAGAAAAAGTTGAATCGAAAAGCACCACAAGGTCGGTAGATAATTACTTTATGGAGTCATATATATATATATATGTGTGTGTATAAACAATCCTCCGCGAAAAGATTTTGTTCTTTAACTTTATTTTATGAACTACACAATATAATTGCAACTGCATGCATTTACATTAACATAATACTTTTATGTACTGAAGGAATGAGTCTCTACGCACATAAGCATGCTTCAAAAGGCATTATTCTGATTGAAAATCTTAACATGGATTAACAAGTAACAATTCAGAGACAAGTGAATGTGCGAGTCATACAGCACATTCCAAATGCAAAAGATCAATGGCCTTATTTCACCAAGAATATTCTAATGCCAACAAAAGTACCTGCGTTGCTTGGAGCCCCTAAACCCATAGGCCCAGCAGAAGCTGCAGGGTGAGGCACCGCTGAGGGATTAGCCATCCATCCTGCAATAGATGTTGGTAGAGGTGCTTGAACAGGCTGAAATGGCTGAAATACGAAAACCCAATCAGTTATCTTCTTAAAAAAGTGGAAATGATATTCACAGGGGAAGATAAATTGTTTAATTTCACTTACACCATGTGCACCCAGTGGGGGGAAGCCCCCTGCTTTAGGAATGGTACCCATTAGCGGGTTAGTGACGGGGGAAGGAGCACGAGCGCCATTTGGTTGTCCACATGTATGGTCCACAAAGAGGGTCTTGATGTCAGGGTTTGGCCTGGGATTTTTACAAAGTTGATGCTGCCAATTCAAACTGCAAACAAATTTAACAATCAAAGAAGGCTAGTAACCATAACACTGAGGAATCTACCTTATGGGGTTATCATCAAATCAGAAAAGGAAAAAATATTTAATAAGACAGAGATATCAACAAGGTATGTACATCAATATGAAATAGACAAGGAAATTACAACTTCTGATGCAAAAATCAAGTAATTAATCAGCTATAAGCATGAAAAAATAAATAATACATTTTTTATGTAAAATTTATTAGGAAGATATCTTCAAGTAAACAAGGTATAATGAACCAAATGGATAGTTAGGAAAGACATGAATATATAGGTGTTAGTTTATAGTCGGACGTGTCAATACCGCTCTATTACGGACACGTAATGAATACTTCAATATTAGAAGCTATGCCTTTTAATATTTCCTCTTTGTCGATAATAATGAGGCTAAAATTACTACACTATGGTTAGTTACCTCTGATTAATCAGTGTCCTGAGCCTCGAGTTCTTCAAAGTGGGAAACTGAAGCTTGTCCCTGAAAAGGGGATTTGCCTCAATCAGCTTTTTTAGTTCGGCAAGCATTATACCCCTAGCAGACTTGGTATCACCATACTTAGATAGCTGCTCATTCTCCCTGAAAGTAAAAAAAGTGGAGATGGACTAATCATATAGAGGAAGGAAAAAAACAAAACACATACAAACAAACATTATTCCATGAACTAAATTCATCCAATCCAATTTTGCAATACCTGAAGTTCTCTAAAGTAAGTAGCTGAGTTATTTCCTTGAACAGCTCATCATTAAAAGCCGAAAACACTTTCAAATCCTTGACCAAAATCTCTACTGCTTTAGAACGATCGTGTCTGAAACATAAATACAAACAACTCATCATTATCCTCTAAAACCTCAATTTTCTAAAATAAAAATAATCTAATTGCAAACCAAACAAGGAAACAAACAATTATAAGCAAAATAAAATTTGATTCCATGAAATGAAACACTAACTTGTCAAGAGCTTCAAGATATTTCTGTTTCCGTATTTCAAAGAAGATCTTCATAGAGTATCTATTATCATCAACTTTTGTAAAACCAGAGAGATACTTCTCCACATCATCCCATTCTCCATTGTTCACAATATCCTCAAAATACTTCATATTAAAGAAAAATCCTGACTCTTGCTCCAATCTAAACAAAAAAAATCAAAATCAAACAATTAAAACTCATAACTACAATAAAATACAAAAAAAACAAACAAAATTAAAGAGAAATTACTACTTACTTGTGAACAGATTCCTTAAATTTCTCTTCATCAAGAAACTGAAGTATGAGAAAAACAAGCTCTCTGCTAAGAGAAGACATATTCACAGTCTCCTCCTCCAAGATCAAACTCTAAACCCTAAAATATAGATCTAACTTGCCTTTTATACAAAAATGAACAAAACCTTCAAAATAACTCGAATTAGGGTTTCAACTTTAACAATCTCACACGATCGATACAGCCTCTCATCTTTCAAATTTCAAACCTAATCTGGAGGGAAAAAATCACCGTTTCTCCTTCCACTAGTCGATTGACTAAACGAGGAAACAGATCTATAGTGGAAGAAAAAAAAATTGCAGACAGGAAAAAAAAAATGAAGAGGAAGAAGATGAGTCGTGGTTTTCTTTCTCTTCCTAACTTTTTTTTTATATATATATAAATACAGAGAACTCTGAAGTAATAACAAACCAAAAAAAAAAAAGTTAAAATAATTAGCTAACGAAGACTGTACTCCTTTGGTTGGGATAATATAAATTTAAGAAAACTAGATCTAAGATTTATCGTACTCTTAAGGATGACGCTAAGAAAATTAATACCTCAAATGAAAGCGAGATGATGTATTAGTAAAGTTCTCGGAATGATAAGTGGATAAGTTAAATGATAAGGGAGTTGGCTTATATAATAAGTAGGATTGCATTTTGCATAACGTTGTGATAACGTTGTGATAAGTGGAGGTGGTTATTATCTCAAAGCGAGATTCCCGGTTATTGAGAAAGTGGAGAAGTGTGCGGTAAAGAGTAAAGACTCGAAAACTTTACTAAAAAGTATGTGTGGGTGTGAGAGTTGTGACCGACGACTTTTTCGTTGGAATTTGAAATACTTATTCGGTGTTTTTCACGTGTAGTATAGTCGGTACGACATATGCGGTAAGATTGATGCAACCGTGAGGTAAGTCGTAACTAAATCTCATAGGTTTTGGTATAAATCCTGTTATTGGGGCTGAAGTATCCATTGGAGGGACTAAACCATGATAATAACGTCTCTCTAGTTGGTTAGGGGGTCCCAATGGTAGTGTAAATTGTCTAGATTACCCTCTTACCTTTAAATGTACTAATTTACCCTTCTAGATTTATATGAAAAGATTGAATTGTCCTCCACAGTTTTAAAACCTAAATGAAGAATGAGAAGAAAGAAAACAAACCGTCTTCTTCTTCATCTTCTCTTCACCTCCATAGCCGGCCTCCATTAAAGCTCGAAAATTCATCGTTTTCGATTAATCGGCGATTCGAAAATTTAGAAATTAATAATCGTCAATTGAAATCTATATCAGAGATGTCGAAGAAGAAGAAAGTTGACGAAGAGTGTAGTGATTATAATCAACCACATCCTCCAATAGGTCAAGAACAACAATTTCAAACCCCAGTTAAGGTTTAGTTTATTTTGTTCGATTTAAGTTAAATTTCTATCAAAAATTGGGGTTTTAGATGAAAATTGAAATTCCAAATTCTGGGTTCATGTGAGTTACGGTTGATTTTAATTCAATTACGAACCTAAAAGACTTTGATGTTGTTACGGTTTGTAAGAGTTCAATTACCAACCGTAGATTAGTAAATCTGAGAATTTAGTACAATTACGTTTCTTTTTTTTGCAACCGTAACTTCACTTACGGTTGATGTCGACACCACCATTACGAACCGTAATTCTTCCTGCATGTCTCCAAAATTTTCTACGACTTATATCATATCAACCGTAATGGAGTTACGGTTTGTATTTGTATCAACCATTATCAACCGTAAATGTTCTTGTGTCTCAAAACTTTAGTTTCAAATAGATGTTTACGGTTCAAATATTTAGTTGAATACCAACCTTAGTTTAGTTACGGTTGGACTCGATCCACAACTTACAAACCGTAATTAGTTACGGTTTATTTTGGTGGTCACTTTGCAAACCGCAAATGTTTATGTTCATTTATTTTTTTTGGTTTGTTATTTTCTATTTTGTTTGTTCAACCCTTAGGAAATCAATCAATTGTATTGTTTGTGTATGAATCCTAATAGGGTGAAGAATAAGAGAGGGAATAACTTAACTCTGATTGATCATACGCCCACCCCTCGCGGTGACAAGCATTTAGGGGTAGATAATAGAGGTATCCACAAGAATGAGAAGAAGATGAATCTATTTGAAATTAGGTTGAGAGAATTACCTGTAGCTGAAGTTGGAGTTGATTAAGAAGGAGTGAAACCTAATGATCAATAAATTGAAGAAGAAGAAGGAGTTGAAATTAACCATGAAGGCAAAGAAGAAAAAAAATCGGAGAGGAATGATCTAATGATGAAGAAGAGGAGGAAGATGAAGAAATTCCAAAGAATCCGATGATGAAGAAAATGATGAAGATGAAAAAGAAGAAGAAAATGATGAAGAGGGAGAAAATATAGGAAAAGAGATTGTTGTAGCTGCATCTCTAGTGAAAGAAAAGAAGACGAGAAAGGAACTCGCACCGAAAGGGATGCATATTCCTAAAGGCAAAGATTTGTTGTTGCCACAGAAGAAGAATATAAGACCTTGGGGCGAGGCCCCGGATAAGTCTTCAATCTTATTTGGTTATACTAATTCCTGGGCCGCAAAAGTTTGTGAGACTAGGGTATGATTTTTCTTAAAACATTGAATTTATAACTTATTTCGTTTCATTTTGTTTATCTCAGTTTAACAAAAAATATTTGTATAATTTTTGTAGGATCATACAATGGTGAACAAATTGGTCGAGCGTCAAAGGGCTAAACATTGGCCATTAGGCGAAGAATGTGCTTTTGTTCGTGATCTAGTGTTGAGTACAGGATTAGGGCCTGGAATTCTGAATACCCAAGTGGAATATGATAGTGTTGTGGTATCTTCCTTCAGGGAACGATATTTTCCTGAAACCGATACGTTTCATCTCCCATTTGGAAAGATGACAATAATTCTGGACGATGTGAAACAAATTGTTGACCTAGAAGTTGAAGGAAGAGTTGTGGCAGATGGTTTTGACAACAACATGTCTTGGGATAAGCTTTACAACCTTATTCAAGAAACGCTTGGGTGGGAGAAAGACGAAACTGAGAATGAGTTTCGGTTGGCTGCTGGTTATGTCTCAAAGAAACCACATTAAAAACCTATCATTAAAAAGCTATTGTTGAAGAATTTGAGGACGGAGTTTGGAGGAACGCTCGATAAGGAAAGGAAAGGTGAGGTGATAGACGAAACAAGAGCTAGGCCTACAGCCACAATGTATTTGTTGTATTCTCTTGGGACCGTATTCATGCCTGATAACTCGGGAAATAGGGTGAATGTTCATTACCTACAATTGTTGAAGGATTTGAATGGGACCAAAGAGTATTCGTGGGGCACTGCCACCCTCGCATATTTACTTGACATCCTAAGAAAATCCTCGAGGGTTGGAGCTACTGATATTGTCGGGAATGTTGGGCTTCTAATGGTAAGTTTGGTTACATTTTTATTATATGATAGTTAGTTATATTTATCATGTTTAGTCATGTGCCAATTGTTTAAATTAATTTTGTTTTTTAGCCATGGGTGTATGACCACTTTATGAGCCTGAGGCCTTCTACTGAATAGGAAGAAGATGATACTGGCCATACAGGAAAGAAGTTCAATTTCACTGGTAGACAAAAAAGGAAGACGAGAATCTCGTTCTAGTGAGGCAGCAAATAGATGTTTTCACTGTTGAGAATGTTATCTTTTACCCTTATTTGAGGATTCAAGATGGAGTTGATGTTCGTTTGTTCACACAGATCGCAGGCTACAACGGACCATTGTATCATCCCATAGGATACGTTATGACCAATCCTCGTCGAACTCTACGCCAAATTGGTCATATTCAAGAAAAGGTTATTAAAGAAAACTTCAAATTATCCAAGGAAGGATCCGTGACAACAGGACCCACCATTGTACTCAACTACCGCCCAACTCCGATGATCGATGCTTGGAACAACCGCCATGAAGAAAGATACCAACTCGCAGTGGGAGAGCCAAGGGCTTGTAACAACACGAAAGAAATCATTGATGATTACATGAATTGGTATTATCATTTTGGTCATCCACATGTGATTAATAATGATCCTAAGGCCCAGATATATATTCAAAAGGCTCAAGAAAAAAGGAAGGTTTTCGAGGATACCAAAGAGAAAAAGGGTTTATTTGGTATGACTTGGAAGAAGCTATAGATCATGTCAGTACGTAACTTTGTTATCCTCATGACTTGGGTTTTAAAATTAATTTATATTATGGAATAATCTCTTAACAGTCCTTTTGATATGTGAATAGAAAGAGTGAGGACAAGATTTGGCACATAGTATGACTTCATGCATCCGTAGTAATGGTGTGATTAGAGCTCCTCAACAAAGGACCTTACAAGAGCAAATAAGGAACATGCATGATCCAACCGCGAAAGAATTGTATGAGGGGTTGGTCACGGAAGAAAGAGGCTTAAAGAGGAGCAGATTTTTTTTTGGAGGTGCGAGTACTAGCCATAGCAAACCGTCACCAAGCAGAGAAGAGACAAATTTCGAAGAGGATATGTACGGTGTGGGTACTAGCCAAAGAAGTGGTCGTGGTACTAGACAAAGAGGTGGTCGTGGTCGCGGTGGTCGTCGTGATGGTCCTCGCACTCGTGGTGGTGTTAGCACCAACAAAAGAGGTCGTGGTCATCGTGGTTAGTTATGGTTGTGTGTCATTCGATAGGAGAACACCCCTTTTATTACTTTTCTTTGTGTGGTTAGTTATGAATTTTAACTTATGGATATTATGACCAACTAATGGTTGTGTGGTTAGTTATGGATTTTAACTTATGGATATTATGACGAACTAATGGTTGTGTGGTTAGTTATGGATTTTAGCTTATGGATATTATCTACGAACTAATGGTTGTGTGGTTAGTTATGGATTTTAGCTTATGGATTACTTAGGATGAATGAACATCTTATGAATTGTGTGGTTAGTCACTGGTTGAATGAACAAATTCAGATAGCTCATCTGTTACAGTTGGTCTCAATTTTCAATTACCAACCGTACATAACTATGGAACCAATAAATTCAAATTTTATGCAAAGTTATGGTTGGTATTGGTTTTTGTTACCAACCGTAAATAACCCTGGAACCAAGAGATTTAGAGAGGGAACCAATTATGGTTGGTATGGAATTTTGGTAATCAACCGTAACTCTGTAGAAAAATTGCTATGCAGAGTTACGGTTTATAACTTTATCAACCTAAAAGACGCGTAACCCTGAATTAGAATTTTCTACAGAGTTACGGTTGGTATCTAGAAACTCTACACTAACCATAACTCTGCAGAAAATCTAATTCTAGAGTTACGGTTGGTCTTGAGTTTCTAGTTACCAACCGTAACTCCCCATAAAATTCAATTTCAAAGTTACGGTTGGTCTCGTGTTTCTTGTAAGCAACCGTAGCATATTCTTTTGGGGCATTTATGCACTGAGCTGTCCTTGTTTGATTTGAAAATATTGTCGTTGAAACCTTCAACGACTTTATTTTTTAAAAATATGAAAAGACGAGGGTACCCAAATATACCTCAATCTAAAAAAAAATCCACCTACAAGTCCTTTCTCTGAAAGTGATTGTCTATGGACTGAGTCGAGACAATACAACTAATCGGTTCACACTTCGTGTGATCGTCTATGGATACAAGATCGAGACAATACGACAACAAGATAACTTGTGTGATTGACTATGGATGCAAGATCGAGACAATACAACGACGAAGTATGTTTACTTGATAATAGGTTCGGACTTAACCAAACACAATAGGATTGCTATCAAGTAAGTAGGAATTAACGTTTGTGTATTTTACATCTAATTATAATAAAAACAATCATAATTGCGGAAATAGAAAAGTAAAAGACACAACAAGATTTTGTTAACGAGGAAACCGCAAATGCAGAAAAACCCCGAGACCGTGTCCAGAATTGAATACTCTCAGGATTAAGCCGCTATACAAAATCAAACCAACTTCGTATAGTTGAGACCAAGCAACTAAACCTATAGTTCACCTAGTTTCGTCTGTATCCCTGCGCCTCCAACTTGCAGTAAGTCATGCACTTGGAACAATTCCTTTGGTTCGTATTCCAAACAGTAAATGAACAACAAATCTGTTCGGTAACAACTCTTTTCAAACAACGTGATATGAGTTTGACAAAAGACTCATCCGTTTATCCCAATAAACTCCTTTGTCAGGTTCTTAGATCTATCCAATAAACAACTACTAAAGTAATTGTCAAGATTTTGCAATCAATACTTTGAATCACAAAGAAACGTATTGATGCCGATCTACTCAACTAATCAATCAAGATTATCACAAAGATAAACAGATTATAGTTGGATCCCCAGCCGATCAAGTTTTGTGCACACCAAAGATTATGAACCCAAATCAGAAATCTTCTTAGATCTTCAATAAACACCTTCACACAATCAACTTGAATCTCTTGTGATCAATCACACACAGAACGGAGTCTGTTAACAATGGATTATCACAAGACGTCTTTAGATCTACAAACAGTCTAAAGATCTCCCGTCAAAACTTCGATCTAGTTTGAGTGAATCTTATATCAGAAGAGAAGATTCTCAAGCATAAACAAACTAGGTGCAATCAAAGTTCAACAACCGTTAGTCAATCAAATCAATCGAAAACTAATAATAAACTGCAATTATCTAGTTTCCCACCAATGGTACTAATAGAGCTTCTCAATCCCAAAGAAGATTTTAAACCGAGCGGCCGTAAGAGATTTCGCCTAATTAGGTTACTTTCCTCTCCGATAGGCGGCTCCACCAGTAACAACACACTAGATTGTTTTGCTGACTCTGAGGATTAGAATGCTCGAAATGCAAACTTCAATATTTATAGACCAAGGAAGTTTGGACACAAAGGAATTTCCAAAACCGAAAATATTCTCAAGATATGCAATATATTTCCAAATTCGGTTTTCATAATTCCTGGAAATGCTCTGTGCAAATATTGACCGAAATCTCTTAGAAAATCTCCAACTAGTAAATGCACATTACTAATTTTTATTTTCTAAAGATATGCATTTTAATTGCTGGAAACTAAAAGCATATAAAACTGAAAACCTTAATTAAAAGATTCTCAATTTATTTCGATTCGGGATTCTCCTTTAGCTTTTAAGGAATATCTTTGAACAATAAAAGGTAAGAATTACTGCACGTGTTCAAAGTATGTCGACATCTTTACTTGGTAAATCCTTTTTCATATTTACCATCTTGGAACCGATTTGCCACACTTCCAAACAAGTTTAGAATTTGTTCATCTGACTTCCAAGAACTATGTGATTGATTATCCTATCAAATCACCAATCATGGGTTTCACGGTTCTACCAAAACAAGTTTCGGTTCTACCTCCATGTGGGTACTAGAATTAGTCACGCTAGTTACCAAACCTTGGTTGACTAGGTACTAGGATCGGTTCCCACATATATATGGTATCTAACTTGTATTTGTTGCACATGTTCATAGGATCGGTTCCCCAATAACTAAAAACTTGTTGCACCTCTTATAAGGATCGATTCCCTGTTTGTGATCGGTTGCACCTCTTACTAGGATCGGTTCCCCAATGTCTAGAGTTGTTCATACCAATTACAATAAATCGATCATACCATCTCAGGTGATTACTTAAGATCGGTTTCACTAATAAAAGTCATACCAATACAAAAGTCATGCCTTGTGAATAGTTTTACCAAGATACATAAACAAGTTATGAGCGGTTATACTAAACACACATATTGGTAATCCAAAGATTTGCAATGAATAATAAATACCAATAAGCCTAGCGATTTCCCTTTCGATTCACAAAACAAGTTCATGAATTTACTTCCTTTAAACGAATGTAAAACATTGTTTCCTAGGAAGAAATCTTCATCCATACCCATACATAATCACAGTAGCATTCATACGATTATGTCGATGTCTTATATACGAAGTTCAAAAGATAGACGTTATACTTCGTATTGTAATTCCTTAATACTATGTCTAACTAGAGTATAATCATTCACAGCTTCGCAGTTAGGTTTTCAATATGCACGACTTGAAAGATACGTTAGGAATGAAACAGTTCAAGTCAAATATTACTAACCTCAAGTGGAAGGATAATGTCGTCGATGTAGCTCTTTACTTCTTCACATTCTTCAAGTCTTCACGTAATACTTGTAAGTTTCATATCCTAGTAACTTTCTAGCTAACCTATACCAAGTTGACTCTAGTAAATAATCAAGCGACTCTTTAAATGAGTTTTGATTCACTAAAATATGACAACCAAACTTGACATACCAACGCTTGGTGGGTACCGAGCTATGCTCTAACAAAATAGATCTGTTACATAGTACAAAAAGAATAATTGTTATATGTGTATATGCTTATCCACCTTACTTAGAAGTTACTCCTCCACATGAATCATCTCCTACTAAACTACATTCACCTAAATTATGGCTCAAGTTCCTGATTTTACTTTGGAAGAAGATTTATGTATTTGCCGCACTATGTTCAATGTTATCCAAAAAGAGGAAAAGAACGACGTCGAGGTGGTTTTGTGAGTACAAGTTATTTGAGAACCATTTATGAATATTTTTTTTCCGAAACAGGTACCCTTATAACCGCGATGAAATTATATTGCATGTTCAATATGGAGCTATTCGGGATAAAGTTAAAGAATTTATGGCATTAGTTCGTATTATGGGTGGTCAAATACGATTAAGGGGTGAAACTGACGCTGAAGCTTTAGAGAACTCTATTCAAGAATGGAGACGATGGAAAATATCGAATCTTCAATACTTACCTCATTTCAACATACTTAAAGACTTCTATCGCACTCGTAAACCTAAATATTAGTATCCTTGTAAGTCGAATGAATTAATGAGTTGTAATGTCATTTATATTTGTAATGGTTTAATAGTTGTAATATTGGTTTAGTATTGAAGATGGTTTAGTAATGAAGATGGTTTAATGGTTGTAAACTTGCCTGCTTGAATTTATTACGGTTGGTAATAAAATATAATCTACCAACCTTAAATAACCATGAAAGCTTATATTAGTTTTTAGTGTTAGTTACGGTTCGTAACTAGATAATCATTACCAACCGTAAATAACCCTGGAAGATGACATTAGTTTTTAGTGTTAGTTACGGTTCGAAATTGAATTAACATTACCAACCGTAAATAACCATGGAAGATGAAATTAGTTATCAAATTAGTTTAAGCTACTTGGATTTTTTGTTAAGAAAAATATAACAATATAATTAAACAAAATACTTCATTCGTAATGTGAATCAAATAGATATGATATGGTCACTTTTAATCACATCACATTTAGTCAAAATACCAAAATACAAAATATAAAATTCTTTTCACCACCCTTCACCACATTTAGGCATCCTCATCATCACTCATAACTATGAATTGGGTTTTCCTCGACAATAGTATGGCCTTCCATAATTCAATTCTTTCCTCGAATCGATTACACCAAGTCTTGGGGAGTTCACCGTCACAATCAAATCCAATGCTCAATGGAGTTAATGGGATTCCTTCTTTCAATCGGAGGCCGATGTAATGGTTTCCTTGCACGTGCCAAATGACAACTGTTTTTGTTGTTGACAAATCTTCGTCAAACGGTATTCTTGTTGGTGCAAATGTAAAACTCATCTATCTGGAGATTATATGAATGACGCAATTGAAACGTTGGAGATTAGGCCACATATTGGCATGCGTATCCAATATTCGCTTGTCAAACATATATTGCCGTTTAACCGCCTTTCCCATTATGCAAAGCTCTCGTTTAACACCGCATCAGTTTCGTCTCTTTCAACTCTCATCATTGGCTTATAGAAGTCGCGGTGACCACATAGTTCTATTAAGCATTTTTGTCTTACATAATTTGGTCACAATCCCACTCTTTCCCGTCTTCAAAGGGTCAAAGTTGATCCACGATGACGTGGTAACCACAATTCCCATCACCATGAACATCATCCGTGGCCTTGATATAATCATGAATAAAGTCAGGGGGGGGGGGGGAAGGTAACTTTCATATATAATGTAATAGTTCTGGATATATCGACCATTCTCATCTCTAGGTGGTGGTTTAGGCACTCCTCTTGCCAATAGAATCGTCTCCTTCTCCTTCTCACTACTTGACGATTTTTTTTCAACCATCGGATTCTTTCCATTGTTCCTTGCTAATTGTTTAACACCAACTTTACCAACGAGTCTTTTTATTGAACTTTCTTGGGATGAAACCTTAGAACCGACAACTTTGACTTCTCTATGGCTTGGTCCGGTTTCATAGGAACCTTTTTCTTTAACTCCATCATCTTTTTTTCCACTTTCATTGCAACCATTTCCTTTAACAACAACTTTGCTTCTTTGTGGTTGTTTGGAGCGAAATACCGGACCTTTTCCTTTAACATCAATTTTGGTTGTTGCACTTTCTTGAGAAGGAAGCTCGATACATTTTTCTTGTACATTTTGACGGCTTGGTTCTCCTCTATCCGCTTGACCTCTTTTTCCTTTGTTTCTACCTTGAAAATCCTCTTCCATCTCATCCTCCGCTTCATATTCCTTTCTCAACCATTCATAACCCGAAGGATCTCTTTTCTTTGATTCTTCCAACAATTCCTTGCTTTTTTCTTTCCTACATACCTCTTTTTTTTCGCAGGAGGTTTCCCCTTTCTCTTCCCCTTTGGTGGTTCCTTGATATCATACCTAGTTTGTAGATATACAAAATTAAGTTGCTCAACCATATTTGCCTTTGGCCCCGGCTTAGTGTAGCATATTTCTCGGCTAGCGCTTTTCCAATGTCGGTATCGGCAAACGTTCCCCCAAAATCTTGATCAACTATTGTTTCATTGAATGATATTTGTTTCCAAAAGGGATCAACATCTTGAATCGGGATCACTTTTTCTTGGTATGTGGCTATAACATGTCGACATGGGAGTACCAAACTTGTCATTTTTGGACAAACACACTATTCTTCATAATTCCCCAATTCAAAATGTTGTACTTCATACATTATCTTATTAATTGCGCAGTGCGAAACTTTAAATGTAATTCCCCTTAGCCACGAATTGTCTAACCATTTGTTGTGTTTTTTACTTCTGATTTTTTGAAAAGACTCCATAACTCTATCGTGATCACGGTGGAAATACTCATCCATGGCTTCGAATACCGTAACTAACCCACCGTTACAACTATGAAGTTTCTTCTTCAATCGGTTGTAAGATGACTCCACCGTACTTGTAGCTTGGTTGTCAAAATGCTTATATTGGTTCATGAACGCCGCTACAAACTTCTATTTGTGCGGATCCAACCAATTATCCAACAAATACTTCATAACACTCGGATAACTTCTTTTCCAATGAGCCACTAACATACGAGCTCTATCCTCATATTCATCCACGGTGATAGAATGTGTCAAGGCTCTCCACTCCAATTTTAAACTCTCTCATTTTAGTTCCGCAAACTTGTCATCCTTCTTAAATTTCTCTTTGGCTTCCTCTTGTTGGTGTATCGGTAGTTTCTTTATTCTTTCCATTTCGCTTTTGTTTGTTGGACGGATAATGCGGATACACTTAGTTTCAATACTATTCCACAAGTGGAACGTGCAAAGAAGGTTATGAGCATCCGAGAAAAACCTCTTTATTGCATTCAACAAAGCTTGTTCCTTGTCGGTAATAATCACCTTTGGAGTATATCCCTCTACGTAGAATAACTTCACTTGTTTTAGTGCCCACACATAGCTCTCTTCGAGATCATCTTTCAAGAAGCAAAAACCAACACTAAAAGGAGAATTGGTAGAAGCTTGCCCGACAATGTTCAACAATGGGAGTTCAAACTTGTTGGTTTTGTATGTGCAATCCATTAGAAGCAGTTGATGAGAGCACCGTGCCAACTTTATAAACTTGGGATGAGCCAATAAAAGATGTTTTATTTGTTTTTTCTCATCTTCATCATGGAAAACCGAGTAATTATGCTTCTACCCCAAAGGCCGTAATTATTGCATTTCGTTCCTTTGTTCCCATTGCTTATTCTTCAATTTTGTTCTTGCGTTGTAGATGTTAGACAAAGTAGAATCATTTTGTGGGTTTCTTTGCTTTAAGTGAGCGAGGATATGGGTTGCATACGATTTTGGGTCATTGAATCTACGATTATCTCTTCTTCTTCAGTCAACCGTCCAGCATAAGGGTGTGTTAGAAAACTCTCCGGTATAAGGTGTTTATGACTACCGCATACAACTTTCTCCAAAAACCACATTTTTTCCACGTTTATCCTAATTGAAACTTGAAATAGCATCGGGTCTTAGTGAAAGTAGCATTCTTCCTCTTTGTCTTTGTTTCATACACGGAACCCTTTTTCGCGTGACTTTTATGTTATCCACTACACTCGCAAACCATTTGAAAGCTGCGGTCATTAGTGAAACCATTACAAACTATGATACACATAATCAACTTGCCTCGTTCTCTAGCCCACTCCTTTGCATCATGTTTCTCCTTCCATGACTACAAAATAGGTTCAAAAACAAAAAGTTATAAAACAAATTTAGCAGTATGAAATTTCTAGTAATGTATTCCAAAGAATGAAAAACGTATGTATTCATTATTAACCTACCAAGTCGGTTAAATAGTGAAAGGTAGAATCTTCGGTGAGAACTTCATTTGCTAAAGGTTGTTCATCCATTAGGAGAGGTACATCCACAACCTGGACAAAAATATACCCACATTAGTGTAAATGAGACAACAAAATGACAGCGTATATCAAGTTACGGTTTATAATTAAAGCATCGAGATGAACCGTAAAAGAATCTAACCGACCGTAATTTCATATTTCCAACCATAGCAATCATTTGACAACATACAGAGTAAATTACGGTTCAAAATTATAATCCAAAACGAACCGTAAGTAAACTTACGGTTGGTCTCGATTTTCAACATACCAACTGTAACTAGTGCAATAACTACAACCATGCACATAATAAGTTACGGTTGGTAATGAAAGCGTCGATATGAACCGTAAATAAATCTAACCGACCGTAATTTCACATTTCCAACCGTAGCAATCATTTGACAACATACAGAGTAAATTACGGTTCAAAATTATAATCCAAAGAGAACTGTAAGTAAACTTACGGTTGGTCTTGATTTTCAACATACCAACTATAACTAGTGAAATAACTACAACCATGCATATAATATGTTATAGTTGGTAAAAACTAAACGATATTAACAACCGTAACTTAGTTACGGTTTGTCTCGAGTATTTGTTTACCAACCGTAACTTGTTTTACGATTGGGTTTTCCCCAAATTTAACCAGTTACAGTTGGTAATTCATCAGTTATGAACCGTAACTAATAATTACAGTTGGTTACATGGACAATTCCAACCGTAAGTATCTCTGAAAATGTAAAAGTTTTGATTTTTTAAGTACTTTAGATAATTTTGAGCAACAAAAAGCTAATTGGAACTAATTTAGAGGTATACCTGGTCATTTTCAACCACTGGTTCTTCACTTTGTTGGTTAATTTCTTCAATTGATTGAGATTGACCTTCACTTTGGGTTAAACCTCTCTACCATCTAACAAATACTCCATATCTGGATCTCCATCAAGAGGTACGTAGTATTTGTTTTCTCTATCATATAAAGATTCACCCATCTCAAATTTTTCACTGGAATCACTCATTTTGGTTGAGTGAATCAAAACCTAGGGTTTCACAAATATCACAAAAGTTTTTCTTTTTTTCTCCTCTACACTTTTTTTTAATTCTAAAACTAATCTGATTTTGTTTTGTTTTAGAGTAAATATGATTGAAAATAATCATCATTAGATTATCAACATTAAACTATGTAAGGGTTAATTAGTCATTATAAAAAAAATTGATAACGGGCTTTTGAAATTACCATCTAATGACCCTTTTTGTCCTATTAAATCAGCCCCTCTAATGGTTTCATCAGCCCCAATAACAGGGTTCTTTCTTTGATATATCGTGGGGATGCAAAAAAGATGGGCGAGTACGGGGCATGTGGGAAACCGGCATTGCTCCATTTGGTGGTGTAGTCACTAATAAGCGCCACTTCATTATCCTCTCCCTTTCTTCATGTTGTGCATCCGTATCTGGGCTATCTTTACTTTGTTTTTTATCCCATGTTTAGCATTTTGTTTTTTATCCCATGTTTAGCATTTTCCATTTTTACAACAAAACAAAAAATAAGTGGTGGGTTGTTGTTCGATGTGGTTGTGTGGGTCAAATCATGATTTCACATATGCTATACATATTTAATAAAAATACTACTAACCACTATTAGAAATTAATTAATACTTATCTAAATTTTTGGTTTATGTCTTTTTCAACATGTTTATGGAAAACAGAGTATTTGATTTTGACTAACTTTATCACATGGTATATCGTGGTTGATTCCACATGCCCACATCGAAACGGTAACCGTATGACAAAAATTATCCGGGTTTTTTTTACATAAATGGAAACGAAAATGAGAAAAAAAATCTAAAGATTCAGTGCGGGGTATAAGATTTATTATGTATCATCATGTCTAAATTTTCTTACATATAAAATTTCATGTATTCTTTTTCTTCTATCTTCTAAATTATTATCGTGGGAGTGAAGTAAGTGGTAAGGGGAAGAATCATATGGAATACATTGCAAGGCTTTTCCATTTTTACAACAAAACAAAACTTTGATTTTTATCCCATGTTTAGCATTTTCCATTTTTACAACAAAACAAAAAATATGTGGTGGGTTGTTGTTCGATGGGGTCGTGTGGGTCAAATCATGATTTGACATATGTTATACGCATTTATTAATAAAAATATTACTAACCATTATTGGAAATTAATTAATACTTATCCAAATTTTTGGTTTATATTTTTTTCAACATGTTTATGGAAAACATAGCATTTGATTTCGACTAACTTTATCACATGGTATATCGTGGTTGATTCCACATGCCACACATCGAAAAAGTAATCCACAACAAGATTTATTCGAGTTTTTCTGCATGAACGAAAACGAAAAATGAATAAATATCTAAAGATTCAGTGCAGGGTATAACAATTATTATGTATTATCATGTCTAAAATTATGTAACATCATGTCTAAATTTTCTAACAAATAAAATTGTATGTATAATTTTTTTTTCTTATCTTTAAGCTATTACCGTGGGAGTGAAGTAAGTGGTAGGGAGAAAAATAATATGAAATACATTTGTAAGGCTCGCAACTATTACCATGTAATTTTTGTAAAGGGACCAACTTTTATAGTTTGTAAAGGAGTAATTAAGTGTTCAACTAATATGCACTTACAAGAATGGAGAATCCAAAAAAACAAAAGAAAAGTAAAACTAAGGGGCTTTAAATAATAAACTGAAAAAAATATAGGTTAGGGTACTGGAGCACATAAAAATTTGGCACATACCATAACTTTAAATCGCAAAATCGTATGAGCGTTTTTATGTTATATGTAACTTTGTTTCCTAGAATTAAGGAAGATACTTGTGAACAATGTAGTCAATCTTAGCAAAGATCTCGCCATAATACTTGATCTCGGTCTCTGGCCGAGATGAATCTTTCAATCTTGATGAGATGAGATTGTTCCGAAGAACTCTTCAAGAAGTCCAAGATTCCGCTGAACCAGACAAACAAGTCAAGGGGCACAAAGGAAATTTTAATGTTAAAAATCCAAATTTACCATAAATAAACTAGAATTTCTTTTTGATTTGTGAACTTGTGAATCATATTACAAGGGACGAGTTCAAGTTAGTCTAATATCTCTAGTGTCTTTATCAATTACTACTTGGTTAAGTGGTATAAAATTGGAAATATGTACTCTGGGATTTCACCGAGATAAAAATGTCAAGTTGTCTCGGTCCTGGCCTAAACGAGACCGAGATCCGATATTCACTATATTGGTTGTGAATATGGGGAATATGCAACTATTTTCCCTATTTTAAAGGTTATGTGTGTTAGAGCATAGCTCGGTTGAACCCACCAAGCGTTGGTATGTCAATTTTGGTTGCCATATTTTAGTGTGTCAAAACTCATCTAAGAGTCGTTTGATTATGTACTAGAGACAACTTCGTTTAGGTTAGACTAGAAAGTCTAAGAATGTTTAGACATACAAGTATTACTCGAAGACCTGAAGAACATGAATAAGTAACGAGCTACAATGACGACATCATCCTTCCTCTTGAGGTTAATAATATTGACTTGAATTGTTTCATTCCTAACGTATCTTTCAAGTCGTGCTATATTGAAAACATAACTACGAAGCTGTGTATTGGATATATTACTCTAATAGTGAGACATGATCACATGATCATAGTATTATGGAATTAGATGACGAAGTATAACACTTATCTTTTGAACTTCGTAGATATGACATCGACATAATCTTATGAATATTGTTATGATTATGTGAATGGGTAATGGTGAAGATTTCATCCTAGGAAACAATGTTTTACATTTGTTTAAAGGAAGTACATTCATAAACTTGTTTTATGAATCAAAAGGGAAATCGTTAGGCTTATTGGTATGGTTATTCATTGCAAATCTTTGGATTACCAATATGTGTGAGATGGTAGAACCGATCGTAACTTTGTTATGTATCTTGGTACAACTATTCACAATGCCGGACTTATGATTTGGTATGACTAGTTTTGATTAATTAGTGTAACCGATCCTACGTAATCACCTGAGATGGTATGATCGATATTTGTAATTGGTGTGACCGATCACAAAGTGTTGTGTAATCGATCCTTGTAACTGGTGTAACCGATCACAAGCAATACCATGAGTATATGGTAACAGGTCCTGATAATTGATGTAACCGATCCTGGTAACTGATGTAACCGGTCCTGGTAACTTGTGTGACCGATCACAAGTGTTTCCATATTAGGGTATAACCGATCCTAGTGATTGGTAGAACCGATTGAACCCATGTATGTGATTTGATATTTGATCAATCACATAGTAGTCTTGGAATACAGGTGAACCAATTCTAAACTTATTTGGAAGAATGTAAATATGAAATATGATTTACATAGAAAAGATATCAACATACTTTGAACACGGACAGTAACTCTTATCATTTATTGTTCAAAGATATTCCTTAGTACTCAAGGAGATCCTGTACCGAAATTAATTGAGAATCTTTTAATTAAGGTTTTTGGTTTTATATGCTTTAATTACCAGCAATTAAATGCATATCTCTATAGAATAAAAGTTAGTAATGTGCATTTACTAATTGGAGATTTTCTATTGAGAGATTTCAGAAATTTTGGACAAGCATTTATATTGGAATTAAGAAAACCGAATTTTGCTATTCATTGCATATCTTGAAAATATTTTCGGTTTTGGAAATTCCTTGGTATCCAAACATCCTTGGTCTATAAATACCTAAGTTTGCATTTCTAGCAAACTATCCTAAGAGCCAGGAAAACTTCATCTTTTTGTTGTTTCTGGTGGAGCCGTCTATTCGGAGAGGAAAGTACCCTAATTAGGGAAAAAATCTTACGACCGCTCGTTTAAAGACTTCCGTGGGATCAAGAAGCTCTACGAGTACCGTTGGTGGGAAACTAGATAAGTGCACTGTTATTAATTTTTGATTGATTTGATTGACTAACGGTTTTTGGAACTTTGATTGCACCTAGTTTGTTTATTCTTGAGAATCTTCTCTTCTGATATAAGATTCACTCAAACTAGATCGAAGTATCGAGGGGATCTTTAGAACTGTTTGTAGATCTAAAGACATCTTGTGATAATCCATTGTTAATAGACTATGTTTTGTGCGTGATTGATCACAAGAGATTCAAGTGGTGTTGTGCAGGTTTTGAAGATTAAAGAATATTTGAAGGCGAAGAAGATTTCTTATTGGTTTCTCATATCGTTGTGTTGCACAAACCTTGATCGGTTGGGATCCAACTAGAATTGGATTTATTCGATTGATAGTTGCATGAGATCGGCATTCACAATATATCTCTTTGAAATTTATTGGATTGAGTGTGAATCTAAACTTGATTACTTTTGTAGTTATTGGATAGATTGATCTAACCAGGAAAAGGAGTTTATTAGCTTAAACGGAAGAGCCTTTGCATATGACTTGAGATATCTTATCTTAAAGAATCAATAGAGTTGTTACCAAACAGATTTGCTATTCCTTTACTATTTGGAATACGATCCAAAGGAATTGTTCCAGTGCGTGCACTCATCGAAATTGGAAGCGCAGGGATACTGAGGAAACTAAGTGAACTAGGGGTAGTTTCTTGGTCTCAACTATAGGAGTTGGTTTAGATTTTGTATAGCGGCTTAATTCTGAGAGTATTCAATTCTGGACTTGGTCTAGGAGTTTTTCTGCATTTGCAGTTTTCCTCGTTAACAAAATCTTGCTGTGTGATTTACTTTTCTATTTCCACAATTATATTTGTTTATATAATTTGAAGTAAATTACACAAACGTTAACTCCGATTTACTTGATAGTGATCCTATAGTGTTTGGTTAAGTCCGAACCTATTATCAAGTAATCACACTTTGGTAGTCGTATTGTCTCGATCTCGTATCCATAGACAATCACACAAAGTGTGAATACCAATTTGTAGTAATGTCTCGACTTTGTCCATAAACAATAACTTTCGGTAAGAGGACTTATAGGTGGATAAATTAAAGATTGTGGTGTATTTGGGTACCCTCGTCTTTTCAATATGAACCTCTCCATAAGACTCATTCTTCGGAGATTGTGCCCTACATTGTGCTAGCGACGTTGGACTCAAGTTCCAACACGATTTGGTAAGAGACGTTTTTGCAAATAGTTGAATGAATTTCCACTCCACCTTGTTGAAAGCTTTTGATAGATCTAATTTTAGCGCAATATGACCCTTTTTTTCTTTAGAAATTTTCATAGAGTGGATGCGTTCATGGGCTATGATGATGTTGTCAGTGATTTGTCTCCCGGGAAGCAAAGCAGATTGATTAGGGGATATTAACTTATTCAGGATGGGCTTTAACTTGTTTGTTAGGATCTTGGATATGATATTATAGATTGCATTACTCAGGATGATGGGTCCGAAGTCAGCTGGAGTTTGGGGAATGATTATTTTTGGGATAAGGGTTGAATAAGAGTGGTTAAACTCTGGATTAAGTATTCCAGATTTAAAGAAATCTTGAACAGTGAATATGATGTCTGAGCCCAAGGCCTCCCAATTGGATTTAAAACCCATCTGGACCAAGTGTCTTCCACTGATTCATGTTAGAAATGGTATTCCAAATTTATTCTTTGGATGAAATTTCGATAAGTGATAGGTTTTCAGCTTCTGAAATGCATGGTTTAACGATATCCGAAAGGTCTCCCTCAAAGATATTATCTTGAGAAGTGCCTATCTAAGAGAAGTGATTCACTAGGAGAGCATTTATTTGATCCCTATCCGAGATCTAGAGACCTGAAGGTTCTCTAAGGGAATGAATAGCATTGATTCTTTTCTTATTGGAAGCTGAGGCATAGAAGTATTCCATATTCTAGTCATATTCTTTAAAGAACTTATCCCTTGATATCTGATGATAATAATCATTTCTGATTTCATACCATTTTTGTGATAGCCCGGATTTTCGGACTTCTAGCGGTCACAGATTCGACTTTGTGGGTCGGGTTCGATCCATCTAGCAAGTCCAAATATCCGGAACGCCACTCATGTAAGACCAGATTTTTCATTTTAAAATATTTCAATAAATTAAAATCAATAATTCAAGCTCAATTAAATTTACTAAATGAAATGTAATCTTACTTTTAAGATTACAAATTGTCAAATATTAACTACAAAATTAAAGGTATCAAACTAAAACATAACAACACCTCGATGAAATTTAAAACGAGATAACCAAATCCCCGTGATACATAATAATTTCTTTTATGGCTATTGTTTCTTCATTCTCTATGGAAAAGGGAGGAAAAGGGGTGAGCAAACCACGACCCAGTAGGAAGTTTCCAAAAATAATAGAGTGCATCGAAAAATAAACAAATGCAACAATTAAAACCATGCAAGAAAATTCACAGCAATATTTACGTCATTCTCAATCACAAATACTTAACATTTTCTTGCTCAACATATCCAATCTCAAATTCTATATCCTTAATCTAGTTGTCAGGGTTGTTCCAGATACCAACCAACCACTCCGAAGAACGGCCTCTCGAGAGAATGCCAGCTGTCCCGGACATTCTGACAGTTCAACAAACTTCTTCTTTTTTTCTTTTTTTTCTTCTTCGAAACTACTCAATCAATTCTTTTCTTTCCAAATTCTCAAATTTTCTTAATCAATGTTAGACCCATTCAACTCATTAAATTCACTTTCGCAAACCACAACTCAATTTTATTCACTAGTAGTATAATGCATCAAATCCATTTTCACAACCCAAAACTCAATAAATATGCATTAATGTAATTTCTATATTGAGAAAAACATTACTACCTAGATTAAATGTCAAAATAAAAATCTAGAATATTTTAACAATAATGGTTAATAATCAATACATAAAACTCATAAATAAATTAATTTACACAAAAAAAAAAGTAATAAATTTAAAACAAACATCATGATTATTAGCATGAAAATAAAAAATAAAGCAATATAATTTTAGTGCTAAAATATGTTTTGATTTTAATATTATGTAGAAACCCCCTACCTCAAATAGCTTTCTAGAAACCTTGATGCAACACTTTTTTTCTTCTTTTCTTTCAATACACCTTGTCTTTTTGTATAGATTTAATCATGAGATGGAGAATAAGTAATGAAACAATATCGGATTGGGGTATACCCAGATTAATTGGGGTACACCCAATTATAAAGGGACTCTTTTTAAGGGCTAAGGGGGGGTGTCCTAATAGGTGAAGTTACAAAACTACCCTTTCCCATTATAATTCTTATTATCCTAATCAGTTATCATTTTCATTTCATCTTCTCCTCTTCTTCTTCTCCTCCTCTACCTTACCGGCTTCTCCATCCCCCACCATCGAAAACTCGTCGATTAGTTCGTCGTAATCGTCGATTCAAAAATTTCGATTAATCTTTAAACATGGAGCCGCCAAAGGCTAGTCGTATGAAACAAACAAATAGAAAACCTAATCAATATAACCCTGGAATTGCAAATTTAGTTCAACAAAAACGGAGTAAAAAACCGTTGAAGAAGAAGAAATCAACGCCGCTCAAATCGAAGAAATGACGCGATTGAGAAAGTAAGGGCCTACTTAAACTCACTCCAGTACTTCAATTTTATGTTTGCATGTCAAATTAGGTCAGAAAAATCAAATTTGTGAATTTGCAGTTATTTAGCCGGCAGGGTCTCTGATTGACGACCCTGCCAACTTTTCATATTTAGTGTTAGTCGGCAAGCTCTTAGGTTGATTATCATGCCGGCTGTTAATATCTGTAACCTCTTTTTAAGGGGTCGGCAAGGTATTCAACCCTAATACCATGCCGGCGAAATGTGTTTCTCACAGTCGTTGGAATTTAAATTTTTAAACCCTGCCGACGGTATGCTTTGAAAAATGTTGGTGTTTCCTGATGCATAAAATCATAAGGTCGGCATGGTATTTGAATACCGCCCTGCCGCCTGCATTCTAGCCCGCATTGTATGGATTATAGACTCTGCCGACTAATTGTTTGAAAATCATTTGTATTTCCTGTGTTAAGACTTGTTATAAGCCTACATGGTAGTTGAATAAGACCCTGCCGACTATTGTATAGCCGGCATGGATTATAGTTATCGACCCTGCCGACTATTTCTTAGTCGGCATAGATTTTAGTTGTCGACCCTGAGTACTAGTTGATTTTTTTAATTGTTCTTGTTTAGGTTGCAAAAAGGAAATAAGAAAAATGTTACTCCTACTTCAAGACCTCATCGTGTTGGTGACAAACTCTTGACTATAACCCATCGAGGGGCATTAGTTGAGCCGGGAACGCTCAAGATCCGTGAACGGAATGATTCTCAACCACCAATGGAACCAAGTGATTCAGATGAAACTCCAGATAAAAACCAATCAAATCCATCTGGTAGAAGAGGTAATGATCATGATGGTGTTGAAAGAACTCCGACTGCTGGAGGAGATGGTGAGCATGATGATGATGATCAAGACATGCCATCTATTGGAGGAGGTAATGGTGATGGTGATAAAAATGATGGAGATAAAGATAATGATAGACACGATGAAATTGTTGAAGAGGAAGAGGAAGAAGAAGAAGGTGGAGAAAAAACAGGTAATGATCAACAAACTCAAGCTGCAATTGGAACTGCAACCGAAAGACCGAAGCGGGTTATCACTAAACCAGCTGATTCCCACATGCTTCCCCCTCACTTGAAGGTCACACTGAAACCAGGTCAGCCTCCACTAGGGGCTCCAGAAGATGGTGGACATGTTCTTTTTGGATATAAAGACTCATGGGCACGTGAAATCCATGGTGCTATCGTAAGTAATCTCAATAAAACTTTGTTTTTATTTAAGTGTATCTATCTATCTATCTATCGTAAATTCACTTCAAGCGTTTGTATTTGTTTTAATTTTGTGTTTTTGGTACTTAGGATCACAAGCATGCCATCCATCTTTTGAGGCGCCAAGCTTCAAACACTATGATGACGTTATGTCCACTTGAATGGGAATGTGCCGAGGTGCAAGCGATTGTCAAGAACTCCGGGCTGTGGCCTATGGTGGAGAGTTCGATTGTTGAGTATGACAAAGTTACCGTATATGCATTCTGTGAGAGGTTCTATGGAGAGACTGATACAATGTTATTCCCTTTCAGTGAGATGGCGGTAAATCCCGATGATGCTTATCAAATTCTATGCCTCGAGTTTGAGGGAAAAGCACCCAGTGATGGCTACGAAGATGGCATTTCTTGGGAGAAAATCTTCAAATTGACCAAGATCTTGTTTGGTTTGAATGAGAAGGAGTCGGAGTCTTTGTTTGTGAAGAAGAATAGTTATATAGGTAGGAAGTTAAGTCATAAGATGTTGAGGGACACATATTCTGAGACCCAGAAAATATTTGATATGGAAGGAAGTGTGTCCATGGTGCAAATCAATGCTACTACGCCAGCTTATTTGCTATACATCTTGGGAAACTGTATCTTCCCCGACAGTTTCGGAAGCTTGGTCGACGGCAAGTATCTTCAACTATTGCATCCCTTTCATGAGATGCATATGTATTCTTGTGGTACTGCGATTGTTGCCTACTTGAATGCAGAGTTGACAAAGGCTTCAAGGGCTCTCACTAAGCAAGTTAACGGAAATCTATGTCTCTTCCAGGTAATTCAATTGTCTAAATCATTTATATTTGCAAAATGGTTATAAGATAAGATTCTTACTAAACTTTGTGTTTGCATAGGTTTGGGTATATGAGCACTTCCCTTCGTTGGTGAAAGGCAACCTCCATATCAAAGTGAACCCTAAGCTTGCGAGTCACAAGCCAAGAGGACAACGATACAGTTTTACTAGTGCTCAGGACAAGGATATGCCACAGCAGCTTATCAACATGTGAGTCGCCTTGGACAAAATGACTGCGAATGAGTTAACATTTGATCTGTATCGAGCTGATAGAAATGAAGGTATAATCGAAAGGAGAGATGATGTTGCATTCTACTACGGTCCCTTGTTTTACCCCCAAGTATTTTCAATGTACGATCCACATCGAGTAATGCGACAAGTGGGTTACGTCTAAGAAGAACCCCATCCCGGTGTACAACCGTTCTTTAAAGTGGAGAGGGAATCGTACAGCACATCCCAAAAAAGTATTGATGTCCGTTACGCTCCACCACCAGAGATTTCTCATTGGGACGGAAGATGTGACCATAAAATCGATACGAGTCTTTTGGACGAGGTGACCGAAGGTCATGAAGATCATGAAAATTACATGCCGTGGTACTTGGGTTTTGCTCGTCCTACTGTGAGTAGGGAACAAACTGATGAACAATCGGCTCGTAAGAGGAAGATGCCACCGAAAGACCCAACAACAAGTCTTAAGAACTTTGTAAGTATTTTAGAGTTGCTCTTAATGTTTTAAGACTACATTATCGCATTAGTCTATTAATTGTTTGTTGTTTAATTGAAAATAAAAGGAGCATTTGAAGACCTTTGTGAAGATGATGTATTGCGCGAGAGGAGATGAGAGCCTTTGTCGATTGAAGAGCAAACTAAGCACATTGACTATGCTAGCAATGTTGACAATGAAGATGCAACCGGAATGTTCCAGCAAGCTAATGTTGAACCAAAGAGGGAAGCACAACCCAAGAGGGAAGCACAAACCAAGAGGAATGCTGAACAAAAGAGGGCTCGTACTCGTGGTGGTAGTGGTAGTGGTCGTGAAAATGCTAAATGGGGCCGTGGTGGTAGTCGTGGTCGTGAATGAGTGAATTTCTAGTTTATTTCTTTATATGTTAGACAAATGTTAAGGTTAATGGTTGGACAAATGTTTTTTTAAGGTTTATGGGACATATGTTTTCTTATTTTGGACAAATGTTGGATTTCTAGTTGTTGAATGAATGGTTTGTTTAGCTATGTTAAGTTTCAATAATTCAGCCGGAAGGGTCTTGAGTGAATGTTTTGTTAAGTTACAGTGCCGACTAAACCAGGGCCGGCAAGGTTGTGAACTGGCAGATTGCCGGCGCTGACAACAAAAATGGTGCAGCTACCAGGGTCGGCAAGGTAAGAAAATTAAGACCTTGCCGACAGTATAACAATCGACATTCTAATGAACAAATACCGTGTCGACTATATGTAGCAGAAAATGACCTTCTCATGTGTTACAAAAATCATAAAGTTGGCAGGGTAAAAAATAACTACCCTGCCGACGGAATGTTAGTTGGCATCGTATTAAACAAATACCTTGCCATCCATATGAAGCAAAATATGACCTTCTCCTTTGTTACAAAAATCATAAAGTCGGCAGGGTAAAAAATTATGACCCTGCCGACGGTATGTTAGTCGGCATTGTATTAAACAAATACCTTGCCGACCATATGCAACCGAATATGACCTTCTCCTGTGTTTGAAAATTGTTTTCGCCGGCAGGGTAACAAAAATTACGACCCTGCTGATGGTATGTTAGTCGGCATATTGGGTAAACAAAAACCTAGCCGGCGAGTTCAAAATGATTTTTTTTGCAAGTACAACTGCATTGATTGACTACCCTAATGGCCAAATTTAGGCACCATCCTATAAATACACTAGTTCTCTCTACAAAAAAACACACACTTATTTGCATATACTCTCCAAAGCTCATAGCATAATCTAATCTTTCTAACTCTCTCAATACCTCTACATATAACAATGGCATCATTTGATTCAAATGAAGATTTATCCATCACCAAAGTATGGTACGCCAAAACTCGAGTTATAAATCAGTCATCCGTAAGGGTAGATGCCGAAACCTTTTGGGCAAAGGTATACAACAAATATAGGCAAGAGTTTGGGAATCATAATGGAAGAAGTGTTCAACAAATCCATGATAGGCACTTAGTCATCGAAAATGCGATACTTGCTTATTTAGCTATCCAACATCGGATTTTGAACGCTACCAACTTTAACTTGTCCATTGAACAATTTGTAAGTATTTTTGTGGTTTATTTTACGTAATCCATGTTGTTTGATCTTCCTATTAAACACCACTTGAAAAAGCGGGGGGTTTAACAACCTCACCCAATATTTCGCTTAGCAATCTATATGGACTAACTCCAATATACTTTTAAGAGAATCAACTAGACAGTCAGACTCAATCTTAATAAAAAGTATATCAAATAGTTATATCTCAATTTCTCGATTCAATCCTTACTCAAACAAATAGAAATCTACGAGCCTGATTGAATACAAAAGAAATAACTTGAACGGTACAAAAGACCAATGTTCAATGATCAATCAATTTCAATCAACAACCAAAGGTTGCATTTACCAATTGATCGATTCAACGCACAACCTGTGATATTTCAATTATATAACAAAATATAATGCGGAAAAGAAATAACACAGACACCAGAAGTTTTGTTAACGAGGAAACCGCAAATGCAGAAAACCCCGGGACCTAGTCCAGATTGAACACACACTGTATTAAGACGCTACAGACACTAGCCTACTACAAACTAACTTCGGTCTGGACTGTAGTTGAACCCCAATCAATCTCACACTGATCCAAGGTACAGTTGCGCTCCTTACGTCTCTGATCCCAACAGGATACTACGTACTTGATTCCCTTAGCTGATCTCACCCACAACTAAGAGTTGCTACGACCCAAAGTCGAAGACTTGATAAACAAATCTGTCTCACACAGAAAAGTCTATAGGAATAGATAAATCTGTCTCCTACAGAAATACCTACGAGTTTTGTTCCATCTTTTGATAAATCAAGGTAAACAGGAACCAATCGATAACTAGGACTTATATTCCCGAAGAACATCCTAGAATTATCAATCACCTCACAATAATCTTAATCGACTAGCGAAACAAGATATTGTGGAATCACAAACGATGAGACGAAGGTGTTTGTGACTACTTTTATATCTTGCCTATAGGAGATATAAATCTCAAGCCAATCTTACAATTGCACTTAATCATGATAGAAACAGCAAGATCAGATCACGCAACTACAGATAAAATAGTTGGGTCTGGCTTCACAATCCCAATGAAGCCTTTAAGTCGTTAACCTACAGGGTCTCGAGAGAAACCTAAGGTTAAAGGAGAATCGACTCTAGCTTATACAACTAGTATCACACAGGAGGTGTGAGGATTAGGTTTCCCAGTTGCTAGAGTTATCCTTTATATAGTCTTCAAATCAGGGTTTGCAATCTGAGTTACCTTAGTAAAAAAGCATTCAATATTCACCGTTAGATGAAAACCTGATTAGATTCAAGCTAATATCTTTCAACCGTTAGATCGAACTTATCTTGTTATACACAAATGAAAAGTGACTTCATTTAGGTTTGGGTTACCGTACCTAAACGTGTACACCTAGTTGGTTCAACAATAGTTAACCAATGGTTAGCCATATGACCACTTTCATATCAACCTTATTCATCTTCACCATAACTAGTTCAAATGACTCAAATGAACTAGTTAGAGAGTTGTTCAATTGCTTAGATCTCATAGAAGTATACAAGACACAATCGAAGCAAAATCGGTTTTGATTCACTCGAATCGATTCATGAACATTATAGCCACTGTTTGCAAAGATTGCATTCCTTAACATATAAATGTTTTAGTTCATGAACAAATCGATTTTAGAAAGTAACCTACCTAAGTATGTGAACGGGTATGCGTACTTAAGTAACCGTATTGAGTTTGTTTTCACTTCCAAATTCCAGCAGAAATTCACGGACATGAACTTTCTGCCAGTACGCGTACGGGTACGCATACTGTCCCGGATTTCCAACAACCGCCAATACGCGTATGGGTACGCATACTTTGGGTTCCCGGTTTTGGACTTTACACAAATGTGAAAAACACACTATGCTTATATCCAAAGATGGTTACATGTTATAAACTCTCATTTCAATCATTGAAACATTCTTAGAGGATGTTATATAGTTGTTATTCACAAACTATTTTTTCATCAAAGCGATTTTCAAGAAATTGAAATAACCAACATGACTTTCGTCATGAATAAAGATGAACTTGGCCAAAGCGAAAGCTTACCAACACATATTTCGAGAAATAGATAAGCGAGATAAACTCGGCTCGAAATAGAAAATGTGTATAATCGAAGTCTATATAGCAATACGACTTTTGTCTCAAGATAGGAGATAGAATAGATAGACTTTTGAGTGATAGATAAGTTCAAGTCTCCACATACCTTTTTGTCGATGAAGTTCCACCAGTTCCTTGAGTAGTTCTTCATCTTTGCATGATGAACTCTATGGAGTCTAGAGCTCAACTACACTTACTATCCTAGTCCAAGACTTAGCTATAAGTAGACTAAAAATCAAGACTTATAGTTTTGGAAACTAAACTTGACAAACAAGCTTGAGATAGCAACGCTTACGAGTTCGATCGAGAAGTGCTCTAACAATCTCCCCCTTGTCAATTTTAGTGACAAAACTATCAATACATAAGGAATACAAAATAAATAAACTTTGCAGCTTCCCATCCACATGCTTGATCTCATTGGTTCTTCAACGTTACTCGAAATCTTCTTCACTTCCAAGTACTCCAATGATTCCAAAGATATTCAAACAGCATCATCATTGTTGAAGATCCGTAGCCAAAACAATGAGAAAATAATAACTCTCAATCATTGTTATACAGTGTCATAGTATTATTACACAACATCAAAGTTCAATTGTATCACAACTTCGACAACAATACTATGGTGATATGTATCACTCCCCCTTAGTCAATACTTCATCTCACATGAAAACCACTCCCCCTTACATAATGATCCGAAAACCATATGTATTTTTAGTGTGAACTACACATTAATTCTCCCCTTTTTTGTCAATAAAATTGGCAAAGGTACGAAAACTAGTGGGATCCTAATGAAATTTCCATAGAGACACTTCATGACCAAAAAAAACACATATCAACTTTTTAGATGCAATCATATAGCCGAAACTAAATGCATTCATCAAGAAGTTTATAAAGATACAAGATAACCCCTATAATATTCCACATCCGCACTCCCCACAAAGATTTGGCACAATTTCAATTAAGAACTCTCCCCCATAAAATGTCATTCCCGAAAGAACAACAAGAGCGACCTTACTTTCACAAGAAAAGAAGGATTTATTTGGACATTAACAAATCACATAAGAATATGAATTTGTATTCAAAAATCTCAATTAAATTAACCACAAGAGAACCCATAATTAATCTAATTGTAAATGCTCAACATAAGAGAACTTACGGAGCCGCACAATATTTACATAAAAATATGGATCAGGGAAGATCAATACTACAGAATAAACAAAGATTCATTCTATTTCTCATCACTATTTGCACAATGACGTATAATAGCAATAATCTTTGTATACAAAAGTTCATCCTATCTTCCATTAATATTTGCATAATGACATAATAGGCATAACTTTTGTTTGTCAAAAGTTCATTCAATCTTTTATAAATACTTGCATATCGACATATGAAAGACTTGACTTTTGACCACGTATGGGACAATCATAGTTCACGGACGCAAACACACATATCCCATACCAAAGGCGTATAAAAAGATTTTCTTAACAAAGAAGAACATACAAAGTCATTAACAACCATGCACCATAATTCACATAAGATGATTGTGAACATTCCAGAATCCCATAGCAATGCGTACTACTACCCATTCTTAAACTTACTTCTTTGTGATTCACCAACAACATTCTTTTAAAAGATACAAATGAGCTTAGATGAGTAGTACTCCAAGAATCCAAGTGCCCAAGTCTAAGAGAAGTGGAACAAGTGCGACGAAACGGAGCAAAACACTCAAAAACAAGAGACAGGACAAAGACCAATCTTAACTCATCCAAATTATATAATTCTCATCTCCATTTTAAAGGGAATTCAAAAAGGAAGAGAATGCAAAAAGAATGAGGTAATTCCGAGTTCGGACGAAGAAGTTATGGCCAAAACAAGTTTACTGAATATCGACGTCTACGGTCAAGTATGCATATCGGTTTGCAAACGGATTTTATATGACCTGGAGCAGTATGCAAACGGGTATGCGTACTAAAATCCCTGGATTTTTATTTTAAATGATGGTATGCATACCTGGTATGTGTACCATGAAGTCCAAACATCCCGAACTACTATTTTCAAACCTAAACATTTAAGAACCTTTTTAGAAGAATCCAATCGAATTCTACAGCCTTACCGAACATAATATGTGTGCCCCAATTCTCGTGCTTCCCTCACCGTATACATAGCAGGGCATTCCTTGGTGAGGATGCACTTACAACACAATCAAGTTGTGTTGAGGTGAACAATGTCTTGCTCACCACAAGTGACTTTTGGATTATCATGAAAGAGATCGCTTTTAGAACCTTTCACATCCAAATCCATCTTTCCAAAGAAAATTTTAAGTTCCAACATCATGGATACTGCCTTCTCCATAGTCATGGAATTTTCTGGGAGATCATTCCTTTTCACACTCAAAACATCATTAACTTTCTTTGGTATCCACTTCTGAGTGTGTTTAGAAACAACCTGACCCTTCTTCCCATTACTCTCTTCTGGAATTCTCGGAAGAGAACTTGATTGACTATTCTTTTGCAAGTTAGTCTTTCTCCAATTGGGAGCATCAGATCTTGTCTTCGTCTTTACAAAGTTATCCTTTTGATAATCATTACGATTGTGAAAAGGCTTCTTATGACGTTTATAGGAAAATCTAGGTTTATCACAGCACTGATTCCTTTTCCTAAAGGTTGGACAGTTACAACCTGTAGCGTTAAGGGGATTAGCCTTAACATATGATCTTGGTTTCACAACTTCTTATGATGCCCAAACAAGAACATCATGAAGTTTCTCATTCCTTATACGGAAACGATATCTCATTTCCATGTGACCTTTATTTCCGCAATAGTGGCAAACATAAGGAATGTTCTTACCTCGATCCGTTAGTGCTGACTTTGGAGGTTGATATACATTGCTCTTTCGAACTTTAACTTCCGGTGAAGGTATTTCACTTTTTCCATCAGTGGAAACCTTTTGTTGAGAAGAATCACTAGCCTTGACAACTTTTACCTCTTTGCTAATACTTTGAGCATCTATTCCCTTATAGCCCAATCCTCGTGTATCACGATGATTTTTACTTGCTCTTAGCATAGTGGTTAATTTGCTTGAACTAGTATTGAACTTTTTCAAGTCATCTTCCAACATCTTGATTTTATCAAGAGCAGCAGCTAAATCAGCCTTAAGGTGTTTTTCTCGAGCGAGATAAGCGCTTTCTCTGTCATCAAAACTTGCTTGATGGGAGTTAATCATTGCTTTAGTTTCTGCAAGTTTCTCTTCCAACAAGAAGTATTTTTGATAAACATTATCATATTCAAGTGACTTTCTACTCAGGTTTTCCTCGGAATCTTTGAGGATCGATTCGCAAGAGCGATTCCAACCATAAAGACCTCCGTAAATCCTTTTCAGTTTCTTGTTTTCTCGACAGAGAGGAGTCAGAAGAGGTGTGACATAAAAAGTTATAATATTCTTCATTTTCAACGAATCCAGAAACTTAACATACTCCGACACTTCCTCATCAACATCTCTATCAATATCTGAATCACCTTCATCATAAAGTTCATCCAACTGTTCTTCTAGGCATGTTTCCCAATAAACAGTTTCTACATTCAGAGAATGTTTAGATATTGACTTAGGTGTGACAGTTCTCTTAGGTGAATTCAATCTTTTAAAATCATCTGGTAATTTCTGGCATGATACGTTATTAGAGATAGACTCATCCATAATAATCAGATTGCTACAAACACCGACTTATAAGGTCTTAACGTGTTTGCCTGCTCTAATACCGATTGAAAAAACGAGGGTCTAACAACCTCACCCAATATTTCGCTTAGCAATCTGTATGGACTAACTCCAATATACTTTTAAGAGAATCAACTAGACAGTCAGACTCAATCTTAATAAAAAGTATATCAAAGAGTTATATCTCAATCTCTCGATTCAATCCTTACTCAAACAAATAGAAATATGCGAGCCTGATTGAATACAAGAGAAATAACTTGAATGGTACCAAAGACCAATGTTCAAGGATCAATCAACAACCAAAGGTTGGATTTACCAATTGATCAATTCAACGCACAACCTGTGATATTTTCAATTATATAACAAAATATAATGCGGAAAAGAAATAACACAGACACCATAAGTTTTGTTAACGAGGAAACCGCAAATGCAGAAAACCCCCGGGACCTAGTCCAGATTGAACACACACTGTATTAAGCCGCTACAGACACTAGCCTACTACAAATTAACTTCGGTCTGGACTGTAGTTGAACCCTAATCAATCTCACACTGATCCAAGGTACAGTTGCGCTCCTTACGTCTCTGATCCCAGCAGGATACTACGCACTTGATTCCCTTAGCTGATCTCACCCACAACTAAGAGTTGCTATGACCCAAAGTCGAAGACTTGATAAACAAATCTGTCTCACACAGAAAAGTCTATAGGAATAGATAAATCTGTCTCCCACAGAAATACCTACGAGTTTTGTTTCGTCTTTTGATAAATCAAGGTGAAATGGAACCAACCGATAACCCGGACTTATATTCCCGAAGAACAACCTAGAATTATCAATCACCTCATAATAATCTTAATCGACTAGCGAAACAAGATATTGTGGAATCACAAACGATGAGACGAAGGTGTTTATGGGTAGATCTCTATGTAAACCCTCACGAGACTATAACTCGTCCACTAGGGTCGCCTAGGGGTTCAAAAGTTTGATGCATGTGCTAAGTGCATATGTTATTTTTACGACAAAGAGTTAGATTTTATGTTTCAATCAATGTAGTAACAAAAATTGCATGAATAAAGTGAATTACAACTTTCAAGAATCTGTTTTCTTTTGGGTATAGCCAAATGTCGGCAAGGTAGTAAGATTATTACAATGCCGACTATACCTTAGACGGCAAGGTGAGAAATTAATTAGATGCTGACTGTAGGTTAGCCGACAAGGTAGAAAATTAATAAGATGCCGACTAGTGAAGCATTTACAACAGTCTCATGTGTGTCAAAAATAATACAGTAGGCATTGTTTTTTAGAAACAAGCATGCCGTCCAAACTTAGTCGGCATTCTCTTCATTCGTCGACCTTGCCGCCTTTTCATACTTTCAGAACTGAAAGTGTCGATTTTTTATTTAATTTTTAGTATGATTTCATACAACAACTTTGCAATCCCCTTTTTAGAAGTGTTTGGGTAGTGTGCTTTCATTTCCGTAGATAAAAATATTCTCAAAACAAATTTTTTTCATCAAAAATCTTCCCACATAAGTTCAATCAAACACAAAATTTCATAACTTAAATTCATAAGTTTTAATCTACTCAATTAATTAATCTAAACTTAATTAGGTAAACTAATCAGATTTTTTAGTGTTAATTAAACAAGGGTATATTAGCCATTTAGAAAATACAAGGTTAAGGGGTATCCTATTTTACTTCAAAAATGACCCAGGTTTTGTCTCATTAGGTATACCCAAATTAATCTGGGTATACCCCAATCTCGCCAGGTAATGAAAAGGGTTTAATTTTCCTTTGTTGTTTTAAAATAAATAATCAAAGAGAGAAGGAGAATGAGAGAGAGGTGAAAGTGATAAGTAGGTTTTGTTTTGTTTTGGGAAAGAAAATGGAAAAGAGAGAGAGAATTGAAAGTGACGACTAAGTCTTGCATTTTGCTTTTAGAGAAAGACTTTGATAAAGTAGAGATAAAAAGTGAGAGAGAAATATAGTCAAATAAACAAATCAAAATTTGTTTCATACGTAAATATTTTGCAAACCTAATTCTACTTTTAGGTACCAACTTTATAGTGATAATGGATGTACTATATAATAAAGACACCCCACTATTTAGCTACATACACCACAATCATACAATTAATTAATGAATTTTGATAATGGCACCAAATTTAGCAAAAATATAATTATATGTATATATACCCTCCATATTGCACACTCGCCACAATTAAAAATTGTTCTTATTATTTTGTTTAATTTATTAACTTTGGAATTTGTTAAATTGTCAGGCTCATCCTACACAACTAAAAATAATATTTATTATTTTATTTTATTTGGCAACCGTAAATAAATTCCAAACTAAGTATTTATTCTTTACAAATTAGATTAAAATCCAAACAAAATAATACATAAGGACTTTAAATGCGGAAATCATATTAAGAAAATTCTAGGGTTTACACTGTTAACCCCTTAAAAAGAATTTCTTCCCGAAATTCAATAACAAAAATACCGGATGTTATAATTTTCCTATCTCAGCTTGGATGTTTTTTAATTTTTCTATATTAGTAGATATATTTCCAGCTCTATGGATACCCTCTATTTTATTATTTAGGAATTTTATGTTTTTGTGGATATTCCAAAAACATCTGAATTCCAATGAGCTAGATCCGACGATAGGAGCTTAAGATTCAAGGAAAGATCTATATCTGAAGAATTATTGGAATGAAGTTTCCAAGAGGCTGCGACTACCGAGGAAAAAGTTGGATGTGTTAACCAGGATCTAATACATCTGAAAGGTTTTTGTAATTTTTGTTTTTCTGAGTTGGAATCAAAGAGCAAAGGCGTATGATCTGATCCTACTCTGGTTAGGTGACTTACCTTTGTATTCGAAAATTATGAATCCATTGGTAAGAGATTAATGCCCTGTCAATTCTTTCGCATATATTTGCTTCTCCTTTTCTATTGTTTGACCACGTGAAGGATGTGCCTTCGTATCCAGCATCTTGTAATCCCATAGAATCAATTGTCTAAATAATGAAGGATTTGCTACTTGAGCTTGCTTTATTTCCACCTTGTTTTTCTTCCAGATCTAGAATGATATTTAGATCCCCTATTAGAAGCCAAGGTTTATTGACCTGTAAAGAAATTTCTGAAATATAAGACCATTGTTCAATTTTTTCATCAGCTTTTATGGCACCATAAACACGGGTGATTAATATCTTTTTATCCCCTAATTTCATTTCAAAATGGTACACATTAAACTTTGAAGCTAATAATTTTATCTCGGCATTGTTATGCCTGTTAGAGCATTGCTCGGTCGAACTCACAAGTGTTGCTATCTCAAACTTGTTGTTAAATTTAGTTGTCAAAACTATATCTTGATTTCTAGTCTACAATTAGTTAAGTCTCAGACTAGGATAAAAATGTAGTTGAGAAATAGTGGATCACGGCAGTCATCATTGCGTTATATCGTTTGAAGGCGAAGACCAACCGAAGCTTTTGGAGAACTTCTTCAACAAAAGGTAAGTGAAGACTTAACCACATATATCTCAAGTTATATTAATATTTCTATGTATGAGACGATGTCGCATAACTAATTAGACTATTGAAAGCATATCAAGAATTTCAAGTCAAGATTCATCTTGTAATTAGTCCTCGAAATATGACTAAGCTTAATGAACATTTTTTCATACTTGATGAATTTCGGTTAAGAACAATTTATTGTTCGCAATCTAAATAGTGGTTCAAGAATTATCATTCGGAAATAGCCTAGAACAGTGTCATTGATGTTATTCGGAAATGTTTCGAATCGATTTAGAGATAAATATCGAATTACTGTTAATTCAGATATAAGACAGTATACATATCAGTCTTACAAACTGGGAAAACTATTTGAAGTCTGAAACAGTAATACTTATACTCGTACATGTAACAGAGTAGCTATATGTCGACTAATAGACTTTTGGTACGCATACTCGTAAGCACATCTTAAAAAGTATGTGAACTCATGAACCTGTATCCGTACGCAAATCAGTACGCGTACTAGAAAAGAACTGTTTGTTCCGGAACCGATTTGGTATCCATACCGGTACACGTACCAGAAAAGTTTTGTGAACTCCGGAACTTATCATTGTCTTAAGGTATCCATACCGGTACACATATTGAAAAAGTTTTGTGAACTCCGGAACTCGGTCATGTTATAAAGTATACATACCGGTACACGTACTTTGACTTAACTGTTCACGAATCAGTTAACTATTTATACCTTGTTCATTTACTTACCATGTAGATTAAATTCATATGCACTTAAATTATTTCTCCGAGATAATTAGCATTTGAATAATCTCTAAAAACACTATAGACATATTTGATCACATTATTGTGACTCGAGTTAAGTCTTAAGTGTTTATGAAAATGCTCAAGCTTATAGTTCAGTTGGCTAGCTTCGGCTAACCATTCATGAGTGTGGTCTTGTACACGGTTCGGTTATGGTTCATCATAACCAGAGTGTATATCTTTATTATGTTAAATAGATCCAAAGATTCATCTAATGGTGGATATTGTTTGCTTGGTTACAAAGCTATCTTAGCTTAAACCTAAAGCAACATATGCTTTGAATGTTTCTATATAAGAGGAACCTCAAACAACTGGGATCTTCAAATCCCGACACTACTTTTTGGTGTGTCCTAGTTGTATCTAGAGTCGTCCTCTCCATAAAACCTTTTAGGGTTTAGCGACTACAAAGACTTCATAGGGATTCGTGAAGCCAGGTCCAACTATTGTTTATCTTGATAGCTCGAGTATCCTGATCTTGTTCGATTGTTGAGCTGCTCACTTGAACAAGATAGATATAAATCTTCAAAGTTCTCTTCGTCTCAAACTTTGTTGATTCCACAAGTTTAATACTTGTGAGGTGAGTAATAATCTAGGCTGTACTTCGGGTTGCATAAGTCCGGATTTTTAGGTTAGCTAGACTTTGTCTATTGCTATCGATTTCCATCACCTTGATCTTTGATCGAAAAGGAAATCACATATATAAGCTTATATGTGGGAGGCAGATTGGTTTAAAGTCTTCAATTGAGTTGAAGCAGCTCTTAGTTGGTCTGATGTCAGCTAAGGGAATCAATTGCGTGGAGTCCTGCTGGGACTCAAGAGGCATAAGAACGCGACTGTAACTGAATTTTTGTGAGGGTTTAATTCAATCTCAACTATATTCCAGTCCGAAGTTAATTGGTAGTAGGCTAGTGTCTGTAGCGGCTTAATACAGTTTGGTGTTCAATATGGACTAGTTCCCGGGGTTTTTCTGCATTTGCGGTTTCCTCGTTAACAAAATTTCTGGTGTCTGTGTTATTTCTTTTCCGCATTATATTGTTTATCTTTATAATTGAAATATTACAGGTTGTACGTAAATCAATCATAGTAGATACGTCCAACCTTGTTTGTTAGATACGACTTGATAGATTACTTGGGAAATTGATCTTTGGAATCACCCAAGTACTCTCACATGCAAATCATGTTCACGGACTAGTCTCTGTAAACTTTCCTATTGTGAGAGAAAGAGATATAACTATGAATACTATTCCTCGATTGAGTTTCATTAAGTTGAACTCTCGGAATTGTGTTTAAGTTTGTCCATACAGATTTCCTACGAAAAAGTTGGTGGTGTATTTTGGTACCCCCGCATTTTCAATGCCAGGCTATGGCTAACCCTTTCGTTACTCCCACAGAAGAAACAATAAACCAGTCATGAAAACTTGTTTTTTTTGTGAAACATTTCTATGCGAGACAATGGCCCTTTAGTCTCGACTAAAAAAACAATGTCAGGTTTGTAATACTGACAAATGAAGTTAAGATGGTCGCTAGTTAGAGGAGTTCCAATGCCCTGGACATTCCATGATAAAAATTTCATAATTAAAATGAAAAGGATAAACAGAGGAGTTAAGATGCTAATAGCTAAAAAGAAAGCCAGAATAATCAAAATTAGAAATCTGACAAAGTTTATGGGTTTGAGACCTTAGGAAAGTAGAGCCTAAATGCAGTCAAACCAATTTAACAACATGACAAAGAGATTTCAACCAGTGAATGGTTTTGGGTTGTGCGCAACCACAAAAAATACTGAATTGCTGAGAATGAATGAAAACCTATCAAACTGCCAACGAGCGGTAGGTGAAATATAAGAACAAGATAGAAGATCTAGAAAAAGTTGTTCAATCTATAATCAAAGCTACCAGAGAAAGATACTGAATAACGAAGATTGTATGAAAGACAAATAAACTGCAAACAAGAAATAAGGAAGGTTATATTAAGGCCACAACTACAACTTCATAAATCTACAAGACTAAAAGCTAAGAAAAATAACAGTACACTGATGAAATTACAAACTACACGTTCACCGGTGGAAAGTTCATTAATTTTTAAAAAATTCTAAGTACAAAAGAAAAAAGAAAAAAAATAATTAGGCCGAACGAAGTCCTTCTCTCATCTTATAATTTTGGAAGTACTGGGTACTATAGCCTGGCATTGCTTGCACAGAGCACATTCACACTTTACCAACAACCATTTTTCAACACAGTCTGTATGGTATCTATGGATGCAAAGAAGAATGGAAATCTTTTCTTGGCCCTCATATTCATTTTGTCCAATAAACAACAAAACATTTGCAATATAACTCATGCTTCAAAATAAAAAAAAACAAAAAAAAACACATAAATCAAATTAAAAAAATTAGGTGTTGAATTTTGAATGCTGTTATGTATATATATATATAAAGTAAATTGTACCTGACAAATAGTGCAGATTTCCTCGTTCGTAAAGTTAATTCAATATCTTGAACCATTTTGTCTTTGATTCCGGCTAATCTGGCTCTTTCGTGTACTTTTAAAAGTTCCTACAATTGTAATGGGAGTCGGTATTAAGAAAAAACTAATTGTACAATAGAAATAGAAAGATAGAAGGCTAGCAAAGGATAAAGCTAAGTCCTATGGGCTGGATTTGGCTGCTAGATTACACAAAAAGCGTTGCCTATTCTTTAACACTACTTCTCTTTCCAGATATATCTCGCATGTGAACTAGTAGCGAGATAGTGTCGCTTAATGGTTCAACGTGGAGAAATTCAACTTTTCGTGTTTGGTTCAGCGCAGATTGATTTATTTTTTGATCCGACGGCTGAGATGGTTGCGTTGTTCCATTCAGCGCGGAAACGGGGAATAGTTCAGCGCATCTAGATGCTAGATTAGAATTGCCATAAGACTTAGGAGGTTATTCTAGCTGACGTTGCCTTCCAATCTAGATGCTAGATTAGAAGACCATAAGACTTAGTCTAAGGACTAGTATATGCATCACCCTTCTAGTTTAAAAGATACTTGTAAAGCCTTATCATGAGTGTGTTTTATGTAAGTTTTTTTATAAAAGAAGCTCCATGAGAAGTTGCTGATGTGTTGACGCTCCTGGTTTCAAATCTTCTTTCGCAAGCACTTGTTTATTTGTTATGGATCTGGTAGTAATCGTCTTGTGGATGATACTACCAGTATTAGTGTGTTAAAATTTCAAACTGATTTTACTTCTTTTTTCCTCTTTTCAAACTTCATCTGCATTCTCCTCGTAGCTTGGATGGTGGAATCGGTGAGGCTATGCAACAAAATCCCCGTTAACTTCTCATAAGCTTCGCGCACAACACAATATTTTTTATTGTAGTAGAGAAAAAAGACATGGGAAATAAAAAAAGAAAGAGAGAGTACATAGGATTACTTACATCGCCCAAAAGGCTGTTTAGATCCGATGAGTTGTGCTCCACGAAGGCCATCTTTATTAACTAGTTCAGACTGCCTAGTACTCGTCGTAAGCGTCTGGTTTCTTGTCTCCAAATCAGTTGGATTAGAATTATAATTTATATTTAAAACAAGATGTACATGGTAATTCTGGTTCGGTCTCAGCTGAGAAGAATTCATCCACAATGTTTTGCATAAGTCAGTGAATGAAAAATTTTGACCACCATCTCCATGTTGGATATATTCAATATTGTTTGCGGCTAAGAAAGGGAGGTCCAAGGGGCGGCAGCCCCACCGGCTGTGTTCGACCTGACAGGTCAGGTCGCGGGGGTCTAGGGGGCAGCGCCCCTTAGCAAAGTTCGAGACACCGTCTCGTAGATTCTTTTTTTGTTTTTAAATTCAAAACCTATTTCGGTTTCCAGAATTTTATATAGTGGCGTTTCTTCCCATTAATGGATGGTGACCTTTGAAAGCGTCTGTTGGAGATGAAAAGACATCTCCAAAAGGCATGAAACCCTTTATAAATTGTGAATGATACTTCCCATCAAAACACATCAAAATCTCTGTTTTCTTTTCTCTCTAAGCATCATTAGAATCTCATACTGTGTGTTCTTGGTTGGGCCAAGGGAGTACAACTCTTGAATCGAACAATGTTGTTAGGGCTTCATCGTATCCTAAAAGCATTATACTTCACTGACCAATTGTACTCGCCAATTATTTGGGAAGGGTCGAAATATTTGCTGAAGAATCGCAAGGCTTTGAAGTTTAGTGATACAACATTTTTTTTTCCTGTTCTTTGTTTTCATCCTATGGTACCCTATTCTCTAACACTCCATCATCCATATAAAAATGTCCTGCATTAATTAGTTAATATTAGCTTAGAATTTTTTCGAATTGATGGATAGGAAGATTTTTTTTTTCTATTGTGTTTCTGTAGCAGGAGAATTTAAAGAAAACTTAATAAGGATCGAACTCACCATGCGCAATAAATAAATAGAAATGCAAGATCCCTTTTATTAGAGATTCGATTGATAGCAAATTGCACAAAAGAAAACCCAAAACCCAAAAGAGAAACCCTCGCTTTTAACTGATCACAACTCTCTCAACTGACCTTGGATGAATATATTATTACCCACATAATCTTCTGGTGGAGTATCAATGGAAACCACCAAAGTATAGTCTCTGCTTTTCCTTTGGGCACTCCAACAACAAATGCGTTACCAAAGGGACGAAGAGTAGAGCTCATTGGACAGCAAAGAAAAAACAACTAGGAGGAGTTGGGAAGATCTTATCAACCAAGGAAGAAACTGTTAGAGCATTGCTCGGTCGAACTCAAAAGTGTTGCTATATCAAGCTTGTTGTCAATTTAGTTGTCAAAACTATATCTTGATTTCTAGTCTACAATTAGTTAAGTCTCGGTCTAGGATAGAGGTAGTTGAGAAACGAGTCAGTCATCATTTGCGTTCTACCTTTTGAAGGCGAAGATCAGCCGAAGCTTTTGGAGAACTTCATCAACAAAAGGTAAGTGAAGACTGAACCACCTATTTCTCAAGTTATATTCACTATTCTATCTTTGAGACGATTGTCGCATAAATAATTAGACTAGCTTGCATAGACAAGAATTTCGAGTCGAGAACTAATTATTTAGTTTACGAATTTCTTGAAATATAATGACTAAGCTTAGTGAACATTTGTTCATACTTGATCAAAATCGGTGGAAAACAATTTATTATTCGGAACCAAATCATGATTCAAGTTTATCATTTAAAAATAGTATGGAACAGTGATATGTGTCATTGATGTTATTCAGGAATGTTTCAAATTAATTTAAAGAAATATATAACTACTATATTCGAAATACAAGACAGTGTTATCAGTCTTACAAACTGAGAAAACTGTTATATGTCTGAAGCCGTATTACATGTATTCATATACGTACAGAGTAGCTATATATCGACTTTCATATTTGTGTAATATACATATTCGTATGTACATCATGGGAAAATCTGTTTGTTTTGTGATCAGGATAGGTATGTCTTTTATACAAACCATTTTGGAATTATGGTAAGGGAACCGAGTTAAAATAGTCAAACCGATATGCGAGCCAAAACAGTTATATGTTCTAGAACTAGTTAAGTACCCAAACTGGTATGTGAACTGAAAAAGTTCTGTCGACTCCGGAACTTTGAGTTGAACCAAAGTTTGCAAATCGGTACGTGAGATGCAAAAGTTCAGTCAACTCCGGAACTCGATCATTGCATATAAGTTTGCAAATTCAGCAGATTCACGAACGACTCAAGTAATTGTACTTTGTACATTTACCAACTATATCGATTATGATTCAAGTATAATTAAAATTATTTATATGAAGTAATTTGCATTTGATCAATTCTCTAATAATCGCTAGACTCATTTGATCACATAATTGTGACTCAATATTAATGTCTTAGTGAACATGAAAATGAGTGTTAAGTTTTAAAAGTTCAAATCGGCTATTTTCGGCTAACCATGTTGGACATAGTCTTTGAAAACGGTTCGGTTACGGTTTACCTAACCAGAGTGTATATCTTGTATATGTGATTAAGATTCAAAGCTTTCATCTAACAGTGAATATTGATTGCTTGGTTCCAAAGCTATCTTAGCTTAAACCTAAAGCAACCTAGGCTTTGAAGTCTATATAAGAGGAACTCTTGGCAACTGGGATCTTTGAATCCTGACACTAGTTTTTGGTATGTCCTAGTTGTATCTAGAGTCGTCCTCTCTAGAAACCGTTTTAGGGTTTAGTGACTACAAAGACTTCATTGGGATTCGTGAAGCCAGGTCCAGTTATCTTTTATCTTGATAAATCGAGTATCCTGATCTTGATTGTTTGTAGAGCCTTGCTCCATCAATCAAGATAGATAATAATCAACAAAGTCTCTTCGTCTCATACTTTTTTGATTCCGCAAGTTTTATACTTGTGAGGTGAATAATAATCTAGGCTGCACTTCGGGTTGCATAAGTCCGGATTTTGATGATAGCCAAACTTTTTTCAAGTTGCTATCGATTTCCATCACCTGGATATTTCGTTTGATCTGATCATCCGTTTAGATCGTAAATCAAGAAATCAATCATAGGCTTAATCTGTGGGAGGCGGATTTGGTTTAAAGTTTTCAATTGAGTTGAAGCAACTCTTAATAGGTGTGAGACCGTCTAAGGGAATCAATTGCGTGGATTCCTGCTGGGATTTAAGAGGCGTAAGGAGCGCGACTGTACTTGAATCAGTGGGAGACTGAGTTCGGGCTCAACTACATTCCAGACCGAAGTTAATTGGTAGTAGGCTAGTGTTTGTAGCGGCTTAATACAGTTTGGTGTTCAATCTGGATTAGGTCCCGAGGTTTTTCTGCATTTGCGGTTTTCTCATTAACAAAATTTCTAGTGTCTGTGTTATTTCTTTTTCCGCATTATATTGTTTATCTTTATAATTGAAATATCACAGGTTGTGCGTTGATCAATCACATTATCCAATCTTGTTAGTTGGATAAGACTTGATTGATCCTTGGATATTGGTCTTTGGTACCGTCCAAGAACTCTCTTTGTAGTTAGGTTCACAAAGTTCTAACAAGAGAGAGACAAAGATATAACTCTAGACACTTTCCTTGATTGAGTTTTTACTCTCGGAGTTATATTAAGTTTGTCCATATAGATTGCCTACGAAAAAGTTGGTGGTGTATTTTGGTACCCCCAGTGGTTTCAGTAAAAATTGAGAAGGATAATGCACCGTTTTCGTTACTTGAGCAGAACAATATGGTCGCTGATGTTGAGATGAAACAAGGGAAATAATCACTCATAATGGCACAAAACCTGTGAATGGGTCATAGGATCTAAAAGGGAGCATTAAAGTAGGATTGGTTTCTACACCTTTGATGGGAGTTTGATGTTGCAAGGAGAAAAGGATACTGATTTTGATAAGAATGGAGAAGAACAAGAAGGAGAAGAGGTAATTGAACAAGAAAAGGTTCTTGGTGAGTGGGTTTCATATAAAAGAAAGAAAGGCACCGACAAAAAGAAAGTGAAAAGTGCAAATACCTCATCTATCGATCTCGCCATTCCCCCAGGTTTTGAAACCCATAACAGGTTTCTTGGTTTCGAAGAAGAATAAGGATAGGTAGGTACTTCCAAGTTAGTTTTGGAAGATTCAAAAGTTAGCACCGCAAAGCCGTCTTCATGCAAGCCAATTATAAGAGTTGGTACGAAATTGAGTTTAAAATCCATAGGTACAGGTATGTTCCCAAATGGTACTCTTTCAAGTTCAAAAAAAAAAAAAACTTCTTTAAACTAAAGTTCCTAACAAATTTTCGGGAGATAAACTAATGGAGCATGGTTCTTTACGAGGCTTAGAATTTCGACCTCTAAAAACTAATCGTGAGGATAAGTTTAGAGATCCGTAAAAAATCACAATGATTTAATTATAGAAGATGTTGACGAGTCTGCTCATTTTCAGTAGGCAATGGTCTTTTTCGTTTTATCTATAGGCAGTGATCTTTATTGTGGTTTGCAACTTTGCTTTAGCTCTATTTTTGTTTTGTTGGCATTTTGCTCTTTGTCAGTTGTATCTATCCGCACACGACTTGTGTGCCTTTTAATCTATCCTTTTTGAACGATAAAAAACAAATATTATTACATAGAAACTACTATATAGTCCTAGAAAAAACATAATTGAGGTAGTTTGGTCATGTTGATCAAGTCAACTGTCTATTTGATATACATTATTGTTTGGTCTTAAATATTACAGTTTGGTCTTAGGGTGGACAATACCCACGTGGGATGACGCCATCAATGATGTCATAATCTGTTAATGGTGGCAGAAATGCTAATAAAAACTTAAAACTGAAATATCTTTTGAACCACATGTCCAAAAATGATAAATTTTATATATTCGGAAAACCCTCGACGAGAGCTTTCCAATGAGTACCATTATTTCTATGTTTCAGAGCTTTTAATTTTTACCTCATCCTTTAGCTAAAAAATTAACTATTATACGAGTTTATTCTACAAAATGAACTACTTTTACGAACTACCATATACTAGCCGGTTCATTATAAAAAGTGAACTGTTTGATAAAAATATTATGTAAGTTCATTTTACAGAATGAACTCTTATGATTAAGTAACATACGAGTTCATTCTACAAAATGGACTGGTATAATGAACTACTATTACGAGTTCATTCTAGCATATGAAATACCATTAGGAGTTCATTCTACAATATAACACCTATCACGAGTTCATTTTACAATATTGACTACCATTTACGAGTTTATTGTATAATATGAACTACCATAATGAACACAAATTACGAGTTCATTCTACAATATGAACTACCATATTTAATTATCATTACGAGTTCATTTTACAACATGAATTATCAATCCTACAATAGGAACAACCATTATGAGTTTATTCGACAATAAGAACATCTATCACGAGTTCATTCTACAATATGAACTATAATAATGAACTACCATTGCGACTTCATTCTCCATAATGAACTACTTTTATGAGTCCATTCTACAAAACAAATTGCTTGCATATACGAGCTAATTCTACGAAATGAACTGCTAGAACTAGAAGGAACTACCATGTTCTAAAATAGTGTTCATTCTCGGATATGAACTACTATTACAATGAAAAAAGTTAAAATTCCAGAACATAGTATAATGGGTACTCGTTGTGTAGATCTCGTCGAGACCTTTTTGAATATGTAAAATATTTTAATTTCCGACTTATATCTTGAGAGATATTTCACTTTTAAGTTTTTTTTATTAATTAATGTTAAGAAGAGAAAGAAATTAGTAGAGAGAATAAAGAAGAGAGAAACAAAAGAAAAAAAAAGAAACACATAGAGGAAGAGAGGAAATAAGAGAGAGGGTATTTTACATATTTTAATATTTTTGACAAATAAGGACCAAACAGAACTCTCATTTTATTGGTGGACCAAATATACTTGAGACCACCTAAAAAAGTACCACACGATAATTTCACCTATTAATACCCACGGAATCACTTGCAAACAAAATATACAGACACGAAGTGCTCCTTAAATAGTAAAACCCTATCCTAATAGCTGGCACGGGAAACGCCATGATGTTCGGTACCGTCTCCACGGTTTCCTCTGATTCCCACTCGCAAGTCGACAAGGTATAGTAGCGAGAATTATATATTTAGAAGTATGCATAGACCCTCAAATGCGATGAATAATGGAGAGTTGATGCATAATACAACAACCCCGTTATAGGGGCTGAAGGAATTATTTGAAGGGCTGAACCTAATAGGACAAAAAGGGTCATTACATGGTAATTTCAAGTGCCCCTTATCAAAAAATTGATAATGACTAATTAACCCTTACATAGTTTAGTATTGATAATCTAGTTTAGTGTTGATAATCTAGTTTAGTGTTAATGATTAAGTTTCACTTATATTTACTCTAAATCAAAACAAAATCAGATTTAGAGTTAAAAAAAAAAAAGTTTAGAGGAGAAGAAAAGAAAAACTTTTGTGATATTTGTGAAACCCTAGATTTTGATCAACTCAACCAAAATGAGTGATTCCAGTGACAAATTTGAGATGGGTGAATCTCTATATGATAGAGAAAACAAATACTACATACCTCTTGATGGAGATCCGGATATGGAGTATTTTTTAGATGGTAGAGATGTTTTAACCCAAAGTGAAGGTCAATCTCAATCAATTGAAGAAATTAACAAGCAAAGTGAAGAACCAATGCCTGAAAATGACCAGGTATATTTCTAAATTAGTTCCAATTAGCTTTTTGTTGCACAAAATTATCTAAAGTACGTAAAAAATTCAATTTTTTTACATTTTCAAAGCTAATTACGGTTAGAATTTTGCACGTAACCAACCGTAAACCTTAGTTAAGGTTCGTAAAAGATGAACTACCAACCGTAACTGGTTGAATTTTGGGAAAACCCAATCATAAAACCAGTTACGGACGAAATACTCGAGACGAACCGTAACTTAGTTACAGTTGTTTATGTCGTTCAGTTGTTACCAACCGTAACACATCATGTGCATGGCGGTATTTACTGCACTATTTACGGTTGGTAGTATGAAAATCGTTACCAACCGTAACTATTTTTATGGTTCATGTTTTATTTTAGTGTTGCACCGTAAATGACTCTGTATGTTTTCAAATGATTGCTACGGTTGGAAATGTGTAATTACGATCTGTTTGATGTATTTATGGTTGGTAAGTTGAAAATCGAGACCAACCGTAGGTGACTTACAGTTGGTATTTGATTATAATCTTGGACCGTAACTTATTTACGGTTCGTCCCACGACTTTCATAACCAACTGTAACTCTATATGTGTTGTCATTTTGTTGCCTCGTTTACACTAATGTGGGTATATTTTTGTCCAGGTCGTGGATGTACCTCCCCTAATGGATGAACAACCTTTAGAAAATGAAGTTCTCACCGAAGATTCTAGCTTTCACTATTTAACCGAGGAGACATGGAAGGAGAAAGATGATGCAAAGCAGTGGGCTAGAGAACAAGGCAGGTTGATTATGTGTATCATAGTTTGTAATGGTTTCACTAATGACAGCAGCTTTCAAATGGTTTGCGAGTGTAGTGGACAACATAAAAGTCACGCAAAAAAAGGTACCGTGCATGAAGAAAAAGAAAAAGAGGAAGAATACTACTTTCACTAAGAAGACCCGATGACCCTTCAAGCTTCAATTTATAAGGAACACGGCAAAAGAGTGGTTTTTGGAGAAAGTTGTATGCAGTAGTCATAACCACCTTATACCGTAGAGTTTGCTGACACACCCTTATGCTGGACGCCTTACTGAAGAAGAAGAGATGATCGTAGAGTCAATGACCCAAAATCATATGAAGGCCATTGATATCCTCGCTCACTTAAAGCAAAGAAACCCACAAAATTCTTCTACTTTGGCTAACATCTATAACGCAAGAACAAAATTGAAGAATAAGAAATGGGAACAAAGGAACGAAATGCAACAATTAAGGCATTTGGGGGAGAAGCATAATTACTCAGTTTTCCACGATGAAGATGAGAAAGGACAAATAAAACATCTTTTATCGGCTCATCCTGAGTTTGTAAAGTTGGCACGGTGCTCTCATCAAGTGCTTCTAATGGATTGCACATACAAAACCAACAAGTTTGAGATGCCGTTGTTGAACATTGTCGGGCAAACTTCTACCAATGCTCCTTTTAGTGTTGGTTTTTGCTTCTTGAAAAATGAGCTCGAAGAGAGTTATGTGTGGGCACTAAAACAAGTGAAGTTATTATACGTAGAGGGATATACTCCAAAGGTGATTATTACCGTCAAGGAACAAGCTTTGTTGAATGCAATAAAGAGGGTTTTCCTGGAAGCTCATAACCCTTTTTGCACGTTCCACTAGTGGAATAATATTGAAACTAAGTGCATGCGCATTGTCCGTCCAACCAAAAAAAGCAAAATGGAGAGAATAAAGAAACTACTGGTTGATAAACAAAAGGATTCCAAAGAGAAATTTAAGAAGGATGACAAGTTGGCAGAACTAAAATGGGATAGTTTTAAATCGGAGTGGGGAGCCTTGACACATTCTATCACCGTGGATGAATATGAGGATTGAGCTCGTATGTTAGTGGCTCATTGGAAAAGAAGTTATCCAAGTGTTGTGAAGTATTTGTTGGATAATTGGTTGGATCCGCACAAAGAGAAGTTTGTAGTGGCGTTCACTAACCAATATAGGCACTTTGAAAACCAAGCTACAAGTACGGCGGAGTCATCTCACAATCAGTTGGAGAAGAAACTTCATAGTTCTAATGGTGGGTTAGTTACGGTATTCGAAGCCATGGATGCGTATTTCCACCGTGATCACGATAGAGTTACAGAGTCTTTTGAAAAAATCCGAAGTAAAAAACACACCAAATGATTAGACAATTCGTGGCTAAGGGGAATTACATTTAAAGTTTCGCACCGTGCATTTGATAGGATAATGTATGAAATACAACATTTTGAATTGGGGGATTATGAATAAGAGTGTGTTTGTCCAAACATGACAAGTTTGGGACTCCCATGTCGGCATGTTATATCCACATACCAAGACAAAGTGATCCCGATTCAAGATGTTGATCCCTTTTGGCAACAAATATCATTCCATGAAACAATAGTTGATCAAGATTTTGGAGGAACGTTTGCCGATACTGAGATTGGAAAAGCGCTAGCCGAGAAATATGCTACACTAAGCAGGGGCCAAAGGCAAATATGGTTGAGTAACTTGAGTAATTTCGTATATCCACAAACTAGGTATGATATCAAGGAACCACCAAAAGGGAAGAGTAAGGGGAGTCCTCCTACGAAAAAAAGAGGTACGCAGGAAATAAAAAAGCTAGGGAATTGGCGGAAGAATCAAAGAAAAGAGATCCTCCGGGTTATAAATGGTTGAGAAAGGAATATGAAGTGGAGGATGAGATGGAAGAGGATGTTCAAGGTAAAAACAAACGAAAAAGGGGTCAAGCGGATAAAGGAGAACCAAGCCGTCGAAATGTACAAGAAAAATGTATTGAGCTTTCTACTCAAGAAAGTGAAACAAGCAAAATTGATGTTAAAGGAAAGGGTCCGGTATTTCGCTCCAAACAACCACAAAGAAGTAAAGTTGTTGTTAAAGGAAGTGGTTGCAAAGAAAGTGGAAAAAAAGATGATGGAGTTAAAGGTAAAGGTTCATATGTCGTTTCCGAGGTTTCCTCCCAAGATAGTTCAATAAAAAGACTTGTTAGTAAAGTTGGTGTTAAACAATTAGCAAGGAACAATGGAAAGAGTTTGATGGTTGAAAAAATTCCGTCAGGTGGTGAGAAGGAGAAGGAGCCGATTTGTATAAAAGGAGTGCCGAAACCACCACCTAGAGATGAGAATGGTCGATATATCCGAAACTATTACATTCTCTATGAAAGTTATCTTCTTTTTTTCCCCGACTTTATTCGTGATTATATCAAGGCCACGAATGATGTTCATGGTGATGGGAATTGTGGTTACCACGTCTTTGTTGATCAACTTGTACCCTTTGAAGACGCGAAAGAGTGGGGTTGTGACCAAATTACTTATGTAAGGCAAAAATTCTTATTAGAACTACGTGGTTACCGCGACTTATATAAGCCAATGATGAGAGTTGAAAGAGACGAAACTGATACGGTGTTAAACGAGAGCTTTGCAGAATGGGAAAGGCGGTTAATCGGCAATAAATGTTTGACAAGCGAATATTGGATGTGCATGCCAGTATGTGGCCAACTACTCGCATTTGCACCAACAAGAATACCGTTTGATGAAGATTTGTTAACAACAAAAACAATTGTCATTGGGCACGTGCAAGGAAATCATTACATCGTCCCCCGATTGAAAGAAGGAAGCCCATTACCTCCATTAAGGATGGGATTTGATTGTGACAGTGAACTCCCCAAGACTTGGTGCAATCGATTTGAGGAAAGAATTGAATTATGGAAGGCCATACTATTGTCGAGGCCAACTCAATTCATAGTTATGACTGATGATGAGGATGCGTAAATGTTGTGAAGGGTGACGAATTACATTTTATGTTTTGTATTTTTGTATTTTGACTAAATGTGATGTGATTAAAAGTGACAATATCATATCTATTTTATTCACGTTATGAATGAAGTATTTTGTTCAATTTATAATGTTATACTGTTCTTAACAAAAAATGCAAGTAGGTTGAGCTAATTTGATAACAATTTCATCTCTCAGGGTTATTTACGGTAGGTAATGTTCATTCCATTACGAACCGTAACTCACATAAAAACTTATTTCAGCTCTCAGGGTTATTTACAGTTGGTAACGATAATCTAGTTACGAACCATAACTAACATTAAAAACTTATTTTAGCTCTCAGGGTTATTTATGGTTGGTAATTATTACCTAGTTACGAACCGTAACTAGAACTAAAAACTAAAAAATTGAGTTTACAACCATTAAACCATCTTCATTACTAAACCAATATTACAACCATTAAACCATTACAAATATAAATGACATTACAACTCATTCATTCATGCGACTTAAAAGGATACTAATATTCAGGTATACGAGTGCGATAGAAGTCTTTAAGGATGTTGAAATGAGGTAAATATTGAAAATTCGACCTTTTCCATCGTCTCCATTCTTGAATAGAGCTCTCAGAAACTTCAGCGTCAGTTTCACCCCTTAATCGTATTTGACCCATAATATGAACTAATGCCATAAATTCTTTAACTTTATCCCGAATAGCTCCATATCGAACATACAACATAATTCCATTGTGGTTATAAGGGTTACCTGTTTCGGAACAAAAAATTTCATAAATGGTTCTCAAATAACTTGTACTCACAAAACCACCTTGATGTCGTTCTTCTCCTCTTTTTGGATAGCATAGAACATAGTTGCGGCAAATACATAAATCTTCTTCCAAAGTAAAATCAGGAACTTGAGCCATAATCTAGTTTAAGGTAGTTTAGTAGGAGATGATTCATGTGGAGGTGTAACTTCTAAGTAAGGTGGATAAGCATATATATATATAACAATTTTTTTTTGTACTATGTAACGGATCTATTTTTTGAAAATAAAGTTGTTGAAGGTTTCAACGGCTATATTTTCAAATCAAACAAGGACATGTCAGTGCAAAACATTTTTTGTTGTTGAAAAAAACAGTTACGGTTGGTAACTAGAATATCGGGACGAACCGTAACTCTGGAATCTGCAGAGTTACGGTTGGTATGAAGTTACAACATACGAACCGTAACTCTATAAAAATTTCAATTCCAGAGTTACGGTTACTTGGTTGGATAAGATTACCAACCGTAACTCTGCAAAATAATTTGGCTACAGAGTTACGGTTTATTAAATTTTTTCCAGACCAACCGTAATTGGTGACCTCTTTAAACTCTGGGTTCCAGGTTTATTTACGGTTGGTAAACAAAAATCGTTACCAACAGTAACTCAATTTACGGTTCGTTTTAAATTTTAGTTATGGACCGTAATTGGCGACCTCTCTAAACTCTGAGTTCCAGGGTTATTTACGGTTGGTAAACTAAAATCGTTACCAACCGTAACTCTATTTACGGTTCATTGATTTTTTTTGTTATGAACCGTAATTTGCTCTGTATGTTTTCAAATCCATAACTAACACACAACTATTAGTTCGTCATAATATCCATAAGTTCAAATTCATAGATAATATCCATAAGCTAAAATCCATAACTAACACACAACTATTAGTTCGTCATAATATCCATAAGGTCAAATTCATAACTAACCACACAAAGAAAAGAAATAAAAGGGGTGTTCTCCTATCGAATGACACACACAACCATAACTAACCACGACGACCATTACGACCTCTTTTGTTGGTGCTACCACCACCACGAGTGCGAGGACCATCACGACGACCACCGCGACCACGACCACCACCACCTCTTTGGCTAGTAACCACACTGTGCACCTCCTCTTCAAAATTTGTCTCTTTGCTTCTAGGTGACGGTTGACTATGGCTAGTACTCGCACCTCCAAGAGAGTTTCTGCTCTTCTTTAAGCCTCTTTCTTCCGTGACCAACCCCTTATACAATTCTGTCTTGGTTGGATCATGCATGTTCCTTATTTTCTCTTGTAAGGTCCTTTGTTGAGGAGCTCTAATCACACAATTACCACGGATGCATGAAGTCATACTATTTGCAAAAGCTTGTCCTCACTCTTTCTATTCACATATCAAAAAGAGTGTTAAGAGATTATTTCATAATATAAATTAATTTTAAAATCCAAAGTCACGAGGATAACAAAGTTACGTACCGACATGAAATATAGTTTCTTCCAAGTCAAACCAAATAGAACCTTTTTCTCTTTGGTCTCCTCGACAACCTTCCTTTGTTCTTGAGCCTTTTGAATATATACCTGGGCCTCGGGATCATTATTGATCATATGTGTATGACCAAAATGATAATACCAATCAATGTAATCATCAGCGGATTCCTTCGTGTTGTTACAAGCTATTGCCTCTCTCGCTGCGAGTTGGTATCTTTCTTGATGGCGGTTGTTCCAAGCATCAACCGTCGGAGTTGAGCGGTAGTTGAGTACAATGGTGGGGCCTTTTGTCTCCGATCCTTCCTTGGATACTTTGAAATTTTCCTTGATAACCTTTTCTTGAATATGACCAATTTAGCGTAGAGTTCGACGAGGATTGGTCATAACGTAACCTGTGGGATGATACAATGGTTCGTTGTAGCATGCGGTCTGTGTGAACTGACGAACATCAACTCCATTTTGGATCCTTAAATAAGGGTCAAAGATAACATCTTCAATAGTGAAAGCATCTATTTCCTGCCTCACTCGAACGAGCTTCGCCTCTTTGTTCCTTTGTTGTCTACCAGTGAACTTGAACTTCTTTCCGGTAGGGCCATAATCATCTTCTTCCCATTCAGTAGAAGGTCCAAGGCTCGGAAAGTGGTCATACACCCATGCCTAAAAATAATAATTAATTTAAACAATTGGCACATGACTAAAAATAATAAATATAACAAACTATCATATAATAAAAATGTAGCCAAACTTACTATTAGAAGTGCGACATTCCCGACAATTTCAGTAGCTCCAACCCTCGAGGCCTTTCTTAGGCTGTCAAGTAAATATGCGAGAGTGGCAGTGCCCCACGAATACTCTCTGGTCTTGTTCAAATCCTTCAACAATTGTAGGTAATGAACACTCACCCTATTTCCCAAGTTATCAGGCAGGAATACAGTCCCAAGAGAATACAACAAATATGCAGTGGCTGTACGCCTAGCTCTTGTTTCATCTATCACCTCACCTGCCAATTCCTTTGCGAGCGTTCCTCCAAACTTCGTCTTCAAATTTTTCAACAATAGCTTTCTGATGATATGTAGCTTATGTGGTTCTTTTGGGTCATAACCAGCAGCCAACCGAAACTCCATCTTGGTTTCGTGTTTTTCCCACCCAAGTGTTTCTTCAACAAGGCTGTAAAGGTCAGCCCAAGACATGTTGTTGTCGAAACCTTATGCCACAGATTTTCCTTCAACTTATAGGTCAAGAATTTGCTTCACATCGTCCGGTATTATTGTCATCTCTCCAAATGGGAGATGAAACGTATCGGTTTCAAGCCAATATCGTTCCCTGAAGGCAGAGACAACCACACTATCATACTCCACTTGGGTATTCAGAATTCCAGGCCCTAATCCTGTATTAACCACTAGATTACGAACAATAGCACATTCTTCACCTAATGTCCGAAATTGAGCCCTTTGACGCTTGAGCAATTTGTTCACCCTTACATGGTCCTAAAAAAATATACAAAAATACAAACATATTTTGTTAAACTGAGATAAACTAACAAAATGAATCGAAATAAGTTATAAATTCAATGTTTTAAGGAAAATCATACCCTAGTCTCATAGACTTTTGTGGCCCATGAATTAGTATAACCAAATAAGATTGAAGACTTATTTGGGGCCTCGCTCCAAGGTCTTCTATTCTTCTTCGGTGGCAACGACAACTCTTTTCCTTTAGGAATATGCATCCCTTCCGGTGCGGGTTCCTTTCTCGGCTTCTTTTCTTTCACTGGAGGTGCAACTACATCAATCTCTTTTCCCTTGTTTGTTTCTCCCTCTTCATCATTTTCTTCCTCTTTCTCCTCTTCATCATTTGTTTCATCTTCATCCTCTTCATCATCATCAGATTCATTAGAATTTTCTTCCTCTACAATTTGTTTTTCTTTGCCTTCATGGTTAATTTCCACTCATACCTCTTCAATTTCTTGATCATTAGGTTCCACTCCTTCTAAATCAACTCCAGATTCAGCTACAGCTACAGGTGGTTCTCTCAACCTAATTTCAAATTGATTCTTCTTCTTCTCATTCTTGTGGATACCTCTATTATCTACCCCTAAATGCTTGTCACTGCGAGGGGTGGGCGTATGATCAATCGGAGTTAAGTTATTCCCTCTCTTATTCTTCACCCTATCAGGATTCCTACACAAGCAATACAATTGATTGATTTACTAAGGGTTCAACAAACAAAATAGAAAACTGCAAAAAAAAAAAAATGGTGAACAGAATGATTTACGGTTTGAAAGGCGACAGTAAATATAAACCGTAACAACTTATGGGTTTGTAAGTAGAGGATCGAGACCAACCGTAACTAGACTACGGTTGGTATATCAACTAAACTTTTGAACCGTAAATATTTATTTGAAACTTAAGTGTTGAGACACAGGAAGATTTACGGTTGATAAGGATGTTAAACATACAAACCGTAACTCAATTACGGTTGATAAGGGTGATACAAATGGAAACCGTAAAACAAATTGGAGACATGCAGGAAGAATTATGGTTCGTAATTCTGGTATCGACATCAACCGTAAGTGAATTTACGGTTGAAAAAAAAAAGTAACTGAACAAAATTCTCAAATCTAAGAACATAGGTTGGTAATTGAACTATTACCAACCGTAACAACATCAAAATCTCCAGTTACGGTTCGTAATTGAGTTAAAAGCAACCGTGACTCACATGAACCCAGAAATTTCAATTTTAATTTTCATCTAAAACCCTAATTTTTGATAGAAATTTAACTTAAATCGAACAGAATAAACTAAACCCTAACTAGCTTTTTCAAAACATACCTCATATAAGTCATTACACTTGATTTTGACGGTTGAGGGGTTTGAAATTGTTGTTCTTGACCTATTAGAGTAGTGGTTGATTATGATGGTTTTCTTCTGATTCATTAGGTTTAAAAATAGGGGAGGACGATTCAGTCTTTTTAACTAAAAAAGGAAGGGTAAATTAGTCCATTTAAAAATAAAATGGTAATCTAGTCAAGTACCAATAGGACACCCCCTAACCAACTAGAGGGACATTATTATCATGGTTAAGCCGCTCTAATGATTCCTTCAGCCCCTATAACAGGTTACTAATACAATCGATTATAGAAACCTGTCGTGAAAAATGGGATGTTCACAGTTTTGGGGTAATTATATATTGGAGATTTTGACTGGCAAAAGGGCATTATCCGAAGGTGAAAACATAATTTAGCAAAGTGGGTAAAATGTGTTGCGCGAGAAGTATGGACCTCGGGAGTGTTCGATTTTGAACTACCGAGAGACAAATATACTAAAGATCAAATGGTGTGTGTACCTCAGGAGTTATAGAAGACTAGGTCGATGGCGCACCTCAACATTGAATACTAGGATAACGTACTCGGAGTGTCAATCGCTGCTGAAATACCACTCTCATTCACAGGAATCTTGGGTAGCTGGTACTTGCACTGCTGCACCATCATCAATTAGTGTAGTTTGTTATCCTTATCCGTTGCAATCTTACAAGAAGCACTTACATATTGAAGATGCTCAAGAACTTGTTGACTAGCTAAACACATGTCAGAGATATAACCGAGCCTTCGTGATATGGTACTTCCCTGTTTGTTTAATTGCTGTGGTCTTTTCTACCTCTGTTACACGTATTGCTGCAGAACTGTAAAATAACTTTACAATAAAGTGCAAAGACCATTGATGCTAAATTTCTGTAATGTTTATGTTTTTTCAGATATTACAAACGAGAGGTACCCAATTCTCACAGAAGGCCACATAACTTTTGTTTTAACTATTCAATACATATTCTATTGTATGTAATGAGTAGCAGAAGCCAGGAACGTTATTACTGGTTTTAGTAATGAAATGTCCGCTGGAAAGGATCCTAATTCACAGGAAAATGTAATAACTAAAGAATCAAATTTAAACTACACAAATCACATTTAACACCAAATAACTAGAGAAGGCAAACAGTTATATACATGTATTGAAAAACCAGAACCAAAAGGCAAATTTTTTATTATAGTCTGACAAAGCATACATCACTGTATATAAAATTCACAGAATGCTTTCAGCCAAACAGAAAACTGAGGCATTGCTCTACAGCTCTGTTCTAGTTCTGATGAGTCATTATAAAGTTTTTACAAAAAGCGAGGAATAAATGTTACTAAACAGAACGAGAAAGACAGAAACAGTAAGAAAAGAGCTTTCGTTCTTCCTTGATGACGAGGCCACATCACCCTATCCACATCAAACTCAGGACATCCATCAACTACAGTATCCAGGTTCACGGTATTGCGAAGTTCAATGCCTGTCTGCAAACCATCCTGGATCGCAGTGAATAGACCGAAATGATAGTTGAACTTATGTTGTTCTCTCTCAAGTTCCTTCAGCTCCAGTAGTGTGGTTCGAACATCTTCAATTGGTATTTCCGTCTGTCTACTGAGGTCCTGCTCAAAAATGATATGCAAAATCAAACCCACTACATAAAACACCACAAAACACGATACGAGGAAAAACATGAGTATAACTCAGTTGGTCAAAGAATGCAACAGATTTTCAAGAGACTATGGAAGCTCCCAATCCTGCCAAGAATCAGGCAATTCTTATGGAAGTGTATCAAGAACATTTTACCAACAAGAGATAAACTAGCAGGCTTTATTCCTAATCTGGATGCTTCCTGTCCTTTCTGCTCTCAACATCCAGAAACAGCTTCACATGTCATCTTACAGCATAATTTCTCAACAGCGGTTTGGAGTGCAACTATTGGTTGGCAGCCATCATGCAGTCTCAATCTTAGAGACTCTATCTGTGGCTGGTTTAATAATCTGAAGTTGAATCAGCTTACTGAAGAGACTCTAATTAAAAGGGTCATAGTGGCTTGGTGCATCTGGTCAGGCAGATGTGATACTATCTTTCAAGCTAATAACATATCACAATCTGGTGGCATAGGGTCTAATACTACGTAATTTTGCAGGGACTCACAAAGGATCAAAATGCATCTACCTAACAGAGGCAGGCAGTGCTGAGCAAGCTGAGTGCAAAGGGATAAAAAAAAAAGGGATCAATACCTCACAAGATTGTCCAGGGAGGGCTTTCGCTGCTCTCCGGAGAATGATCCAATTCAAGAAGTTGCTATAATATGAAAACGCACCAGCATCTTCCCCCATTTTGAGCTCACATGCTAGAATTAAAATAAAATAAAATAAAAGAATAATTACGAGCCAGAAGGAACCAAGAGAGGAACAATGAGGAACCAGACAAATTACCCAAAGAACAACACATTACCGAGTCTAACAACTAAAGTTGCATAACCGCGTCTTTGATGAGGTGGAAGACATAAAAACCTAGAACTACCGTAAGGTTCCATCATTTGTTTTACCTGCATTGATAACGAATGGTGGAGTTTAAATCCACATCACGGTAATTATATTTTCATATAAACTGGAGGACTGGAAGATTCACCTCAGAAAAATATGCTATCAGATCGTAGCCTGAACCATCGCGGACAACTAGGACATAGAACATGGAGCTTTCAATTGTTTCAGAATTAGTCTCAATATCAAGGAACATACTACCCAGATAGCAAATGTTGTCACAGTAACCCTTATTTTCAGCTCCTTCTATCTGCAAATGTTTCTACATTATAAGTTCTCAAATGTAATTTAGGTAACATTCAACCCCTACAACTAAAGCAAACGTATCAACACTTGCCTGAAAAACTGATAACTGTCCATCTATATAAATCTCATGGCCAGGGGGGTCTCTACCTTGACATTCTTTCTGCAAAACCATAGAGTTTCAGAAAGCATAGTTAGGAGTCATCTAATATGGCTTTGTATATTTACATACACAATTTTAATACAGAACATAAACAGCTATTTAAGTGTTAGCTTACCTTATGCCTTTTGAACTGGGTTTTAGAGTTCGTAAACGCAAGGCAACACTCACAAACATGGAGCTTTATACAATCTTTGAATTCAGACATGACTGGTGAGGGATACCATGTCTTAATCTCATTTCTACGCAGCTGTATGAAGTCCACTGTTCTTACTCGAGATAGCTCTTCAGGTGTAACATCTTCAACATTCGGCATTAAAGACTCCATGTTTAGTTGTGCAAGCTGAACCCACTCATCGTTCCTCCTATGAGCTGTAACAGATGGTATGCAAAACAGATGCAAATAGACGACATAGTAAGCAACAATCATAGTTTTTTACTGAAAAGAACAAAAACAGCATAAACGTAGCAAAAGCACATGCATCAGTAAGATTATGTTCTTGGCAAGAACCCTAAAATCACGACTCTTGAATATAATCAAATATGTAGGAAAGAAGAACATGTTCTTTGGTACAAGCATACCATAATCTGGAATGCTTGATATCAAAGTTTGCAGTGTGCGTATCAAGCTTGGGAGAGTCTATTACTACAGAAAATGCAGGCATCACGAACATAGGCTTACACGAAACTGCTAACTGGTATGCCTATAATCATATCTCCCCACATTTTTCTTTTCTTGTAGGCATTATAATAGAGCAGAAGAAAGCTGATAAAGGAAACAAACTCACAATCATACCAACTAAAAAGAGTTGCTTCCAGATGTATACCATTTTAATTTTACAACAAAACTAAAACAAAAAAACTCCCAATCATACCAACTAACAGCCTTTCAAGAACCCCCCTAATTCCCAATATCAAAATCCATTTCATTGAAACCCAGATTTACAACCCTCCCAATCAATAAGCTTATACAGAAATTTAACTATAAACACATAAAGAGACTTTCAAGAGCCCCATCCCAATTATCAATACCCATTAAAATTCAAGCTATTGCTAACATAGGCTTACACAAAAGTGATAACTGGTATGCCTATAATCATATCTCCCCACATTTTGTTTCTTGTAGGCATTATATAACAATAGAGCAGAAGAAAGCTGATAAAGGAAACAAACTCATAATCATACCAACTAAAAAGAGTTGTTTCCAGATGTATACCATTTTAATTTTACAACCAAACTCAAACAAAAAAATCTCCCAATCTTACCAATTAACAGCCTTTCAAGAACCCCCCCTAATTCCCAATATCAAAATCCATTTCCTTGAAACCCAACTGTACAACCCTCCAAATCATAAGCTTATACAGAAACTTAACTATAAACACATAAAGAGTGTTTCAAGAGCCCCATCCCAATTATCAATACACATTAAAATTCTAAAATTCAAGAACCCCATCACAATTATCAATATCCATTAAAACTCTAAAATTCAAGAAGTGGAGAAGGAGTAAATCAATTCAAGAACCCTATCAAAATTATCAATACCCATTAAACTTCTCTAATTCAAGAAGTGGAGAAGGAGTAAATTCGTTCAAGAATCCCATCACAATTATCAATACCAACTAAAATTCTAAAATTCAAGAAGTGGAAAAGGAGTCTTACCATCGGGATTGATGTAGATTACAAAATACTCAAAAGACCCATCTTCAAGAACAACAATACTTATGATCTTAACTGGTCGAGCAGCTCCATATTTGGTGCAATTTAGCTTACTTCCAGGTTGTAAAGGGGCTTGTAATGGAGGTATGGGCAATGGAGGAGGAGTTTTCTTCTTAGACCTTCTTTTTGATTTCTTCTTCACTAATAATAATGAAATGATTAAACCCATTTCAGAAGTAACTCTTCAATGAAAAATAGAGAAAGAAAGTAGTATTGATCAAGATTCTTGATCAAAGACAGAGGAGGAGGAGGGAAGAACACAGCAGGAGGGAAAAATTTAAGTTTATAAGGGCTGCCCCATAACAAAAAAGAAAGTTAATAATAATGCTGACGTAAACGGTTGTCACGTGGACAACTGGCCAGCTGGAATCTTACTGGACTGAGTCAGCCGGGTGAGTTTAACGATCCACCGAGTCATCCCTTACTGCAGCGAAGTAGCGAACAACCTTAATAATTCCGCCTCACAGATTTGATTTGATAGACGGAGACTGCATCTCGATTTCATTTTCTTTGTATTCACGAATAAATTTCAGTTGTAGAAGAAACTTCATCCACCATATTTTGAGCAATTTCAGCTGATTTGTGTTGATCGAAAACTTTGGGTCTTCAATTGAGTCCTCATTAAGGACTGAAAATTCAAAATTTTAAGCGCTGGACGAGATATGATCGGAATTAGATTCTGATGCTTGTTGTGATCAGAAAGCATAGAATCATTAATCTCCATCCTCCCTAACCTTATTGATTTCCTCCTGTGTTTTTGTAGAAGCAGAACCTTGCTTAGAGAAAACTTAAGGAAAGATCGAACTCGCCAAAGGGAAAATAGAAACCCTTGCTTAGAGATTCGACTGATCAAAGTTGAGGGTTAAATGGACGGCTGGCAAAGTTGAGAATAGTAACTTTTGGTTAAGTCAACGGGTCAATTAATAGTCAGACTTATATACTTTGCGCTTATTGTTTTCTTCCTGGGAACTTACCATGAAATTTCCATACCTTATAATTTTGAGGCTGCAAGTTTCAATTCAGAGAAGTATTAATTTATCGATATGCATTTGTTGTACACGGTTTAAATCATATTAAAGATGTCATCAGCTACACACCAATTATAGATGAATATTTTGACATTGACAATCAGTTTCTCCAAATTTTGATATTTATTATTGAAAATCCTTCTATATCTTTTAATCTAGATAGCTCACCAAATGGTAAATGAGGTGATATCCCAAATTCTTCTTTCGATGTTTGAACCGGCTTCTTTATTTCATCTCCACTTCCAAATTATACTTCTAACATGCTTTTGAAAACCCATTAAAGCTTGTAATTATTCAGGAAAAGATTTCATACATCTCTTGTTGTTTCACAGTGTAAGAAACTATGTTGATTTGATTCGGCTACCTTCTTACAAAATAAGCACCCATTAACCATAAGGGAATTCTTATATGTGTCTAAGGTTGGTGCAGCGTTATAACATAAAGGGCATATAAAAAAGATTATTGTTAGAGCATCGTTCGGTCAAACTCAAAAGTTTTGGTACATGTCAATATTATTGTCAATTTTAGTTGATTAAGCCTATGTCTTTATTTCTAGTTTACTAAAATTTATTTCGAACTAGGAACATGGTAGTTGATTATTAGAATTTACTAATCGACACTGAAAAACGATGACGTCAATGAAAACTTCACCAACAAAGGTACGTGGAGACTGACTATCCTATTCACTCATATTATCTACCATTCTATCTACTGAGACATGTCGTATGACTTTAGTATTATGATGAACATCTCAAAAAAGAATTCAAGCAATAAGGAGTAGTCAAGTTTGTTCTTATATTCACAAACTAACTAACTCAGTTCACGAGCTTGAACTTACAAAAACAAAGACCTGATGAATATATCTCAAATAACTCGACTACACGAACTGATTTGCTCACTTCGCGAACTGATCGATTTTGAGATAGTCTTGGATATTACTTCTTTCAATAGTACACAAACTGATTTATGAAATTCGCGAACTGGTTGATTTTGAATATTTCCTGGATACCTTTTTGTATTCAATTACACAAACTGTTTTGGACTGTTCACGAAGTTGTCCAATAAAAAAGACTTATGAGTTACGAGGTGACTATTTGTTTCCAGACTATTTTGGACAGTTCATGAACTGATTTTGGACTTGTAATATTGTGCTCTAATTCAATCTTGTCGGTTCCAGAACTACTTAACCATTGTTCCTTGGCAAACTACTTGGTGCATAACGTATACTTACGGTTGCACATATCTTATTTGTTATTCAAGGAAAACTTCTCACATGCTTACATGTACAATCTATCTGGATAAGTTAAGCTTGCTTGGCTATAAAGCAATTTGTAAACATGGAAACTAGTTAATGAATATAACTTTGATTGTAAGCTACGAAGCCTTGTTCATCAATATAAATAGAGGATTACGTGGATATTAGAATCTCAATCTTGGCACTTATGTGTCTTAGTTGCGGAAAAAGTCGTCCTGACAAATAAGTCGACACAAGTTATGCCGCCGGCGGATGATGTTTCGTCGCGCAGTGATGACGCGGCCGCCAAAGGCTAGTTTTCCAACAACAACCTCCAATGACTATTTATTTTTCTCCTTATAAATTAGCGACCATTCTCTTTCATAAAATCACAATTCTCTTTATGTGTATCAATTTTCTCTAGATTTCAGTCAATTTAATTTTGTTTTCAACCATGAATCCCGATTTGATTCTTCTGAAGAGGATACGGAAATTGATGAAACTTTGTACGAAGAAAAGCAGGAAATGTATTTAAATATTTGTGTCAATCGTATGAAGAGTCAAATGAGGATAGAAGGCGGCAAAGACTTATGATGCAATTACATCTAGGAATGATACCTAAGCCTATAGAGCCAAAACAAGTTTTCACTAGAAATATGGACATGGCGAGAGTGACATATTTACCATGACAAAATGATACATAACTATTTTAATGAAGGATGCGTATGTATTCTGATCAAGATTTTCAGTGTTGGATCCTCATGGGCCGTAATTTGACTCAAATGATTATTGCTGAGCTTTGTTAGGTACAATATTTATTTAATTATCAGCATATGATGCATGACATGTATGAGGTTTTAGTCCCGAACAAAAGATCATTGCATCCATTCGAATATTATTTTATGGGGTACCAGCAGACTCCACAGACGAGTGCATCCGTATGGGAAAAACAACTGCATTTAGGTATCTCAATTTTTTTTACGACACGGTAGTCGACCATTTTGTTCCAACTTTCCTACGAAAACCTACTCAGATAGATGAAGATAAAATTGTTTCGCAAAATACAACTAGGGGTTTTCGAGGAATGCTAAGTAATCTTGATTGTATGCATTTGATGTGGCAGATATGTCTTGCTGAATGAGGAAGTAAGTATAAGAGTCATTACCCAAGATCGTCGATTGTTTTGGAAGCTTCAACTACTTATGCTTTTTGGATTTGACATGCTTGTTTTGGACTTCCAGGTTCACAAATGACATCAATACTTTGCATAAATCACCATTTTCTGAAGATATTAAGTTGGGCTTGTCATCAGTCATAACTACACTTAGAGGTATTATCTGTCAGATGGGATCTATCCACAATGGTCTGCTTTAGTTTAAATCTACAATTAGACCGGCTTGGGACCGGCTTCAAAGGATAAGAATTATTTTAAAACGCAACAGATGGTTTTGACGAAGGACGTTGAACCCGTTTTTGGAATTTTGAAAAACAAGTTCGCCATCATTTGGGGCCGTGTCGTTTTTTCAATATTCAATAAATGAACAAAATTATGCGCACATGCATAATTCTGCAGAACATCGTCATTGAGAAAACCCCGCGTGATCCCACATGGACTAGTTATCCAGACGAAGATTTGAACCTTGCTCTTCAACTGTTCCATGGCCATCCTGCAAGAAAATATAGGCTTGCAACTGATATAATTCAAAATCGGAACTTCTATGGACAACTCATAGAGGATCTGATTGTGCACCTTTGGTTTAGAAAAAAAGTTGCGCGTCTTGGTCAAAACCGAGCCAATTGAATTTTGTTAGACTAGATGTTGTTTTATTTTAAGTATTTCAATGAGTTAATGTAATTTGAAAGAAAATTTATTAAAGTGGGACTGTTTAAGTTAAGTGATACACTAAAAGCTAATACATTTAATTTTGCATAAGGATTACATTAAACTTACCTATTACATTTAAAATTTAAATTAAACTAGTAAATTTTAAATTAAAATAAAATTAGTATATTCGACTACATTTAAATTTCAACTAGCTAGTACATTTCGTTTTCAAACTTTAAAAAAAACTTAACTACTGCATTGAAGCAGAGCCATTTAATCAACATGGTATTCTTCTTTTTCTGCTTCTCTAGAGACATCGTCATCCTCATACTAGGAAGGTCGTGAGATTTGTTGTTCATTCAATTGTTCTTTCATCTTATCCGCTTCCCTTTCCCATAACATATGTTGTCGCGAAATTCATTATTGAAGTGTTCATGAAAAGAATTTTTCTCTTGTTAAAATTCTTGTACTGTTGTTCTCGTAAAAGGCGACCTTTTTTTCGAAATTGCCTTATCACCAAGCCCTGCTTTGCATTTCTTCCTTATGGTCGTTCTCCATGTACTCAGCATAATCAAACTCAGTTGTTGAACTAAATGTTGTTTTTTGTGTTTTTTATTTTGCTACTTTTACACGTTTTTGCCTCTCCCTTCTTCTTCTTTTGGTATTGTTATAACATGGAGATTAGAATTGTGATATTCCTGACTACTTGGAGATCCATTATTTGGTGGTGTTGAAGCTGTTTCTGGAGAGGAAAGTGGTATACCATTATGAAATTCCTGCAAAATAGGATCATATGGGCATCTTGTTGACACTTGATTACCTTCTAATACGTATGGGTTAAATATGTTTAGCACTCTCAGAATGTTGAAACAATTTTCATATTGGAATCCAATTTTTGGGTCCTTTGCCACTCTGCTCGACATTTTCGTTCCTGCAATTTGGGAAAAGTAATTTAACTAAAAGAGTACAAAAACTAATTTTTTTATCAAAGTGAAATATAAATTTGTTCTTACCACATGTTGTTCATCATCACCACTTCTTTTGCATCAGTATTTTTGCATGATCAAAGCTAAATATTCACCAACTTCTTCGCTGATAGAATGAAAGCAACGAGACAACCTGTCCTCATCACGATGAAGGATGTTACCGGTTTCTTCTTTAAATTTGTCAAAAAGTTTCTAATAAAATGTAGCTTGTTGATAACTATTGATAATATCTTTTGTTAAGTATATATAATTCCTACAAATAGATTCATCTTCATCCACTAGAAACTTCGTACCACGATCCCTATTGGATTTTTGTTGCGAAGCGCTACCGTTTTACACAATAGTTAGGATTTTAGGAAAGTTTTGGGAGAGATTAGAGAAGTTTTGGAGAACTTATGATTTGGATTGGATGAAATATGAAATATTTATTGGGAATTCAAATACAACCGTCGGATTAGTTGTTGGGCGACCTACCTAGAGCCGCCCGAAAAATATTACATCGCTCGCGCCTTTACTTCAACCGCGTGGCGCAACTTATGTCGCTGCTCGCGTCTTTACTTCAACCACTCAACACAACTTATGCGCGACTTAAGACCATGCATCTCTTTTTCTACGGCAATGGGAAAATTCTTAATCGTTTCTCATACTTGCTGAGTTCATAATGGGAGCAAAATCAATGGCGTAGGAACTTCCCTAAAGGCACAAAAAATTTGTTCAAATACAGGTCTGTGATTTATAGGCCCAACCAAGATACAACCTCCATGACTCCATCTAAGGCCTAACATAAGGCTCTATGTTCATTCAACCTCGGCCTCATGGGTGTACGAGAGGTAAGGAAAATTAATAAAGAACCATTTTTTGGGGGGACCATTGTTTTATTTTGGGTAAGACATTAGAAGTAAATCTAGGTCACCCCTTATCTAAATATTTATATTAATACCTAAATTACTTTCCTGATTAATTTTGGGTAATGATTAGTTAGTGTTAATAATAGTTAGTGTAATGATTAAGTTAAAGATAATTAGTGAGATTAAAAAATCAGATGGTTTTTTTTTTAAAAAGAAGTAGAATTATTGAGAGAGTAAAGTTAGAGAAGATGAAGAAGAAAAACATGGATTTTACCAACCACAACCGGAGGAAGAGTATTTGGGTACCCAGGTATGCTTCAAACTTAGATAATGTTGGTTGAATTGATCCAAAATTTCAAAAAAATGTAATTTTTTTAAGTAGATTTGGTCTTGTTCGGTTACCTTATGTGAAGAACAGGTAACCGAACACATCTGAAAGTGTAGTTCGGTTACTTTTTCCAAACTCGCAGGTCACCGAACTTGCTCTTAATGGAGGTTTTTAGTCGTTCGGTTAACACGCAGGTTACCAAACTTTGTTTATAGGATTTACAGAGTAATGTTCGGTTTGTCCGCAATGTTTCCGAACTTTAGGGTCTAGAAGTTCGGTTGGTTCGCAACCTATATCTAACCGAACTTCGCGTTGATTAAGATTTTACCAAGTGCACAAAGTTTGGTTGTTTCGCAAACTTCATACCAACCAATATCTAACCGAACTACACGCAATTAGTGAAGAGTTCGGTTCGTCAAGGTTTTTTTGCGAACAAACCGAACATAGTGGGACAAGTTCAGTTAAATTGAAACTCAACATAGGGGTCAAAATAGCACAGTTCGGTTACTTTTTTTTTTTTTTTTTTGTAATATTGGTAAAGTTCGGTTAGAAAATAGTTTTAGCCTTCTTTGCGAACCAACCGAACATAATGGGCAAAGTTCGGTTAAATCAAAACTCAACATAGTGGGAAAAATAACACAGTTCGGTTGCATTGGATTTTTTTATTTTTTTTGTAATATTGGTAAAGTTCGGTTAGAAAATAGTTTTAGCCTTCTTTGCGAACCAACCGAACGTAGTGGGCAAAGTTCGGTTAAATCAAAACTCAACATAGTGGGCAAAATAGCACAGTTCGGTTACATTGGATTTTTGTTTGTCTGTAATATTGGTAAAATTCGGTTAGAAAATAGTTTTAGACTTTTTTGCGAACCAACCGAACTCAACATATTGATTTTCAGAGAAGGGTTCGGTTAGCAACATATTGATATGCGAACCAACCGAACTCTGAGTTCGGTTAAGAAAAAATTAATTCGTGATAACCGAAGTGTTCTTCGTGTTCTTGGTTTCAGAATGTTCGGTTAGCAAACTAGTTTTTTTTAAACTATTCCTAACTGAACATGCCACTGTAACTTCTATTTAAACCATATTTTGATGATTTCTACTCAATTTTCTCAATAAAAAACGAATTAAAAGTGATGGGTTTTTCAATCGAACAAGTAACGTCAAGGAAAGAGAGAAGAAGAAGAGAAGAATTTTTTTTTTTCAAAACTAATTTTTTTTGATGCCCCTGTTATCTCTGTTTTTGTTTTTGATTTTGGTTAATGATTCATTTAAATTAGATGTATATGATTAGATTTATATATACGATTAGATTTATATAGTTATTAGGTTAGTTTTAATTTAATTTAAAATAAAAGATAAATGTGTAATTGTCTAACTTTAGGACACCCCTTATAATTATAGGGAGGTTGGCCTAATAAAACCCCAAAAAAATAATCGTTGTTCTTAATAAAGTAGCCACTATGTTTTTGCTGGGGTGACCAGAGAAAGCAATTCCAAACTCTTGATTGATATACTCGAACCACGCGGCCCAACATATGCTGCACAGCTAATCTTCTGTCACTAATTAACTATTCCGATAGTGGCAAAACAAGTTTGTTCATGCACCTGGCTAGACAAATTTAATCTTTTTCCATAAAAGTCGCCCTTACGAGAAATTGTGATAATACAAACTTCTTCTGAAGCTGTTGACCATAAAGGTCGACCAAGTGGTAGAACTTCCTTCTTGATGAATAAAATTTCTGTTGGACGGTTGACTACAGGTCAGTGAAGAATTGAAGATTGCACTCTGATATTCCAAAATAAATTGATCCATTGTTATTAACACATTCAAATGCATTTGGAAATACTAAAGATATGAAAAGGTTTTGTTCAAATACAGGATATATGTTAAATTTGTTTTCAATAAATTTTCTGCTTGCACGAATCAGCTTTCTGTGACTATTTAGGCCCAACCTAAGATACAACCTCTATGACCTTCTAGCCCCAACATAAGGCTCTCTGTTCATTCAACTTGGTCCTCATGGGAGTCCTCCTCATGGTCATGGGTGCATGAGAGGTAAAGTTAAAAAGTAGCCAGTCAAGCCACTATGTTTTTGCTGGGGTGACCGGAGAAAGCAATTCCAAGCACTTGATTGGAGTACTGTAGCTGCTTGGTTTGAAAGTTTCCTATACAATCAAGTACTACTGTACTAGCTATTATCACTCCTACAAAATTCAGAGCACTAGGTCTTTGAATTTCATATAGTTTGAACGCAATCATTGTTATGAAAACAATCAGGCATCATCTGTTTACATTGCAACTCTTGCAATTATTGCTCAAAAAAGGAATCACTCATCACCGCCGGCAATCTGCATGATTTGCAAGTTACCGAACAAACATAATATACAACAATTCATCTTATGAGGGTTTCCTTATGAACGCACTGAATATCAAACCAAAATGATGCCCTTGTGTACTTAACGTCATAATGATGTCCGCCACTCTTTGATAGTATATAATTTCATAATTATAAGGGTTCTTGATATGTGTTCTGCAATCTGTACAATTCTTAATAGATTGTAAATCAAAAAAATTCTTAATGCCTGTAGAGAACTAATGATGCTTAAAGCCTTAAACAAAAGCTAACACCATCAAACAATCCATACACTGATCAGCATTAGCGACCTCGATCGGCTGGTAACCCACTTTCGTTTTTTTTTGTTATTCTAATAAAAGTAATCGAAATTACAGTCTGGTGGAACTAAGATAAATTCGCACATGTTAATACTGGCTTGGCCCTTTTGGACCTTGTGAACCAACGTTGAACACTTGATGTTAAAGATGATGACTTTCATAATTATGTCGAATCATTTTTAACAAAAAGGGCTAAATTTCTTTGTGAAAGTAGTTTTTCCGAGCAAAAGATTCCTTTGTAATTGTTGCATGATCACTCATATATTTACACTAACAATCATATATATATATTCACTAGTTCAATATTAAGTACAAATTTGGCTAATCTCGTGCATTTCCAACACAGGTAAAAACAAAAAAGTCCTTGAACACACTGCACTTTTTGTTGCACCTCGATAATCGCGCTTCGATATCATCAGTACGGTGAATCGTTCTTTATCTGAAGCAAGAATGAATCAGTTGGAATGACAGATAGGGAGTAGTCAATTACTGTCCTAACATCTTGATCCTTCAAATCATCAGTCTGCTTTAAGAGAGGCACACACTCACACACACAAACCTTGAAGACGGGGACCGGCAACAAGATTTAGTGACGCGTTCTCCACAAAGGACTAAATGATTAGCTACGACTAAGACCCAAAAGCACATCCCGCGGGAGAAAAGAGGTGCCTCTCATCGGATGAACAGAATCCAAAGGTGAGAGGTAGCATCATCGTGCTGCTTTCAAAAAGAGTAGCTTAGTAGCAATTATCATGTTGATTTAGGTCACCATTTGTAGACCCGTCCCCAAATCTTCTAAGTACAAATGAAACAAGGGTTAAATTCTATTCACACCACTTTGCTGGTGACGTTTCAACTTTTTTTTTTCCGCATTCCCTTTCGTTTGGGTTAAACTGTATTCACACCAAGGTAATTCCACCAGCTTGAGATCCTTTTTATTTACTTGAACTGAATACAGTTCATGGTAAGCTGAATACAGTTGATAGGCTCTAGGCTTCTAGCTAGAGATTTATTTGTACAATTCTTGCTCTTGCATACACTGTGATGATGAGGAAGGGTTCATTCATCACATCTTATTGCATTGTAAAGTACTAAAGTGGCCAGGAGGGGTATGGCAGACCTTAACTCCTAGGGAGGGTTTGTCATGGGTTTTTTCGAAATCCATGCTTGATTTCACGTATTACTGGAAGTCTAAAGTTTATCAAACTTGGGACGTATGAATTGACCTCTCATTCTCGTAGCTGTTACATGGGTTCTTTTGAGAGAAGGTAACAAATGTACTTCCGACCAAGAGTATGCTTTTAAGACTTATAGTAACTTGCGCTCTGAGGCAAGATCCGTGTTGCTAACTTGGGCAAAGGCAGGCCATTCTTTGCGTATCTACTTCTCGTTTTCGGTCTAAGATTGAGATTCCATTTGCTTGTAACCTTTATCCCCCTTATCTTTACCT
>JAJJMB010007708.1:27189888-27435702 GCA_023531105.1 Papaver atlanticum | reverse complement strand
AGGTAACAAACGTACTTCCGACCAAGAGTATGCTTTTAAGACTGATACTAACTTTAGCTCTGAGATCCATGTTGCTAACTTGTCTTTGCATACAGACTTCTCGTTTTCGGTCTTAGATTGCATTCCATTTCTTTTAACTTCCCCCCCCTTATCTTTACCTCTTGTATATTTAGTAACTCATGTATATTCTTATGATGTTCTTTACTATGAGTGAAACAAGGGTTCATTTACTGCAACTGTGCTAAATATGTTTTATGTATGTGTACAACCACTTTTACAGCGCCAGGTGGTATTGGATTAAAGAAATATATATAGTCAATTAAATCTTAAAAAAAAATCTTAATCTTCATTTCCAATGCAATGGTTAATATCAAAATTGATTGCCAATAGGCTTCATTTTTTTTTTCATCTCTTAATAAAATACCTTTTGGTGGTTAATTCTGTTCTATTTTTTACTCGGTCAATAATAATAATAAGAAAAAAGAGGAAATACTGTACAAGGGCTAGGACTTACTAGAAGGAAGCCGCTAGGCAACCCTCTAGAAGAACCTAATTGAAACGATAATAAACTTTTCCAGGCCACTCTACAGACAGAATGAAGCCTGGCCTACCCTCATAGAACTCAAAAGTATCCTCAGCTAGCCAACAAGCTTGCTTAGCCAAAGTATCAGCCGAAAAATTAACTTCCCTATAAGAGTGAATGTAACGAATGATGGTGTAGTAATTCCTCGCCATTTTCCATTTCTGCATAAGCTGCCAAGGCAACTCCCCCTTTTGAAAAGCTTGAATACAACTCCTCGAATCTGACCGAACACAAAGATTTTTAATATTCCATCGCTTAGCTAACATCGCCCCATAAATAACCGCACACACTTCCGCATAAAAATTAGTTTGCCAACCAAGACCCACACAAAGAGCTCCAAGCACTGTAGAATTTGCATCACGAACAATCACACCAGAACCAGCTTGGCCCGGATTTCCAAGAGACACTCATCACAACAAATCATAATTTCATCCGGATTACGAGGAGTCCAACTAACCTCAATCGGGCAAGAAACCTTGCAAGATCTATGCCGCACTTTAAAGTAATTTAGAATGCGTAAATCCTCCACCGAGTTATGCATATGGCCCTTCATTCTAATTAAGTTATCTCGAATTACCTGATAGACTCTTCCCTTAAAACCAAGCCAATTCACTGCCGCATCTTCAAAATAAACTTTTTACGCAACTTCCATAGCTGTGTGACAATTGCAAGAGGTTAATTCTGTTCTAGCTATGGTGAAGTGGGAGACCACATGCACCGCGTTTTCTTTCCGTCATTGCAAAATCTATTCGTTGAGTTTGGTCATTTTTCCTTGGTAAATAATACAAAGGAATACCATATGACCTTACATTGATTCTATTCAACTAACTTAGGGGAGAAGAAATTTGGGAAGTACTTTTACTTGGGAATAAATCTATTTTTGATGATGTCGATCAACGATTTAAATGTTTTCCGTTATATTTCTACTAGCGGTGGTTTTTCAGCTGGAAATCCTTCACTTGTCGATGAAGGGATCTTTGTAATCTATTTTAAAAAAAAATTGATAAAACTTTAACCCTTTTTTTCTAAAATAATATATAAATTTTACTAACAATTGATTTCAAAGTTACATACTTACATGGTACAAAATACGCCAGATTCTTGTGAGACATACGTCGTTGTACGATCGGAAGATGATTTTATTAAGAAAAGTAAGCCCCGTGAAAAATTGGTTTTGAATATACAGAGTTTTATCACCAGCATGATTGGAGTCATTTCGCGCAAATACAATGAAGTTTTCACATTTACCCTTAAATTTGAGAAAAGTAAAATGAAAGGCCGGGCAGCCAATAAACACAAATAAACCCCTAGTTAAGTTACAATACACTCTTTGAACGCTGTCTTAGAATTTTTACATATTTTTTTATTGCAGTCTCCATCTTTTTCTTCTTTTACTGTAGTTAAACTCTATGTCTCTCAAAGCTCATTTGCTAGTATTTCCAAACAATCTCTCTTATTTACTTTTCAAACCAAATTATTTTTATTTTAATCTTAGTTTTCTAATCAACATTAAAGTCCAAACCTATTGATTTTAATCATGACAAACAAGAAAAGGAGTAAGATTGAGAGGCGGTTAACAGTAAAGAACCTACGGTAAAACATTTGTTGTAATGATAAGTTAATAATCTATAACCATCATTTGGTTTTTATGATCATGAACTAATCCAATTCCGTAGTGTACTTGATGATAATTCACAAATTGATGCGAATCCCATCCAATCCTTATTCCTGACCACCCCCCCATATGCAATAATTACTAGTTACCAAAAGAGAAACCGATAAGAAAGAAAAGAAGCTAATTTACAACAACAAAAGAAAAGATCAATTTGTTTATCAAAATTTATTCAAATGGTTAGAAATCACCGCAAGATTTAGGATATGATCATCGCTAGTAACTCAGTCACCACTAGTAGATAAATAAACTAAATTTACTTTTCTCCACATTTTCTTCTGACTATGAAATGAAAATCATCATATGGTCCATTGATTTAAACAACATTAAACCCCTAATCTTGCTTTTGTGAATGTGAAAAAGTTGAGACAGAAATAAAGTGAATTATTAAAATCGTGTGTTGGAGAGGGGCTTTATATTTTTTTTCATCACGTCATATCATGCATAATTAAGTAAAATTAACCTTTAACAATATTCGTATCTCATGGATCTTCTTTGCTTATCTCTACTTATAGAGCTTAGCTTTTCTGATAATCTTTCAGCTGTGTAATATTCCTCAAATCTAAAAAGTACTATATATATATAGATGTGTCCTCCTTTGTCTTCATCGTAGAAGAACTATCATCATCCTCTTCACTCGAAGTGCTACCTCAGCACTTCTTTCTTGTATGAATTGTATCTTCTCCAAAACAAAAAACAAAATATCCTCAAGGAATTAGCTAGTTATTTTATCGTCTCCAAAACAAAACAAAAAAAATCCTCAAGGAATTAGCTAGTTCTAGACAGTAGAGAGCTATGGAGAAACAAGAAAATATTTACAAGAAAGGAGAGAATGGAATTATCAAGAAAGGTCAGTGGAAACCAGAAGAAGATACGATTCTTAAAAGATACATAGAAACTCATGGAGAAGGCAAATGGACTACTGTTTCTAAGAAATCAGGTATGTAAATCACACACCCGACAGGAAAATCAATTAATCAGAATTCTACCTATCTATCTGTCTATCTTTCTATATAGGTGTATACTAATAATAATCACTTAGTTAAATGGTTGTCTCCTATATACTGATTTCATATGTTCTTATTGAGCAGGGTTGATGAGAGGTGCAAAGAGTTGCAGGATGAGATGGAAGAATCATCTTAGACCAAATATCAAGCGAGGCCAGATATCAGAAGATGAAGAAGATCTTATCATCCGTATGCATAAGTTACTTGGCAACAGGTCAGTCGCAACTTAATAACCTGCTGGCATGTTTCCTTTTAATCTGAATCTTTTTCTTTTTACATGTGCACAAAAGTGTGGTATCACTGTTACATATACAAATATCTTGAAATAAGATACTAAACTTTCTTACTTTGATTGTATGTTGAAGGTGGTCGCTGATAGCAGGCCGACTACCCGGTCGAACAGACAATGAGGTCAAAAATTACTGGAACACCCATCTCAGTAGAAGAAATCTAAACCACTATCAAGGACAAACTATAATTCCTAGTGCTATTAATTGTTCGAAGAGTAGGGGACTAGTACAAATGGAAGATCCAGAGAAACCATCAAGGGGAACTACAAGCACCCACGAAAACTGTATTATGGACGGAATATTAGATGATCATGGGAGATTGGATGCTGAGGCTGATGTACAAAGTGACAATACTACGACGACGTCGATCGAGACCCAACCATCATCTTCTGAGCAAAGATCCGATGATAACAATGGAAGTACGATACTTAGTGATCAGTCACTGGTATCAGGTGAAAGTGATGATACAGAAGGTTCTACTTTCCCAGACTTTCCGATGGTAGATTATAATATGATAAGTGAAGATGAAAACTTTTCACTGTGGTTATCAAACGAGACCATATTTTATGATGTCCCTCTCTTGCCATCTTACGATTACTACTTCCCTGTTTCGTATGAGCCTTTCGAACACAATTCAGATGACGACTACTGTACTTGGGACAAAAACCTAAGCTGGCTCTGATCAGGATCAGTAACTGGCAACGTGCCATATGTAATATGTTAATATCTATAGTGTAATTGCTTAATTATTTTTCTTCATTTATCCTATTGTTAACTATTAATCAAGTTATTTACAATAATTTATGACAAGATTCCGACAAGGTCATTTTCACTAATGAATTATGACACTATATTATGGGAACTGATTAGGATTTTTCTCGTACATGCTCAATATATGGATGATTGATAATCAATAATTTCCGTCTTAGATGATTGTGATAGGAATCACGTGGGAGATATATATATGCACTAATAACAATCCTCGGTTTCCTTATTGTTTTGTCCTTACTAAATTTTCACTTTATGGGTGACAAAATTAGAACATTTTGTTGGTATCCGGTTAAAAAAACCGGTTACTATTTATTGACTATCCCTATTTGTCCCTGTTCGGTTTTTTTACTAATTGATCAAATTCTTACCACATCCTTCCCTAAATCTTTCCAGTGTTATTCCTGTTTCTTTTTCATCATCATCGTCATCATCAATTCATCATCTTTGACCAGAATTCAACTTTAGATTTTGATTTAGATTTTGGATGCAGTTATCTATGCACTACATGCAATCATTTAACTTCTACACGTCCGTAAATGATTATTTCCTTAATTTTGGTAAAGAAAAAAGAAAGTAAATATGTGAACCAAAGGTCGAAATCAAGCCTTAGGCTCAAACAGCAACCGAGAGAGGAGCATAATTAATCATGACAAAATTTAGGATGAACCTTTGATTTAATTAATTTTGCTCATGAGCCAATGCATCATCTACCTGGTTGCTTTTCGTGTAAACAGTAAGAAAATTTACTTAATCTTTACACTAAAGAGAAACTGTCCCTTCTAAAATTATATTTCTGGTGCGGTGCCGTGCCATGCCATGGAGGTAGAACTCCCTTTCAAAGAGTTTATATAACTGCCAAACTACTTCACTCTAGCTCCACCTTCTGTAGTTTTAGTTCTTCTACCCACTTTATTGACGCAGCTTTACTTTCTACTTCGTTTGGATTCAAAGCTATTTCGATGACCGATTTTGAACCCCTGCAAGTACCAGAGAGTACCTGAGTAGTGACCCAACTTCTGTCATTGTGAAAATCCGGCCCCAACAAAGTTTACTTTGATGAACCCTTTCCCCACGGTGAGTGGAGTCCTTCTTGTAGTTTGGTTTAACACGTGAGGTATATTCCTTGTATTGAGAACGAGTGAAAGAAACATATGTTTATTTCAGCGACTTTTTATTTTTCATCTTTAAAGAATTCATATGTTACTTTGTTTGGTTTTGTTCATATCAAAACTAACAGGGCAATTTGAACAAATCCTTTTACCCCATTCTTGGTTTATTGCAAACAGTACGAGTGTGGTTGGAATTGAAGAACTGGATAGTCTAATGGAATGGAAAAGTCTGATGGATTGGAAATATGATAGTGTTGTTGTTTTTACTTGTCTAACAAAAAAGCCTTGTATTAATCAGAAAATCGATGTAACAGTTCCCGATCTTGAATCGGTTTTATCAATGTAATCAGATGAGGTTTATCCTCTTTTATGAAAAAAAAAATCTTTAAAGAATTCAGGACATCAACAAAAGATTTGTTAAATTATTTCTCATGTTTATCCATGAAATATTGGGGGTTCCATTATACTTCCTCCGTCCCAAATTAGATGAGATAGTTCTAGTTTGCACAATTCTTAAGGCAAGGAGGAAAGAAGATTATGTTTAAGTATTTTTTACAATTATACCCTTATGAATAATAACTAGTAAAACTTAGAAATGATTTATCTCTTAAATTATACCATGGTTTTTCGTAAATTTTATATACCGTTCAAAAGCATTTTAAAACACCTACATAAAGAATATAAACATGGCTATCAAATTATACATATTTCTTATAGTTTTAGAAATATCCCCTTGAAACAAATTTTAAAACCAACTAGCTCATCTAATTTGGGACGGAGGGAGTAATAACTAATACCTAGTTGAGTATGGCGTACAAGACACAAAGGTAAATCGGCTCATATGTACATGCTCAGTGTTTGTGGTATCTATTATCAGTTAAAATCCAGAATCTACCTTAATTATGTGTGTGTGTATATATATATATATTATTTTTACTTTTTAAAAATGAAAGTTTTTGTTGGAAATTTTGAATAGAAATATAAATCAGTGTGTCCACTCACTTATGCCTTTTCAACATTTAGTGTCTTATCCTAAGGGATGTGACTCTCCATGAGAGGATGTGACTCTTGGTGAAAGGATATCTCCAAGAGTCTCCTTGAACCTATATAAACCCCATACATTCTCTATTGCAAATATATGTTTTTAGAGTCATAAAACTAGTACTAGAAATTTAAGAGTTTGCATGTGTCTTCAAGAGTTAAAGAATAGTTTGTGCTACATCTATTTGCGTTCGTTGTTCGGTGTTATCGAAGTGCTGCGAAAAACATCGAGGTATTGTTGAATGTTGGAGACATATGCTGCTAAACCTGTAACAACATTATATACAGGGCATCAAATGTCTTAAGCAAAGAGATTACTCGCCTCAATACACCCAAGTAAGTTTGTTTAAGTTTTGTGATTGATCATCTTTTTTAATCCTTCTTTTCTTGTTTTGTTGTTGGTATTACGAAACATAATACATGTTACAAATAGTTGTAACGGATCGGTGGATAATATACGAGTCGTATTATTGGAGAATCGGTAACGAAGATATTTACCCAACAGTTTTTAAATTGGGTCCTTTGCTATGTAAGTTGAAATTTTTCATGCGATTTTCTTTCGATAAGTCCAGCACTTTCGCTATGCTATTGCCTTTCCTATCTTGGTCGAATAAATAATTAAAAACAGTCGTTATAATTGGGGTGGAATATTTAATTTTGCTTTTAAATAATTAATTTGTTTTCCTTAAAGAGGAAAAACCAATTATGCTTTTTTTTTTGTAACTACAGAATAGAAATATCTATAAAAAGCTTCAAGAGTGGACAAAGAGAAAACAATTACATGGATATGTTAATAACTGCATTCCAGTTTCAAATAAGAGTGGACAAAGAACAAACTTCCAAAATATCAGAGTTAAAACACCAATTAAATAATAAACACTTAGCTGCCAAAATAATTGCTTGAAATTTCTAATTTTGTTCTTGTACAATGTTTCATTTCTTTATTTCTACAAAATCCACCAGATCGCAAAAGGCAATAAGCTCCAGATTTTTTTTAACTCTTTGGAGCTCTCTTAGGTTTCATTTTCATAAATTAGTTTTTATCTTGTTAGTAAGGACCCAATTCACACCAAAACATTTTTGAAAAATAGGTCTAGACTTTAAAAGAAAAATAGGTCTAGACTTTAAAAATGGTGTTATAGAGCTAGAATAAGTGCTCATGGTCTCAAGAGCATTACTGAGTAAGCAAGTATGGTTTTGCACCTTCCTAGCATTATAAAGAAACATATAACCCTCTCCCTTATAAGTATGATCATCATGGCCGACTAATTTAATTTTGTAATACATGATAGTTCTTAGATCGACTTAAATGCTATCCCATCATATGTAATTTCTAGTTAGCAAAAGAGAGTCGATTAAGAAAGAAATGCATAAAGAAATACATCAACTAGCTTGCATATTCTTCACAAAGGCATTGCCAACCTCTATATTAAAGAAATTAGCTTATTGAATATCGACTTAAATATGTGTAGGCCACGGCTGATTTGATTGAAGTCCACATCGGGTGGCACGTCGCCATTAGAGGTGCATTTACTGGACTTATCTGCACTCTTTGTCCTCCATAAAAGCGAATTAGCACATAAATATCTATATTGTTTCAAATTTTTACATGCATATACATTTCAGGTTTTACACTTTTGAGTTCTCTTGATGTATTTATGATGGCTTAGACGTAGTGGCCATCAGCAGGAGTTTATAAACATATTTTGAGACTTAATATTTGTAGTCTGCACACATATTATGAAGGCAATGACTAAATACAACCCTCAAAAAATTAAATGCAATCATCGTCTTGAAAACAAAGAATTTGTTAACTTAATTAATGTGGGTGCACAAAACAGACGTCATCATCCTCCCTATTTTTATGTTGTCATATAATTTTGAATTCACGACCATGAATTTAATGTTCATGGACTAATGGGTCGACGGTTAGTATCAAACTGAGTCGGTGATTAGAGAGAAATCCCATGATGGAGTAAGTTATTCCATCAGATCTCTTTCATAATCGCCATCATGGACAAATAAAACTTAATTTTGACAGCTTAAAATTATCTAATATGATTCTCGGTGATCAAACAAAAGAGTTATTCAAATGTGAAATGACATCAATCTGATTTCTGTAAAAAAAAATCCTAAATTTATAATAGATGCACCAGACATAAAGAGAAGGGATCCCCTCACACTTTTATTATTACACTATCTCACATGTTGGAGGTCATTTTTGCAAATAAAAACGAAACTGTATCAGATTTGAACCTAATATTTTGGAGATATGTTACTATTACATAGCTTTACGTTCCTACCGAAAATGAGCGTATTCCGAGACGTATAACACCACCATCTACTACTTTGAAAATGAACCGTTGAAAAGCAATGAATTTCTGACCGTTAAAATTTAATACCGATAGATTGTTAGGTTTTATATTTCGGAATGTGCTCATTTTTGGTAGGCATGTAGAACTTGGTAAGAGGAACATATCCTCAAAATATTATCTTCAAATCCGTTACGGTTTGGTTTTTATTCACTAAAATGACCTCTAACGTGTGAGATATTGTGATAATAAAAGTGTGAACGGATCCTTTTAGTGACGTTTGTTTTTATAACTTGAACAAGATGAAAAAATAGTCGTTTCCAAATGAAGCCATCATTGATCCGAGAGACAAGATCAATAACTAGATGCCTCAAAAAAAAAAAAAAAAAAAAGAATGAGGAGAAGATGAAGAAACTCGGCCATTAATGAGTACAAGTATAACTGTGGGTTTTATCACCCACACAATTTTGAGTTTTACTCAAGGGTTGTAAATAGTCAAAACCAAAGTTGTATTTAGTCACTGCCATTATGAATATATATCTCTTTCTTTCTAGATGTTCACTTCTTTAATTACTTGATTAATTTCACAATAAAATCAAATCATTTTCACAATTTTATTTTGGACATAATCTAGATATGAAAAAAATAGGGCGAGAGACAAATTAATTTACATGAAAGAGGGGTTGATAACAATGATAAATTGATTGGGTGAGATAGATAGAGAATTTGACGGGGATAAAAAAAAAAAGGATTGGAAGAACATGGAGTAAGGAAAAACGAAAAGAAAAGAAAAAAGGAAAAGAAAAGGAAAGGAAAGGAAATCCATCTGTGACAATAAATCCGTGTACCACAGTATACTAAAAGTTGCAGGTGGCGGTCTACACCCACACAATCTTAAAACGGGGTTCTACCGATTAAATATATAAAGAAAGCCATCTTTCCATTTCCAGGGACGAAAGCTAATTTGCGGAATGAGCTGAACTTTTCCATAAAAAAAAAAAAAAGGGAAAAAGAAAAAATGAGAATGAGCAAAACTTTATTTATATTTTATATTTCTTTAATCTTTCCCTCCAAAGTAGAAAAACAATCTTTTGAATATCCAAACGAGTAGAGGTTAAATCATGAAATCTTTGTCTTTTTAGAAAACAAAGCAATTCACTGTCATAATTAAAGGACCAAAATGAAAACTACAACACTGTTGAGCAATAATCATAATGGACCCAATTTAAGCAACTAGTTCACTTAAACAAACTATTAGCGTTGTTTTGCACAGTGCACAACTGCTTCAAACCTCTGATACGTTCAAACTTAGAAGATGAAATGATCACCCTTTAACACTTAACCAATCACTCAACCAATCACCTATTTGTGGATATCATGTTCACGTGTGGGGTTCCATGATTTTTTTGCTGATTGATAGAGTTATTTTTTTATCTCTATTTCACAGTAGTGCGGTTTCGTTTAGTGTAGGGGCAGGGCTGTGCTTCAAATATTTTTTGATGGATACCACCACAGTCAGACAGTATCCCAGTTGCTCGTTTGGGATTTGATCACATGCAGAGAGAGGTGCGGGAAGTTGTGGCCGCTCATTCATATGCATTCACATGGCAATTGTGGAAAGAAAGAAATTTAAGAGCACAAGGTGCAGTAGAAGTAGATCAAGAGATGTGGATGAAACTACAGTATAAACTTTGATGTTATGGTGGTGTAATATTTAAGGATACTGTATTCAATTGCTTTGTAAGTTTCTCCTAGTGTTTTCTTTTCTGCGAGCGAGTGGTAAATTTTGCAAACTTTTCCAGTTTATAAATAGTATAACTTTTCTTTCCTCACAAAAAAAAGAACTTCAACGACTCAAACGAGGAAAAATAAACTAGTACTAGATGTGTAAGGTAAGCGTACTAGATGAACAACAGTTATGGATAGCTTTCGGCAAACATCATATTTTATTAATTTGTCGTTCGAGCATGGGAAGAATGGAGAGGTAATTATTTTCTACAGATAAAATTTATGTTTCCTAATTACGAGATGATATGCATGATGAGCAACAGTTAAGATTCCAATAAGATATGCTAGTGACTTAGTGTCTCCCATTCACTTTAAAGCTAGTTAGCCTCGCATCAATCTTTACCGGAACGATGTTTTGGGGACTACCCCAAAACAGTGGGGGACTACTTTTTTAATTTGGGGTGGATATTTGAAGTAATTTTGGATCACTCCTTATATAATATTTTTTAAAATACCAAATTTACCCTTGGTAATTAAATTAGTTAGATTAGTTAGTGTTAGTATAATGATTAATTAGTGATTAGTTAGTTATTAATAGGATAGTTTTGTTAGAATGAGAAGAAGAAGAAGAAGAAGAAGAAGAAGAAGAAGAAGAAAAAGAGGGAAGAACACTCAAAATGTTATTTTGAGTTTAGTAAATATGATATGAGTGATTCATGTGATGATACCTCCTCCTCAGAATCAGAACCTCCTTCATCTCCAAATATATTTGTCAATATTTCTAATGATCCGGATATGAGTTATTTGTTAGATGATGAAAGCTATTTACCCCAAACTCAACCTAACGACCCAAATGATGAATTTTATCAGCCACAACCAGAAGATGAAGTTATGGGTACTCAGGTATGTCTCAAATTTAGTTAATGTAGCTTGAATTGTGCAAAAAATTGGCCAAATCGAAAATTTCAGGAAGAAATTTCGGCTAGGTCAAAGTAGTTCGGTTAGCAATCCTGCAGAACAGGTAGCCGAACTCTCCTGTATGTGCAGTTCGGTTACTCGTTTCAGCATACGCAGGTAACCGAACTCTGTTTTAATGGAGGTTTTTGAGAGTTCGGTTATCTTTTTCCAGAAAACGTTGCCGAACTAATTTTATAGAGTATACAGTTAATAGTTCGGTTGAGTCGAGTTTAGTCCCTTTGTTACCGAAGTTTATGTTCGGCAAGCTCGCAAATCACGTTCATTGAATAGGTAACCGAACTTTTAAGTTCGGTTTAGTCGATAGTAGTAATTATGTTGCCGAACTATACCATAGAAAATTCCAAAGAACAAGTTCAGCAAGATCGCAATTTTTTTTTCATAACCGAACTTATTGTTCGGCAGGATCGTTTTTATTTTTACATTGCCGAAAATTTAAGTATTTCTTATTTTTAGTTGGTATTGACGTTGTGCTATTACTTGTAGGTTGCATATGATCCAATAAAACCAATGGAAAATCAACCTACCCCTGTTGATATTTTGTACGATGACACGTCCCCTCACTACATGAATGACTTGGTATTCAAAAGTCCTTTAGAGGCAAAGAGTTGGGCTAGACAACATGCACTAAAATACATGTGCGTATTAGTATTGAATGAGAGAGAAAGCAAAACCCGCTTTGAAATGGTTTGTGAGAGAAGCAGTGATCCCTATAAAAGCCACAAGAGGAAGGGTTATGTTTATAAAGGAAAGACAAATAGGAAGAACAAAACTTTCTCAAAGAAGATTAAATGCCCATTCAAGCTTGCATTTAATTACAACGAAGAATTGGGTGGATGGGTTCTCTACAAGGTTATGGAAGGTTGTCATAACCACCCTCGTCCGGAGCATCTTGAAGGACATTTCATGGCGGCCAAGCTAACTCCTGAAGAGATGGACAAGGTAGCTAAAATGAGGAAAATGGGTCTTTCACCGATTCAAATGCTCCAAATACTAAAGGAGGATAACAAGGATAACCATTCATCTTTGTCCACCGTTTGTAATGCAATTGTGACAATTAGAAAGAAGGAATGGAGAGATAGACAAGTGATGCAACAATTGTTTTTTTTGGCCAAAGAGAAAGACTACGCGGTTCAAAAGGATGTGGATTCGGACGGAGAGATAACACAACTCTTCATTGCGCATCCAACGAGTGTTCAATTGGCTCAATGCTTTCCAATTCGATTCGATCCATTCGTTCGTAGAGCTATTTACTCGATCCCAGACATTTCTGGAACACCTCTAACAGAGGGACAAATAGTCAATTTTGAAAGAACTTATTGTCAACCGCTTTCAGATATGAATCTCTCTGATTCAGAAGGGAAGAACTTGCATCAGTATCTCAATTTCAATTCAAACATGGGTTTGATTCACACTCCATGTTCTGATAAATATTTACCATCCGAAGAGTACGCTCAGCTTGTGGAACTGATCTTTGAAGGTCTGAAAGGAGAGGGATGAAGGCACTTACTTGCTTTAAAGTGAGGGGACGTAGATCAAAATAGCCTACTTCTTGTCCCTTGCATTACCCGCGGGGTCGGGGTATGCTTTCCGAAACTGAACCATCACCCATGAAGTTCTCATAATGGATTGTACTTATAAGACGAACAAGTACGAGATGCCATTGTTGAATATTGTTGGGCGTACTTCGACGCGTCACCGTTTACCGTGGCGTTTTGTTTCTTAAGGGACGAGCAAGAACCTAGTTACATTTGGGCACTACAACAAGTTAAGGAAATCTTCCGAGGTGATGATATTCCCAGGGTTATAGTCACCGACAATGAAGTCGCATTGATGAATGCAATAGAGGTAGTGTTTCCATTAGCACACAATATGCTTTGTACGTTCCATATATGGTGTAATTTGATAAATAGGTGCAAGCCAACAATTTGTCCACCCAAGAAAAAAGGATATGAAGAGATTAAGATGCTACCGGAACATGAAAGAGCGGATGCAAAAGAGGAAGTTGAAAAACAATACGATCTAAATTACGCTAAATGGGTTGCTTTCAACGGTGAATGAGAATCATTGTGTTGGTCTCTTACCGAGGAAGAGTATCATCTAAATCTTGCGGGGTTTATCGCCCATTGGGATACTATCGATTATCCCGGTGTTGTATCGTATGTTCTTCGCCAATGGTTGGAACCACACAAAGAGGGGTTTGTTAATGCCTATATCAACCAATATAAACACTTGGGAAATCAAGCGACAAGTTTAGTAGAGTCGGCTCACCATCGGTTGAAGAAGAATCTCTTTGGATGTGTTGATAATTTCGTAACCGTGTGGAATGCTATGGAGAATTACTTCAAGCGCGACATTGATAGATTTAAAGAGAAGTTCCAAAAAAGCCGTATATTCAAAACGACCGGAAAATATGCCGACCACCCATTGTTCAAGGGAATCCATTACAACGTATCTCGCCAATGTATGAAGTTGTTGATTATATAAGTCGAGTTGATTGATAAGTGGGAAACCAAGAGGGATGAGGTGTGTGTATGTAACATGAAGAAGTCTATGGGACTCCCTTGTCGCCATATGATAATCAACTACGATCATGGCATAATCCCTTTAAGCGACATTGATCCATATTGGAAGCATCTAAGTTTCATCCCTCCTCCAAAGGGAGAAGAAGCCGGAGAGGAGTTTGGTGATAACGAAATGGGTAGAACCATACTAGAGATGTATCGTGGCATGAACAAGCTCCAAAAACAAATATTTTGGGATGACATGAGGAAAATCATATATCCACAAACTTCGGAGAATGTTTATGAACCGTCAAAAGGCAAACGCAAAGGTAGGCCAAGCAAAAAAGAAACTAAAAAACAACTAAGAGAATATGCAAAGGTGTTACGTAAGAAGAAAAGTGAGCAAACCCCATTTACTAGAGATCCTTCGACCCATGAGTATACCGCGGAAATGTACTTGGAGCAAAGCAAGAAACAGGGTAGGAGTATTGAGGAGAAAGGCGAAACAAGTGAGCGAGATTTGAATAAAAAAGGTACGATGTGTTCATCACAACCAAGCCAACCATGTTCCGGCGACGTGAAGCTTAAGTCTCCAATTTGCCCTATCCAACCATCTTCCCTATACGTGAAGCTTGAGGCTCCAAATAAAGACTATTTGAATGAGCTACCTCTATACATTAGAGAATACGTTATATCCACCTACGACGTTCCTCCGGATGGTAATTGTGGTTTTCATGTTGTCAATCAATAACTTGGGCCTTTCATCGAAGGTGCCAAGCTAAATAATGGGTGTGCAATCACTCATATAAGGCAAACGTTGTTGTCCAAACTAAAGGAGAATCCGGCATTTTACAAGACAATGTTGTGCGATGGGGTGGGTAGTCTCAATGAGCAATTTGTTAAGTATCAACGTCGTCTTCATGGGGGCCATCCGATCACAACGGATTATTAGATGAGCATACCGATATGTGGACACTTAATCGCCGAGGCATTTAATTGTGTTGTTCATTATTTCTCAAAGTATGCTAGTTTCACCTTCACCCCGAAAACAACCGTATGTGTCGAGCAACTCAAATGAAGGAGATGTGTGATGGCATTGACTAACAACAACCACTTTATAGGCCTTCGTTTAAAACCCAATTGTCCACTGCCTCCAATATCCGGAAACTCTTATTGGCCTGCATTTAACTCCGATATAATGTTGGGTTGGTGTATTATGTATGAGCATAACATGGAGATGTGGAAAGCTTTGGAGAAATCGGACGAAATTGTACATGAAGGTCAAATTTCACTTGAGGATGATTAAATGACACATGCAATGGAACTAAGTATGCTTTTCAATCTAATACTATGTTTTTTGAAGTGTGGTATTCATTATCGAGTTAATTTTAGTATTTTATTGAGTTGACAAATAATAGTTCGGTAAGCACATATGATTATTCAGGTTGCCGAACACCTGTTTTGTGTCAGATATAGAACATTGAAATTTTAAAATTCAAAGTTCGGTTAGAAAATAAATATTTGCGAGCCAACCGAAATACAAAATTCGGTTAACATGGTAAATAATGAGGTAACCGAACTTTTATTTGAAGGCTCAGAGAATGACTTTTTACCTGAAGTCTAACTCACAAACTGGTAGGATTTAGGTGTTTTATTTGAGTCTTCAGAGTAGAGTTCGGCAACCAGTGAAAATGTTGCGAGGTAACCGAACTCTTCTTCGGCAACCTGGTAGGATTTAGCTGTTCGCCGAAAAAACAGTTCGGTGACCATTAATTTGTCACACTTTACCGAAATTTAAGTTCGGCTAGCTCTGTTCAAATTGAGGTAACCGAATTATTTACCTGAAATGTAAGTCACAAACTGGTAGGATTTAGGTGTTTTATTTGAGTCTTCAGAGTAGAGTTCGGCAACCTTGAAAATGTAGCATGTAACCGAACTCTGTGTTCGGCAACCTGGTATGATATAGCTGTTCGCCGAAAAAAGAGTTCGGTGACCATTAATTTGTCACAGGTAACCGAACTTTTAGTTCGGTTAGCTATGTAAAAATTTCAGGTGGCCGAAAAACAACCTGTATTCAAAATTTCATCCATATAAAATTGAAAACACAAACCCAATTAAAATTAAAAACGCAAACAAGGTTCTAAAAAAAATATAAAAGTTGTTATACATACACAAACATACGAAATTAAACCATACGAAATCCACAACTAAGATGTTTTTTGACACTAAAACCATACGAAATCACTAATGACCACCGCGACGCACCCTTTTACCACGAGTTTTAGGTGGAACTTCCTCATCACTTGGGGTTTCATCTACTCGTTCGGTTTCCTCCATGGCGCGACTTGAACATTCTCCTTGTTGTCGACCCCTCTTCAATTGCTTAGACCTACTTGGCTCCATCATTCTTTTAGTTATAAGACCCTCCCACTCGCCGTAGAGGTAGGTTTGTTCCTTAGTCGACATCGGATCTCCACTACGGATTTTAGCCATCCATTTCTTCAACAATTTCGTACCCTTCTTCACCTGATTCCAATTTTAAGCATAAGTAAATATATTTTCAATACTTTCAAACAACAAGGAAGTATAAGAGAAGACATTTTCTTACCACATTATCCCATAACATTTTTGCTTCTTCTCCACAAATAGGCATCTCCTTCTGACCTCTCTTAGATTCCCTCTCCTTTGCCTTCCCCTTCGCCTTATCAGTCTTAGCTTGTTGTTCTCTATTTATCACAAAAGGATGACTAATTTCTTGATAAAACACCATATAATCTTCCTCACATGCATTTACATCTCCATCACAAGGTACACAATCACCTAAAGGTAAGTAGTAGTTACGAAGTGCATTCCAATGTCCTACCGTAGGAGTTGGTTCATGTTTTGGAACAAAATATTTCTCGGTGTTCTTTGTTCCTTGAACCACCAAATTGAAATTCTCATTCTCCACGTCGGGATCCATTTGGACACAACAAAGTTGTCTTAGTATTCTCCTTGGATTATATATTGCGTAGCCATTAGGATACCAAATTGGTCCATAGTAAGCTGAGACGGTAGAGAAACCATTCAAATCTTCTTCATCTACAGGGACATCATCGGGTACGGCGTATGGGTGAAATAACAAATCGTTCACCGTAAGTTTATCAAATTTCTCCCTCAACGAAGTCAACTGCTCTTCTTTAGACTTCTTTTGTGCGTCCAAAAACAACCATTTTCCTGCTATAGGTTCGTCATAGGGATAAGGTGTCTTTTCCCTAGCCAATCCCAATGAAGGGAAGTGGTCATAAATCAAAACCTATGCGAAAATACGAAAATATTAACCACATACATGAAAATTGATTTGGAAGCAGAAAATTTTGGGGAATAATTTTCTAACTAACAATGTAGAAAGTTACCTGAATAAGAGTTAAGTAACCTCCAATTTGAGTTGTCTTAATCCTCGACCCTTTGCTCATCTCTCCTAGAACAAAAGCAAGCACCCCAGTGGCCCAAGAGTATTGGTTAATCTCATCGAGATTTTCCAAAAGCTGTAGATAATGTGCATCCACCCTATTTCCAGAAGTGTCGGGGAAAATAACGGTTCCTAGCTGATATAACCAATAAGCGGTGACATGATGCCTAAGGGTCTCCTGGTCCATCACCAACTTTCCTTTCTCCACCTTCTTTCTTATCCCTCCAAATGCTTCCTTCAACTTTACCAACTTGAATTTCTTCACCTTCTTCTTGAACGCTCCATTTACCTCTCTTGGATTATACTCATCGCCCCGTTTAGGGGACTTCACAGAACGTCTAAACTCACATTGAGCCTTTCTTGCATCCCATCCTAGACATTTTAGAGCCAATTCTTCAAGAGCTTCATAATGCATCGAGGGGTTGTAGCCTTCTCGAAGACATTTACCTTCCACAGGTAAGCCGGTGATTCTCGAGCAATCATCGGGAGTAATTCCCATCTCGCCAAATGGAAGATGCATTGTATATGTCTCGGGATAATACCTCTCGAGAAATGCGGATAAGGCAACAACGTCAAAATCCACATGTGCATACTCAATAGCTCTCCATAACACACACTGTTTCACCTTTGCTTGAAAATCGTCACACTCCAAAGAAATATCCCATTTGGACGCCTTTTGACGACGAATAAGACGAACTGCATCATTATGATCCTACGAAAATAACATAACACTATTAATACTTGACGAAACATGTCCCAAAAAAAAATCGTTTTGTTAGTTAAGAATGAACTTAAAGAATACCTTTGTCGCATAGATCTTCGCAGCCCATGAGTGTTTGTAGCCAAACAATGTGGCCCCTCCATCATTTGGAGTACCATAAGTTGGGTTCACTGGTGGCAAACACAAATTATCAGGGGGAATGTGTGAGTATCTATCACAAGGAGGCTTCCGCTTCTTTTTCTCTTTAACAGGAACTATTTCTTGCTCTTCTTTCTCTTCCTCCACTTCATCCTCTCCCTCTTCTTCATCATCCTTCTCTTCCTCTTGTCCTTCTCCTTCTTTGCCCTGTTCTTGTTCTTCTTCCTCTACATTTTCAACGTGTTCTCTTTGTTGTTCAACCTCTTCATTTCCTTGATCTTCATTTCCTTGCTCTTCTTCATCATCATTCTCTTCTTCAATAACATTATCAATTGTATTCTCCATCACCTCTTGATTGACTTCCTGTAATGATCCCCCCTCCATGTTTTGCATTTTTAGTACCACGGTTTCGGAAATCCAGATGTATCCTACCGCGAGGTGTTGGAGTTCTCAAATCTTCAGCTACGTGGGGATTAGATTTTTTCCATTTGTTCCTAATGAATGAAAACCACATTATTATCTAAACAGAATATTGTCTTATCAAATAAAATTAAACATGGGATTACATCAAACACAAAATGTTAACAGACTAAAGTTCGGTTATCTGGTATAAGTTGCGAGGTAACCGAACTACAAGTTTGTATGTGACAGATCAAAGTTCGGTTACCACATAGAAAGTACGAGGTAACCGAACTATATTTTATCAAAGTTCGGTTACCTATATAAATTTATCGAGGTAACCGAACTCAAATTTTCCATATAAAGAAGGAGTTCGGTTACGTTTTTTTTTGCGAGCTTACCGAACTTCATAGTTCGGTTACCTAAAAATTACTAATTGGCCGAACTGTTCTTCATATTGAAAGTTCGGTTACCTATATAAATTTATCGAGGTAACCGAACTCAAAATTTTCATATAAAGAAGGAGTTCGGTTACATTTTTTTGCGAGCTTACCGAACTTCATAGTTCGGTTACCTAAAAATTACTAATTGGCCGAACTGTTCTTCATATTGAAAGTTCGGTTACCAAATTCTAGGGTTTTAAAATTTTCTCCTAGCCGAAATCTCTACTGTAACGACCATTTTTAATGGTTTTTGGTGATTTCTAATCGATTTCTTCAACCAAAAACGATTCAAAGGAATGGGTATGAAGTAAATTACCTGCGGATTTTCATTTTGATAGAATCAGACTCCTTGGTTGATGTTGGATGCTTCACTTCGTCTCCCAACTTTGCTTGAAGTTGTTTATCAACTTCAAATTGATTTGGGAGATTCGCTATGCTAGCCAGACCCGGACTCAATCCGGGAATTCTTGGTGTCTGCTTAGAACGCATTGTTTTTTAAAATTGATTAATCGACGATGAATTTTTTCGAATCGACGATGTATACGAAGAAGAGGAGAAGAAGAAGAAGAGGAAGATGAAGAAGAAGAATAAAAGAAAAAGAAGAGGAAGATGAAACTGATTTTAGGTTTTAATTTAGGGGTTAGATTAGTGGGTAGTGGTTAAATTAGTGGGTTATTAGGATTAGTTATAACCTTAATTAGGATAAGGGCAGATTAGTCTTCCCTAATCTTTTAGGACACCCCTTAAAATTTAGGGTGGACATTTGAATAACAAAGTAGTCCCCCACTATTTTGGGGTAGTCCCCAAAACATCGTTCCTTTACCGAGGAAGATATATATATGTGAACCGACCAGGACCACCAGGTTGTATGCAGTTGGTATGATCACCACTATATTTAGGCCTTCGTCCAAAACCATGCCCAATGTTCAGAGAACCTAAGAGTTATAGGGCCATGCCATGCCCAATGTTCAAAACCTGCTATGAGTTCCTTGCATGCACTCAAATGGAGATGGCAATATTTTTTTTGCTTGATTGAAGATGGCAATAATTTCAGTCAAATGTAGCAGATCAAGATTTGGCTTCAGAATCTGTCCTGTAATAGGCCCCATATATGGTGCCCCTCATGCTGGGGTTACGTCCATGATTAAAGTTTTGCAAAACTGAATTTTGAATATTTATATATGTAATTGGTAATTACGTACAAAAGATGTTTTTCCAGAATAAAATAAATAATGTTGTTGCCCAGAATTGTAGACGTGAAACACATGCAAAAAGAGGGAATCCGCATAAAAGATACCCCAGTCTTGAACTCTTGATCAAGTAATAGTTCCTGCAATAGTGCGACCATGTGGGCTAAAAATAACCATTTCCTAATTGAACTGTTGCAACATTTTTTTTTTTTGCTAAACACGTCTCAATCTATTGCACAAGTACATACCTATATCTCCTGCCAGACGGCACATTTCGTTTTCCGATTAAAAAAAAAAAAAAAGTATAGTAGGAGATCGTTACTTTTGACAATAGTAAAATTTTCTTTCCCCGGTAAGTCACATGATTTCACTTTCACTTTTTTTTTTTTAATTGGAACTTCACTTTCAGGTTGTTTATGCCTTGTGCCTAGTTGTTGTATATAAATCTGTTGTTTTTGGTGTGTTTGTAGTTTATAGGGTGATTTGCATTACATCTCTGAGAAATAGTTAATCGACATTACCTCCTCTAGCTAAAAATCGATAACTGGCAGATAACACGCAACAACCACAACATGTCAACATAAAGGAAGTTTTTTCAATACCATATGTGACTTTTCCTTGAATAATTAGAATTATAGTTACTGTTTCATTTAAATGAAGATAGTGAACAACATGGATAATTAATTATCGAATGATTCCGTAACTAGGATTATTGACTCAACACTGCCCGAACAAGTTTTAACCTTCCATAAAAATCGAACCATAAGGTTAGTTTAATTTTTTTTTGCAACGAATAAACATAAGGTTGCATTTTAACTCACTAATCAAAATTCATTTTTATATGAAAGGAGTCGGGTCCGCACTATTCAAACCCTTCATATTCCTCATATGGTGATCTGCATTACATCTCTTGGCGAAATAGTTAATCGACATTCCCTCCTCTAAATAAGTGTGTTTGGGCGAGAGTAGTCTTAAGATGGATGACCTCTTGGGAAATCCTCGTGTTAATTGTTTAAAAATCGAACCCTCCTTGCTCCTCATATATAAATGTCAGCCTTTTATCCATTGAACTAAGTTGTTATTTGTTGATAACGGTGAACTCTATTTTCGATTTATACTATATTTAATACTATGAGATTTTTATCAACCATTGTATGTTATTTAGTGTTAAATACGTACAAGCATACTACAATAAAGAATTTTAGAAATTAACCATAAATCTTCGATTCACGATTTAACATACAAATCAATTATTAAAAACGAGAAACAAATCACTATCCATTGTACGATTTAAACCTCATCAGTACGTATCCATTGTACGATTTAAAAACAAAGGCCTTCAGGCCCTCATAAGATTTTTAAAATCTATTATTTCCCTATATTGTCTGATACGTGTAAGTTTAGAATTAAACCAGTGCCGCTACAAAAAAAAAAAATCTTAAAAAAATTAGAAGATTGGATATATTTTCTACTTAACTAGCAAATATAGTACAAAAGGTTTACAATTTCGTTGTTATCAAAAATATTGGAATAAATGTTAGATTTCTGAATTTTTTGTTACAGTTTAGTAGACATATGCTGAATACTTTTTACTCTTGCTTCTTTAACTATGTAGTCCGCTGCTGAAGTGTGCTTTCTAATTATAAACTCTACCTGAGTTTGAGGAAGATCTTTCAAATTATCTTGGTTTCCTGCAAAAAAAAATTTGTTGTCCAAGAGAAATTGATGCTTACCTTGTTAATATTTTCTGTCAGGACTTTTCAATCGGTCACCATTGAAACGCTTGACAAGATATTCTCTTTTAACCATGTAACAACTTTTAACAATACAAAGGCTGTTACACGGTTAAAAGAGAATATACTGTAGAAAGCACAATGTAGATCGGGGCAACCTCAATGTACATACTGTAGCTTTTGGGCAAAGAAAAAAGATACAAAACAATTTACAATGAAGCTAACATAGGTACTTGTTATGGTGATTGAAAACTTACATAGTTCTGAAAACTATAAACAATCATGCAAGTAGGTTTGGGTCCAAAGCAAAGTAGTAATCAACAAGGAGCCATCATTCATTCTATCATAAAATATTGTACATCATTATAATGTGATGCTTATAAATCACCTACCAGTTTGCGATGAAATTAGTCCTTAAAGTACAAGATTCCACTACTCTCTGTTAGTGATTCGCTTTAACCAACAAATTAATCAAAGTTATATGGCCCATCACTAGCTAAATCATACGTCGAATATTTCTGCGTAGACAAAATGCACTTTTGGTGGGCAAAAGGAGATATATATTTTATAAGAAAAAAATAAAGCAGTTAACATCAAATATATTTATATTCATCGCCATGATGTAACAGATATTATAAACATGCATACTCTATTATTACGAGGCAGCAAAGATTAATTAAAACCCACGTTCACATTAGTTTTTTGCTTGTCTATTTAAGCAAACACTTTGTTCCTTTCCACTTCGTCGTTAATAAACTAGTTCTACTTTCAGTGTACTTTTACTTAGACAGAAAGAGAGATTCTTAGAATTATGAAGAAACAAGTAAGTACTAATGAAGAATTCAAGAGAGGTGCATGGAAACCAGAAGAAGATTTGATTCTCAAAAGATATATTGAAGCTAATGGAGAAGGGAAATGGACTACTGTTTCTAAGAAATCAGGTAACTCATTGTGCATTTTTATTTGAGTATCGCTGTTTAAAGGACGAAGGTGTTTATTTTTTTTCTTTCGAATTTTCAGGGTTAATGAGAAGTGCAAAGAGTTGTAGAATGCGATGGAAGAATCATTTGAGACCTAATATCAAACATGGACAGATATCCGAAGACGAAGAAGATCTCATCATTCGAATGCATAAACTACTCGGCAACCGGTAATTAACATTCCCTTAGCAACTACATGTTTGTCATTCATTATTTACATCTATATCTATATATATCAAATATATAATTCTCTCGTATGTCAAATGAAGGTGGTCGTTGATAGCTGGGCGAATTCCTGGTCGAACCGACAATGAAGTAAAGAACTATTGGAATACCCACCTTAGCAAAAGAAATCTAAATCATCAAGGTCAATCAATGAATAGTGTCAATTTTAACTGTAAGAAAAGGAGGAGTATGGTCTCAGATACGAATGATACTCAAACAATATCCATTGTAAGCACTAAACAGCAGGATGAAAGCAATATTTTCAATGGATCGGATGAAAGAGTTGATGCACAGTTAAGTAATCCCAGCAGTACTACTAGTACATCCAGTGGAGCTGAAGAAGTTAATGCTGTACAACGATATGCTACTAGCACCACTCCGGACAATTCAGCGGCGGGTGACACCTTGAAGATCATTAGTGAAGAGGAAATTTATTCATGTTGGTTATCAGATGAGCCGACGTTTTATGTCCCATTTGTGCCATCTCTTGACTACTCCATCCTTCCATTTGATTCGCTGGATAACAACTACGAAGACTGCTGGACTAATAAACTGAGATTGCATGACTTAGTGGAGGACTAAGTATCCTGCTGGTCACTACTCGCAAACAAGGCTTGATATGTTAAATTTGTTGTGTTTAGTAGATTTCGTGCTTAGCTGCTTTGTAGTTCAAAACCTTAAATTTAGGTCATGCTGTTGGCCAGATTTTGGGATGGTGTCGTTTCTGGCTAGTAAGTACTTGCGCAGCTACGCTTATATGCTATCTAAATCAATGTTAGGCACTTAGGCCCTCAATAAGGAATTAAGTGGGAAGAAAATAACATATCAACTTGTGCCCGTTTTGGTGTTGGTTGTCAGTAACTGTTATTAATAAAAATCCAAATTTATAGTTGTCTTTACAAATGGTAAGAGTTTTTTCTTTTCTTTTGTTTTTTAAATAAAAAAATCGAAAAGGTTAATTCTTTTTCATGGAAGAAAAGGTTAAGTTACATGGTTAAAAGAGTTAAAATCGTTTACGTGAAAAGTTAATTAGAGCGAGCTTTTTTTTATCTGGCGTCATTAGGGACGACCCTGAAAGAATTAGGGCGCCCTTAAACACGGTTATGGGATGTCTTAATGTTTGGAGATTACCTAAGTGCCCTTACACAATCGGTAGTTAGTATAGTAGTATTATCTACCGATTGTTAAAATATAAAATTTCATTGGTTTTTGAAAATTTTGAATTTGGGGATACTAGCACAATCGGTAGATAATGAACATCACGAGACTACCGATTATACAATTGGTAGATAATAAACATCACGAGTCTACCGATTGTGAAAATACAAAAACTCAAAATTCCATTGGTTTTTGAAAATTTTGAATTTGGGGCTACTAGCACAATCGGTAGATAATGAACATCACGAGTCTACCGATTGTGAAAATACAGAAACTCAAAATTCCATTGGTTTTTGAAAATTTTGAATTTGGGGCTACTAGCACAATCGGTAGATAATGAACATCACGAGACTACCGATTATACAATCGGTAGATAATAAACTTCACGAGTCTACCGATTGTGCTTATCTTTTTGAACAGAAAGGTATAATCGGTAGATAAAGTACTCTATTATCTACCGATTCTGAGACGTTAATGGTGCTGAATGCATTTAATCGTCTCTTTAATGAACATGATATTCTTCATGATATTTCTCACCTTATTCTTCATACCCATCCATGTTTGTTGTGGATTTAAGAAAAAATGGTTTTCTCCCACTAATTCTTTCTTCTTCTTCTTTTTCTTCTTCCACTCTAAACTTTAAAACTAAATAACTCAAAAAACAAATCCAAACACTAAATATATATACACTAACTACCGATTATTTTTGTTAACTACCGATTCTTGTGTTGGCTACCGATTATTGAAGGGCATATTAGCCATTTCGAAAAATCACAGATAAGGGGTGGCTTCGTTTTACGTTTGGGTGACCCTATTTTGTTTTATTGGTCGCTCATAATTCTTTCAGGGTCGCCCCTAATGACGCCAGGTTTTTTCAAGCAAAAAAGACTTAGGGAACTTTAATTTATCAAGAAGACAAACTAAATGTTTCAAGCTTTACATCTTTGTACCAGGGAAAAACCAGTTTATAGAAGAAAAGGTTAAATAACTTGGTTTAAAGAGTTAAAATTGTTTAATCAATTCTTTTCAAAAGAGAATAGCGAGTTTTGAAGCAAAAAAGATAACTTTAGTTTATCAGGAAGACAAACTATATATATCTTTAAACTTTACATCTTTCAAGCAGGGAAAGATCACCTATCTTCCCCCTTAATGGTCTTGACAAAATATGCTCTCACGTTAAACGGTGATGAAACCCTCGCTTTCTATTGGTCGAAATAGGCATTTTCTAATGTAGAAGCTATGGTGAGGACACTTGGCATAACTCTATTGGTTGTAATAATTAAAATTTTGTTACACTTTGTTTACATCAGCTATTTAACTGTTCGTTAGTAATGGTGTAGACAAAAAAGTAGGTGGACAATACTTATGTCATAATTTGAACTTAAATAATTTAGTTACACCGTGTTTACACCAATATTTAACTGTACGTTAGTAACACCGTCCAAGATGGACAACACTTACTTCGAAATCGTAAAAAATAATTAACTAAGCAAATCGTGTTTCGTTAGTTTAAATTAAGGAAATTAAGGTGGTCGTGTTACAAAAGAAATCGTGTATTAATTAAGGAAATTGTCTTACAAAGGAAGTCATGTTAGAAAGCACATCGGGTAATTGTATACTTAATTATCAAATCTTTGCATTGAGCCGAAGTGTTACAATGGTATATGCTTGCTTCAGTCATTACTTAATTAATGAACAACCATAGACTGAACAGAAGCATCAGGTTACGATCAACTTTATTAAATGCGATGGATTCCGGAAATGTGAGCCAAATCTTTTGTTTTGGCCATTCGAGTGAGTATGGACTAAAGAATTTAGTGAGCCAATAATCCTTAAAATGATTATGAATAACTATCCACCCGTTACACATAGGTATTACAGTAGCACTATATATTGACATGAGTTTTACTAAGAAGCCTATTATAGGGGCTCTAAAGATTTGGTTTTGAGGGATGCAATAATTTCTAATGTCCTAAATACAGATGAGGGAACCTATTCTACAATAAAAATACAAAAGTACCCTTTGACAACTTACTTACTTACCTAATCTAATTCTAATTAAAATCAAAAACTAAAAAAAAATGTGTCTTTTCATCTTCTTCCTCTTTTCTTTTCATCTTCTTCCTCTTCTACCATTTTTTTTCTTCTTCAATTGGGTTGGTTCACAGAATAAAATAGATGATTATCTTAGCCAATAATGATTTCAATTAGTTAAGAATTGAAATACCAACCCTATTTTTTTATCTGCTTTTGATTGCATGAATAAGTTAGATTTGATTAAACTAGGGTTTAAAAAAATAGTTTCAGAACTTAATACGGTTGGGAAACCAAACCGTAATGATTTTTTACGGTTGGGATAACATGAACTCCCAACTGTATTTATGATTTACGGTTAGGAAACCCAACCGCATTCTAGGTTTTTGAAAACAAAAAATCTCCTGGGTTTGTCTACTGTCGGAAAAACATGAACTCTCAACAGTAAGTTTAATTTTCAGAAAAAAATTCAATTTTTTTTGATCTTTGATTTTCTAACACTAATTATAAACCAAATTAAGTCACTAACGTTAATTTAGTTAATCAATCATGTACTAATTAATTGATGGCATTCTACCCATTAGCTAAATCGATAGGATAAGGGATTTTGTTGATTGCTATTTGATGATCTGGTTCCGTCATTTTGTGAACACATATTTTACACATGTTTTCTGCAAAAATAAAACGAAAAAAAATAAAGCATTGCCACGGGGCGCACACCAAATCAAAAAGAAAATAAATGCCTGGCAACGTATGATTGGTTTAAAATTACAAACTCAAAAGGAAAACTTAATTTACATTGTTTGGAATTTTATGGAAGTCCAAATTCAATTCGGAAGATGAATACCTACCATGTTAAGACTCTTTTTTCAAATTAATACATATAGGGGGGAAATCCTACATATTTTCTGCGAAAAATAAAAGGAAAAATAAATCAAAAATACATTGTCAAGGGACGGGGCAAAGCCCAGCGCACACCAAAACGAAAAGAGAAAAAATGCCCGGTGCATAGCACGGGCGCTAATCTAGTATAAGTTAATAACATTTCCCAAGATTTCTATAATATCTATAAGATAATAACTAAACAGTTAAAATTTAGTAGATCATGATAAAACCATTCACCTCTATTAATCAATCTCTACTCTAACAACATCTTCAATAAAGGGTGAATCTTTTTGTTTTTCATGACGCATAGGATTTTAAGTTGGATCCTACAAATTAGGAGGGATTGGAAAATAAATATGAAAGGTGTTAAAAGAAAGTCTTATATTTTTAGTTTATTTTATAAAAATTAGTTAAAGTAAAAGTAAACGGTTAAGATCTTAACATATAAAATATTCTAAGGATTAAACCATTCACTATTCGAGATATCTTTTTAACCATAGGGTCATATATTTACTATATGTGTAAAATCTCCTAAATAGAAGTCTTAATTAGATTTCCACGTAGGATTTTTTACACCCACTATCGGAAATGCTCTAATAACATCATCCAAAAATGATGGACTTACGGAAGAGTTCACATCGGTTTATCCAAAAGCACCCATAGAGATGGGCTGTTGTTAATTTTTGGGGGGTGGTGGAGCCCACCCTCTACTAGTGCTTCCAGAAAAATCGAAGTGAAATCTCCAGTCAGTGTATAACTGTTGAACATTATAGCAGCACTCATCAAAGTAAAGCCTCTATATTTTTCAAGCCTAGCTAGTTTATATTCAAGAGATAATAATTTTATTTATTTCTTGTAAGAAATAATAGAGACCCCTTAAAACATCTCCAATAGAAGCTGAAAGATTTATTTTTTAGTGACATATAGGATTTTTTGTTGGGAAATAATATTTATTAATTTTTATTTTGTAAGTATTAAACTAAATAAAATTAACTTTTGTTTTCTTTGTGAATGAAAATCTTATTAGTCCCACATCGGGGAGTTTTCAATCTTAAATTGTTTTACTATATTATATAAACTTATTAGTCCCACATCAGGGAGTTCCTCTTCTTAAGTTGTATTATTTCATTATATAAACAAAATTCTCTACTTTTGTAAAATATATGGGAAAGGGGTTTCTCTATATTTTTATATTGTTTTATTTTCCTTAAGGGTTTTTTCGGAGTTGCCAAGCTCAAGTTGAGCATCTAATACATAGTCCAGTAGTAGGTGTAGTAGGGTGTTTTATCCTGGAGATATCCGTCCTGTGAGGGCTATAGCATCACTCTTGACTGTAGCCGGACGCTAATGTCTTAAGGACAGCGTGTTGAACACGTGAGTCACTCTGTTTTTCCAAAGTTTTGCCTTGTTGCTGTTGCGGAGATCTGGGGAGCTCGTCCGTTTCGTCAAATCGATCACTTCCATTATAAAGAAGCTAAGTATCAATAACTTTTACTTATTTGATTTTTCCTTGTTTTTGATTATTGCACCCAACAATCTTAAGACATTATTATTCGTAATAATCGAAAATGGTTGATAGGTTTGTGAATCATGGATGTTAATTGTGGAGTGAAAAACAAAAAACAAACCCTCCTCCTAGAGTGAATTTATATCCACTCATAGACTTATACTCCTCTGAGTCAACTATCCAGTTTGCATCACAAATTCCCTCAAGGACAGCAAGATACCTTTCATAAATCAAACAAAAGGTAATAGAGTATTTTAAGTACCGTAATACTCTACTGAGTGCATCTCAATGCTCTTGCTCTGGACTACAAGTATTTTGAGTATTCAAGTTAAGATATACTTGTAGTCCAGAGAAAAAGCATTGGGATGCACTCAGTAGAGTATTATGGTACCTAAAATACTTTATTACCTTTTGTTTGATTTATGAAAGGTATCTTGCTGTCCTTGAGGGAATTTTTGATGCAAACTGGATAGTTGACTCAGAGGAGTCTAAGTCTACGGGTGGATATATATTCACTCTAGCAGGAGGGTTTGTTTTTGTAAAAAAAAATTCAAAAATAGACATGTATTGCTTATTACGTTAGATAAAGCACGAGAGGGGGCCGAGTGCCTAAGATACTTTTTAGAAGATATTCCTCTCTGTCATAGGCCTATGCCATCTATATCTATACATTGTGTTAGCCAAGCTGTAAATAGCCAAAGCTAAAAAAACAACTAACCTCAATAGGCATTATTTCCATTGATTGGATAAAGTCCAAGGAGAATATCGCAAACCCTTTGACGAAAGGTTTGTCTAAAGAGATAGTTAGTGCTGCATCGAGGGGGATGGGACTGAAGCTCATTAAATAAAATTTCCATGAAGGATACTCAACCTTGCTGACTAGAGATCCCAAGATCAAGGTTTCGAATGAGACAACTAATTTGTGGTGATTAAAAGTATGCACTTTCAAGAGAATTACATTCTCTGTCCCTCCCTATGGTGCTTTGTTGTGATAGTGGGACTGCATGTGAAGGATGACTTTTAAGAAGTCTTAACGAGTTTTATAGTTTAAATTTAAGATGGAAGTGGGGTGTAGCAGTAATACTCTTTATGGAAACTCACCTATCTGAATGAGGAAGTACGGCCGCTTCCTATGAGAATATGAGCTTTAATTCTCTAGAGCATTCTGAGAAACAGGATATGTCCAGGGCCAAATTGGACAAAACGGCACGAGCTTGGAAATATCATCCGTGGTTGTTATCGCGAATTACATCAAACGCTAGCAGTTCAAGAAATCGCGTCCACTGTCTCTAGCAAGTAGTTTCGGTAATATCTCACTAAGCAAAGGTTCAAGACCTCATGGACACCTCTACCTAAAATGGTACTTCCTGCGTTTTTTTATGTGATTTTCGTTTTGATGGTTTTGGTATTACTGGAACTTAGGACCTAAGGGTTCACCAGTTCATGCTTTTTCACTTTGGTGAAAGAAACCTTTAATCTTAACTGTGAGAAACTAAAGATGAAAGCTCTCAAAATTATTATGATTTATGCAATCCATAGTATGACCATGGGTTCAACAAACTTTTGTGTGAGAAAGACGACGTAAAAATGACTAGTATGATTTCAACACACGAACGGTCTATATGTCTGTTCGGTAAGAGTCATGGGGATTAGGGTGTTGATTTACCAAGATCTATCTGTGTTTTTCATGTTTTACCGAAGTTTTTAATTCACGTGGGGGATTGTTGGGAAACAATATTGTTAGAGCACTTCTCGGTCGAACTCGCAAGCGTTGCTATCTCAAGCTTGTTTGTCAAGTTTAGTTGTCAAAACTATAAGTCTTGATTTCTAATCTACTTATAGCTATGTCTCGGATTAGGATAGAATGTGTAGTTGAGCTTTAGACTTCACGGCGTTCATCGATTGAAGACGAAGAACTACTAAGGGGAGCTTGTGGAACTTCATCAACAAAAGGTATGTGGAGACTTGAACTCATCTATCACTCAGAAGTCTATTCTTTTCTATCTCCTATTTAAACAAAAGTCGTATAACTATATAGACTTTACATTATACACATTTGATATTTCGAGCTGAGTTTAACTCGCTAATATCTTTCTCGAAATATTTTTGGAAAGCTTTTCGCTTTAACCACGTTCATCATGATTCTTGACGAAAGCCAAAAGATGATCATGTGAAAATTACCTGGTAACATCTTTCATGATTTGTGTGAGACAGTCATTTGATGTAGGATCGGAATGTATCGTATTGATCATTCGATCACTTGAAAATTGCTTATAAGCTAATAGTTTGTGTAAGACAGCTATTGTCATCTTCTAAGAATGTTTCAATGATTAAAATAGGAGTTAAGAGCTAAAACCCATGTATGGATACATTACGGTTTGTGTACTTAGTGTACGAACTGTTTTGACGGAATTCAGGTCCGGTAGTTTGCATACCCGTTCGCAAACTTATTCAACTGTATAAGTCAGGGTACTTAAGATTGCATACCCGTTCGCAACCTGATTTAACTGTTTAAGTCCGGGAACCAAGTTTGTGTACCCGTTCGCAAACGGTTTCAACTGAGTTCGGTCCGGAGCTAAAGTTTGCGTACCCGTTTGCAAACTGTCGGCTTTTGACTAAGGTCCGGAACTTAAGTTTGCGTAGCCGTTTGCAAACTTAAGTGGTTCAGGTTCTTAAATCGGTTAAGTATGATTTTATACTCATGAACAAATACATTTATATATTAAGGAATGCAATCTTTGTAAACCGTGGCTAAAATGTTCATGAACTGATTCTTTTGAATCAATCCGATTTTGCTTCAGTTGTATCTTGTATACTTCTATGAGAATATAAACAATTGAACAACTCTATGAGTAACACAATTAGATTCATTTGATTATCAATTGATCTAGAAGTGTTAATATGAACAAGGTTGAGAGAAAAGTGTTCATATGGCTAACTTTGGTTAACTGTTATTGAGCCAACTCAATATACACGTTTAGGTATGGTTACCCATATTTAAATGAAGGTATATTTCATTTTTGTGTAACAAGTTAAAGACCATCTAACGGTGGAAAGATATTAGCTTGAATATTGAATAAGGTTTCATCTAACGGTGAATATTGATTTCTTTGTTCCAAACCTATCAAACCCTTATTTGAAGACTATATAAGGGAGAACTATAACAACTGGGAAACCTAATCCCCACACCTCTTGTGTGATACTAGTTGCGACTAGAGTCGATTCTCCTTTAACCTAGGTTTTTTCTAAAACCATTATAGGTTAACGACTTAAAGACTTCATTGGGATTCTGAAGCCAGACCCAACTATTTTCTCTGTAGTTCCGTGTTATGATCTTACTTTGTTATATCGTATTGAGTACTATCTTCTCTAAGATTTGCTCGAGATTTATCTCCGACAGGTAAGATATAAAAAGTAATCATAAAACTCTTCGTGTCATTCTTTGTGATTCCACAATAACTTGTTCTACTACCATATAGTTAAGTTATTGTGAGGCGATTGATATTACTAGGCTGTTCTTCGGGAATATAAGACTGGTGTATCAATTGGTTCATGTTCACCTTGATTCATAAAAAGACGGAACAAAAACTCATAGGTATTTCTGGGGGAGACAGATTTATCTATTCAATAGACTTTTCTGTGTGAGACAGATTTGTTTATCAAGTCTTCGACTTTGGGTCGTCGCAACTCTTAGTTGTGGGTGAGATCAGCTAAGGGAATCAAGTGCGTAGAGTCCTGCTAGTATTCAGAGGCGTAAGGAACGCGATTGTACCTTAATCATTGTGAGATTGGTTAGGGATCAACAACATTCCAGTCCAAAGTTAACGTGTCGTAGGCTAGAGTCTGTAGCGTCTTAATACAGTGTAGTATTCAAATTTGGACTAGGTCCCGGGGGTTTTCTGCATTTGCGGTTTCCTTGTTAACAAAACTCATGGTGTCTGTGTTATTTCTTTTCCGCATTATATTCTCTATATAATTGAAATATCACAGGTTGTGCGTAGTTCAATCAGTTGGTAAATCCAACCTATGGTTATTGATTTAAATTGATTGACACTTGAACATTGGTCTTTGGTACCGTTCAAGTTGTTTCTCATAATAATTAGGATCGCGGATTTCTATCTATTTGATTTGCTGATTACATTGAGAAACAGAGATGTAACTCTTGGATATATTTTCCTTGATTGAGTCTGATTGTCTAGTTGATTCTCTTGGAATTATATTAGAGTTAGTCCATACAGATTGCATAAACGAAATATTGGGTTTGGTTTTTAGACCCTCGCTTTTTCAATTGGTATCATAGTAGGCAAACACATTTAAGACCTCATAAGTCTGTGTTTGTAGCAATCTGACTATATGGACAGAAACGTTATCTCTATAAACGTACCACCAGTCTTCGATGGCTCGAATTACTTATGGTGGAAAATTGTTATGCGTGTCGTTCTTCAAGCACTTGATTTTCAATCATGGGTTCGTGTAATTAATGGCTATGATCCTCCGGTTGTTATAGAAGGCGGTGTAACTGTTCCAAAGGATATTGGTGCATATGATCCTGCCGAGATTCTCGCTGCAAAGAAAAATTCTGCGGATTAAATGCTACCATCCATACCATTACCCTAGATCTTCAGCACCATGTAACTACGTGCACTAAGTCTAAAGATGCTTGGGATATCTTAGAAACTGTATTCGAAGTAAATTCCTTTGAGAAAGAAGCAAGGTTTCAAAACCGAAATTCTGATTGGGAAAACCATCGTATGGCTGATGAAGATTCATTTGATGAGTTTAATCACAAAGTGTTTGAAATTGTTAATGCATCTTTTGCATTGGGTAAGACTATTCCTGAAAAGGACATTGTGATGAAAATTATCAGATCATTGCCAGCTAAATACGACTCTAAGAAACATGCCATCATTGAAGAAAATAACCTTGATACACTTTCCAGAAACACTCTTGTTGGGAACAGTGTAGTCAATTTCGGCTATCTCGGCTGAGATTCCGGCGATTTTCCCGGTTTCGCTCATGCAAGAGCCGAATCTCAAGTTTCCGGCGATACGAGATGTCACCGAAATTCTCGCTGGAATCGTCCTAATCTCGCCTGGATCGGTAATCTCGGCCTAAAACGTCCCAAGTTTCGTCACTGTCAGTGATTCTCTCTTCAACACATTTTACACATAATTAATAATAACTTACATCAATAGAAAGAGAAAGGAAAAGGGAGATTAGGGTGTTAAGAAATCAGATCTTTCAACTATTAAATCAACCATGTTATCATATTCTAAGAAATCCAAATTAAGGAAAACCTAGATTGATACAGATACCAAATCATTCTAAAACATAATGTAACAGTATAATCATATGCAAAATACCATATAATCAATCAACATTTTTCCATCAGAAAGAATTTTTTTTCAAAAAGAGTGAGTAAACCCACTGGTTCTTTTGGGTTTTAATTTTTTTTATCAGATAGCAAAACCACGGTTTCAGTCAAGCAACGATGATGAACACTGTAGTAGGGAAGAAACAAACAACTAAAAGGTTCGAGACTCTTCATTTACTATTTAAGAAATTGAAAAAGAAAGATCAATTTGCATGTTACACACGTGTTTGGTAAATGATTAAGCCAAAATTCTAGATTGACTTACTTTAACGGTGCATTTGAGTGTAGTTTCTAAACTCTATATACACCTGTAGATAATATAGGGGTTCTTTTCTTATGTTTATTATCCTAAAAACTTAACATATATCTATGCAAATTACCTGGGATATTATGTTATAAGTATATGTTTTAGAAGCCAGGATCCCGGAAAGTTATCCGGAAATCTCCCCGAGATAAATTATCTCGGTGTCTCGGCCCCATCCGAGACAAGCCGAAATCCGAGATTAACTACATTGGTTGAGAAGTTAAAGATCTTTGATCATGAGCATAATCTAAATATGGGAAGGATATTGCTTTCAAAGCACAAAAGAATATTAAATTGCTTGATAAAAGCAAAAGTGTATGCAACTCTGTTGTTGATCCTATTGAGACTGATTCATCAGAAGAAGATCTTGACAACTCAGTTTCACTGATCACAAAACAGTTTAGAGATCTTCTTTTAAAGAGAAGTAAACGGTTCATCATAGATAAACCCAGGTCATCAGTCAAACCTCATGACCGTGCCCCTCCTAAAAACAGGGACACTGTCGATACTGATTATGAGGATATGCCACAGTGCTTCAAGTGTAAAGGTTTTGGTCATTTTTCTAATGAGTGTCCAAATCGTAGAAAATACACTGGGAACAAAGGTCTTACTGCAACTCTTGATAAAATGTCCGATCACTATGATTCGAACGATGATGAAAAATAAAGTGTTGCACTCCTTGGTGAAAATATTGACTTTGATAATTGTAGTAATACGTACATCAATCTTGATATTCTTCCTGGAGAAACTTCTTCAACCACTTTGGAGAATAAAATGGATTTTTCCCTGTCTACTGAAAATTCTAACTCACATATTTCAGGTACCTCAATTTGTTTAGCAGCATGCTCAGCTATGGTGTCTGAACCGTCCTCCACGTTGGCATGTTCTTACTGTACTTTTAAAGGTCATGAACTCTCTAAGTGTTTCAAGTACAAACATAAAATAAAATATGTCAACAAACTTCAACGGAGAACAAATCGATTAGCGAACAAGCTCAAACTTGTTCAGAAGTCTAATTCATATGAGGTATGTAAACTCAATACTTCTCCGAAAAAGTTAATTTCTAAAGAAAAAATTAGACCTTCACAGAAAAGAACAAGGTCTAAACACTCTGTGAAAAAAGGTATTAAGAATTTCGTACAAGAAGTGTATGGTGGACAAATTATTGTTCACCCCAACACAGCTTAATTATGTTGAATGTGCATCTAGTCTCATGTGCCTGTTTTCAAAGAGACAAGAGACGTGCACAGATCAGGCTTTAGGAAAATAAAATTATTATTTTATTTTTCTCTTCTTTGTGTTTTTGGAATTCTGTTGATCCTTTCATATCATAAATTGGTATTGAAAAGGTTTTCCTTTTTTCATTAAAAGAGGATTAAAATCGACAATTTTACCTTCTTTAGGGCTGTGAATTGGTCGTACGTGAATCCTACTCTATATAGGTTCCGTAACCCTACATTCCTTTTTCCTTCCCTGAAAACTTTTTTTTATCACAAGATTGCTTGTTGAGCTTTAATTGTGTATTTCTCTCACAATTCCATATTTGAATGGAGACTCCAAGCATCATATCTTCTGATGGAAAAGATGTTAATATGATTGTTAAGCCATCAATCATGAAGGAAAAAGATAAATCTCATTCATCTATAACTTTAAAGAGAAAAAGGAAGAATATGAAGAAACCAAGGGCTATCCCCTCTAATCTTCAGAAGTTTTCTGGTGTTCTTGAAGAGTTGAAGGAAACAAGGAAGGAGATTCAGCACATAAAGGCTATTGTTTTAAGAACTCTTGAAATTCAGAAGACCCTGGTTCGGCATCAGTCAAGAAGGTTTGTTGGAATTGACTCCTTTCTTCATGAACCTTATGTTCCAATGGCTGTTGACGACAAGGAGTTCAGGGACGATAAAGAATTTTTCAGAGGTCTTAATGTCTAAGAAACTTCTTATGAGAATTTATTCTTGTGTTTTAAGAAGGATAACTAGGGTTTGGAATAACATATATTGTGATTACACATAGCTATTGCCAACGATTTTCATCTTGCAATGTTTCTAGATTTATTTATTTAAATTCTAAGTTATTTGGAAGATGATTTTGCAGTATTAATCTTTATTGGTTTCATATATTGCACATAATGTTATGGAGTATGTGTGTTTACGTCTGTGAACTATGATTATCCCATATATGTCAAAAGTTAAGTCTATTATGTCATTATGCAAATTTTGATGGAAAATAGAATGAACTTTTGATTTATATGTCAAAGATTAAGTCGATGGTATCATTATGCAAATTTTGCTGAAAAATAGAATGAATCTTTGAATATTCCGCAGTATTGATCTTTCTCTGATCCACTTCTATGTGAAAGTACTGTATGGCTCCGTAAGTTTTCCTATGTTGAGCATTTCCAATTAAATTAATCATTGAGGTTTCTTTGTGGTTAATTTAATTGAGTTTACTGGATACAAATTCATGTTTCATGTGATTTGTTAATGTCCAAAGAAATCCTTATTTTCTTGTAAAACTAAGGTTGCTCTTGTTGTTCTTACGGGAATGACATTATATGGGGGAGAGTTCTTAATTGAACTTGTGCTTAATTGCCAAATCTTTGTGGGGAGTGTGGCTGTGGAATATTGTAGGAGTTATCTTGTATCTTTATAAACTCCTTGATGAATACACTTTCGACTATGTGAAATTGTTAGAGCACTGCTCGGTCGAACTCGCAAGCGTTGGTATCTCAAGCTTTTTTGTCAATGTTAGTGATCAAAACTATAAGTCTTGATTTCTAGTCTACTTATAGTGATGTATCGGACTAGGATAGATTGTGTAGTTGAGCATTAGACTTCACGGCGTTCATCAATTGAAGACGAAGAACTACTAAGGCGATCTTGTGGAACTTCATCAACAAAAGGTATGTGGAGACTGAAACTCATCTATCACTTAGAAAGTCTATTTCTACTTTATCTCCTATATTGAGACAAAGGTCATTTATGGTTTTCGATTATACACATTTGAGATTTCGAGATGAGATTAACTCGCTTACATATTTCTCGGAATATGTGTTGGTAAGCTTTCGCTTCAACCAAGTTCATCTTATATTCTTGACGAAAGTCAAAAGATGATTAGGTGAAAATCGGTGAGTAACATCTTACATGGTTTGTGTGATACAATCATTTGATGTAGGCTTGGAATGTTTCGTTATGATTATTTCAATATCTTGAAAATTGTTTTGATGCAAATAGTGTGTGAAAACGGCTATTTTCATCCTCTAAGAAAGTTTCAATGATTGAAATAGAGTTTAGAATACTTAACCATCATTGGATTATAAACATAGTGTGCATTCTTGCATGTATGTGATCCATGACCGGAACTAAAGTATGCATACCCGTATGTGTACTTGTAGTTGTGAAATTCCGTGTACCAAGTACACATACCGGTACGCATACTTGCGTAAGGTATATGTCCGGGAATTTCTGATGGGTTTTGGAAGTGTACTTAGGTATGTGTACCCGTTCGCATACTGGCGAACCCAAACTCATACCGGCTACTTAAGTATGCGCACCCGTTTCCATACTTGAGTGGTTACAGTTCTAGAATTGGTTTGTTCATGAACTAATCCATTTATATATTAAGGAATGCATTCTTTGCAAACCGTGGCTATAATGTTCATGAATTGATTCGAGTGAATCAAACCAATTTTGCCTCGATTGTGTTCTTGTATACTTCTATGAGAATATAGCAATTGAACAACTCTTTAACTAGTTTCATTTGAGTCATTTGAACTAGTTATGGTTAACATGAATATGGTTGATATGAGAGTGTTCATATAGTTAACCTCGGTTAACTACGGTTGAGCCAACATGGTGTACACATTTAGGTACGATTACATAAACCTAAATGAGGGTACATTTCATTTGTATATAATAAGCTAAGTTCGATCTAACGGTTGAAAGATATTAGCTTGAATCTAATCAGGTTTTCATCTAACGGTGAATATTGAATGCTTTGTTACCAAGGTAACTTAGATTGCAAACCCTGATTTGAAAACTATATAAAGAAGAACTCTAGCAACTGGGAAACCTCATCCCCATACCTCCTGTGTGATACTAGTTGTATAAGCTAGAACCAATTCTCCTTTAATCTTAGGTTTTTTCACGAAACCCTGTAGGTTAACGACTTAAAGACTTCATTGGGATTGTGAAGCCTGGCCCAACTATTTTCTTTGTAGTTGCGTGATCTGATCTTGTTGTTTCTATCGTATTTGAGTACTATCTTCTTTAAGATTGGCTCGAGATTTATTCTCCGATAGGAAAGATAAAAAGTAGTCACAAACATCTTCGTCTCATCGTTTGTGATTCCACAATATCTTGTTTCGCTACCATACGATTAAGATTATTGTGAGGTGATTGATAATACTAGCCTGTTCTTATAGACTTTTCTGTGTGGGCCACAAATTTGTTTATCAAGTCTTCGACTTTGGGTCGTAGCAACTCTTAGTTGTGGGTGAGATCAGCTAAGGGAATCAAGTGCGTAGTATCCTGCTGGGATCAGAGACGTAAGGAGCGCAACTGTACCTTGAATCAGTATGAGATTGATTAGGGTTCAACTACAATCAAATCCGAAGTTCATTGGTAGTAGGCTAGTGTTTGTAGCGACTTAATGCAGTGTGGTGTTCAAATCTGGACTAGGTCCCGGGGTTTTCTGCATTTGCAGTTTCCTCGTTAACAAAACTTTTGGTGTCTGTGTTATTTCTTTTACGCTTTATATTTTGTTATATAATTGAAATATCACAAGTTGTGCGTTGAATCGATCAATTGGGAAATCTAACCTTTGGTTGTTGATTGAAATTTATTGATCCTTGAACATTGGTCTTTGGTACCGTTCAAGTTATTTCTCTTATATTCAATCGGGCTCGCAAATTCTTATTTGTTGATTGCAGATTGAATTGAGAGATAGAGATATAAACTTTTTGATATACTTTTCTCTAGATTGATTCTAACTGTCCAGTTGATTCTCTTGAGAGTATATTGGAGTTTGTCTATTCAAATTGCCAAACGAAATATTGGGTATGGCTGTTGTACCCCCGCATTTTCAATTGGTATCAGAGTAGGCAAACACACTAAAGACCTCATAAGTCTGTGTTTGTAGCGATCTAAATATGGACAGAAGTGTTATCTCTATAAACATACCACCGGTCTTCGATGGCTCAAATTACTTATGGTGGAAAATTGCTATGCGTGCCTTTCTTCAAGCGTGTGATTTTCAATCATGGGTTTATGTGGTTAATGGCTATAATCCTCCGGTTGTTACAGAAGGCGATGTAACAGTTCCAAAGGATATTAGTAGATATAATGTTGCCGAGATTCTTGCTGCAAAGCAAAATTCTGATGGGCTAAATGTTATCATTCATGCCATTACCCCAGAGATCTAACATCATGTGACTACTTGCACAAAGTCTGAAGATGCTTGGGATATCTTAGAAACCATATTTGAAGGGAATACCTGTGAAAAAGAAGCTAGGCTGCAAAACCTAAATTCTGATTGGGAAAACCTTCGTATGGCAGATGAAGATTCATTTGATGAGGTTAATCACAAAGTGTCTGAAATTGTTAATGCATCTTTTGCGTTGGGTAAGACTATTCCTGAAAAGGACATTGTGATGAAAATTCTCAGATCATTGCCATCTAGATACGATTCTAAGAAGCATGCCATCGTTGAAGGTAATAACCTTCCAACTCTTTCCAGAAATACTCTTGTTGGGAAGTTAAAGATCTTTGATCTTGAGCATACATCCAAATCCGGAAAGGATGTTGCCTTTTAAGCACAAAAGAACACTAAATTACTTTATAAAAGTAAAAGTTTTTGCATATCTGAAGATGATCTTATTGAGGATGATTCATCGGATGAAGATCTTGACAAGTCAGTTTCCTTGATCACAAGACAGTCTAGAGATCTTCTTTTGAAGATAAGTCAACGGTTCTCCAGAGATAAACCTAAGTCATCAGTTAAACCTCATAATCGTGTTCCTCCTAAAAATAGGGATATTGATGAGACTGATGAGGAGGATATGCCACAGTGCTTTAAGTGTAAAGGTTTTGATCATTTTTCAAATGAGTGTCCAAATCGTAAAAAATACACTGGGAACAAAGGTCTTTCTGCAACTCTTGATGAAATGTCTGACAACTATGATTCTATTGAAGACGAAAAGTCAAGTGTTGCACTTCTTTGTAAAGATATTGATTTTGATAATTGTAGCAATACATACATCAATCTTGATATTCTTTCAGAAGAAACCTCAACCGGCCTGGAAGAAAAAATGGATTTATCTGTTTCTTCTGGAAACTCCTTTTCTTATTTTTCAGGTTCCACTATGTGTCTAGCTGCATACACATCCCGGGCGTCTGAATCATCTTCTATGTTGACATGCTCTTATTGTTTTCTCAAAGGTCATGAACTTTCAAAATGTTTCAAGTTCAAACACAAAATGAGATATGTCAACAAACTTCAACGAAGAGTGAATCGATTAGCAAACAAGCTCAAACTTGTTCAAAAATCTGAGGTATGTAAACGTATCTCTTCTTCAAAGAAGTTAGTTTCCAAAGAAAATACTAGATCATTAGAGAGAAATTTATGGTCTAAACACTCTGAAAAACATGGCTCTTTGAATTCCTATCGAAAGGGTTATGGTGGACAGATCATTGTTCACCCCAGCACAACTTAATTGTGTTGGTTAGTGCATCTTGTCTCATGTGCCTGATCAGAAGAGACAAGATTATGCACACCTCAGGCTTTAGGAAAAGAAAATTGTTTTAGATTTTTTAGATTTTCTGTTTTTCCTTTTTGCTCTATTGATCTTTGCAAGTATGGAATTCGTGCTTCCTTTCATATCTAATTGATATTGGAAAGGATTTCCCTGTTTAATCAATAAAAAGAGGGTTATTCTCGACAATTCTACCCTCTTTAGGGTTGAGAGTTGTGCGTGCGTGAACTTGTGTGTTTAAAAGTTTCGTAACCCTACATTCATTTTTCCTTCACTTGAAACTCTTTTTATCATAAGACTGCTTGTTGAGACTATCTGGTGATTTCCTCTCATAATTCCGCTCGTATGGATACTCAGAACATTATGTCTTCTGATGGAAAAGATGTTAATATGATTGTAAGCCATCAATCATGAAGGAAAAAGATAAATCTCCGTTACCTCCAACTTTGAAAAGAAAAAGAAAGAATGTGAGGAAACCAAGAGTTGTTCCTTCAAATTCTCAGAAGTTTTCTGGTGTCCTTGAAGAGTTAAAGGAAACAAGGAAGGAGATTCAGGAAATAAAGGCTATTGCTTTGAGAACTCTTGAAATTCAGAGGATCTGGTTTGACATCAGTTCAAAAGGTCTGTTGGAATAGACTCCTTTCTTCATGAACCTTATGTTCCCATGTCTGTTGACGACAAGAAGTACGGGGACGATAAAGAAATTTTCAGAGGTCTCAAAATCTAGTAAACTTCTTATGAGAATTTATTCTTGTGTTTTAAGAAGGATAACTAGGGTTTGGAATAGCCATTATTGTGAGTACACATAGCTATTACCAACGTTTTCATCTTGCAATGTTTTTAGATTTATTTGTTTAAATTCTAAAGTTGATTTGGAAGATGATTTTTGCAGTATTAATCTTTATGGTTTTATATATTGCAAATTGTTATGGGATATTGTTAGAGCATAGCTCGGTTGAACCCACCAAGCGTTGGTATGTCAAGTTTGGTTGTCATATTTTAGTGAATCAAAACTCAATTTAAGAATCGCTTGATTATGTACTAGAGACAACTTCGTATAGGTTAGGCTAAAAAGATTAGGATAATGAGACATGCAAGTATTACTCGAAGACTTGAAGAATGTGAAGAAGTAACAAGCTACATCGACGACATCATCCTTCCTCTTGAGGTTAGTAATATTTTGACTTGAACTGTTTCATTCCCAACGTATCTTTAAAGTCGTGATATATTGAAAACATAACTGCGAAGGTGTGAATGATTATACTCTAGTAGACATAGTATTAAGGAATTAGAATACGAAGTATAACGCTTATCTTTTGAACTTCGTATATAATACATCGACATAATTGTATGAATGCTATTATGATTATGTGTATGGGAATGGGTGAAGATTTCGTCCTAGGAAACAATGTTTACATTCGTTTAAAGGAAGTACATTCATGAACTTGTTTTATGAATCGAAGGGAAATCGCTAGGCTTATTGGTATCGTTATTCATTGCATATCTTTGGATTACCAATATGTATGAGTTAGTAGAACCGATCGTAACTTGTTATGTATCTTGGTAAAACTAGTCACAATGCCTGACTTATGTATTTGTATGACTTTTATTAGTGTAACAGATCCTAAGTAATCACCTAAGATGGTATGATCGATAGTTGTAATTGGTGTGACCGATCCTAGTAATTGGTGTGACCGAGCATAAAAGAGTAGTAATCGATCCTTGTAATTGGTGTAACCGGTCCTGGTAATTGGTGTAACCGATCCTGGTAATTGGTGTGACCGATCACAAGTAATACCATGAGAATATGGTAACCGGTCCTGGTAATTGATGTGACCAATTTGGTAACTGATGTAACCGGTCCCAGTAATAATATTAAGGTAGAACCGATCCTTGTGTTTAGTAGAACCATAAACCCATGATTAGTGTGTTGATTTGATCAATCACATAGTTCTTGAAAATCATATGAACTAGTTATAAACTTGTTTGGAAGCGTGGTATAATCGGTTCCAAGATTGTAAATATGAAAGAGGATTTACAAAGAAATAATATGTTGACATACTTTGAACATGTTCAGTAACTCTTATCTTTTATTGTTCAAAGATATTCCTTAATAGGTAAAGGAGATCCCAGACCGAAATAAGTTGAGAATCTTTTAATTAAGGTTGTTAATTTTTATATGCTTTTAATTACCAGCAATTAAAATGCATATCTCTGGAAAAATAAAAATTGGTAATGTGCATTTATTAATTGGAGATTTTATAGTGGGATTTCGGTTATTTTTGGACAGAGCATTTCTAGGAATAATGAAAACCGATTTGGGAATATTTTGCATATCTTAAGAATATTTCGGTTTTGGAAATTCCTTGGTGTCCAAATACCCAAGTTTGCATTTCATGTAAACTATCCTAAGAGCCAGCAAAACTACCTTGTTGTGTTGTTACTGGTGGAGCCGTCTATTCGGAGAGGAAAGTACCCTAATTAGGCGAAATCTCTTACGAGCACTGCTTGGTCGAACTCGGAAGCGTTGCTATCTAAAGCTTGTTTGTCAATGTTAGTGATCAAAACTATAAGTCTTCATTTCTAGTCTACTTATAGTGATGTCTCGGACTAGGATAGATTGTGTAGTTGAGCATTAGACTTCACGGCATTCATCAATTGAAGACGAAGAACTACTAAGGCGATCTTGTGGGACTTCATCAACAAAAGGTATGTGGAGACTAAAACTCATCTATCACTTAGAAAGTCTATTTCTACTTTATCTCCTATATTGAGACAAAGGTCGTTTATGGTTTTCGATTATACACATTTGAGATTTCGAGCTGAGATTAAATCGCTTACATATTTCTCGGAATATGTGTTGGTAAGCTTTCGCTTCAACCAAGTTCATCTTATATTCTTGACGAAAGTCAAAAGATGATCATGTGAAAATCGACGAGTAACATCTTACATGGTTTGTGTGATACAATCATTTGATGTAGGCTTGGAATGTTTCGTTATGATTATTTCAATATCTTGAAAATTGTTTTGATGCTAATAGTGTGTGAAAACGGCTATTGTCATCCTCTAAGAAAGTTTCAATGATTGAAATAGAGTTTGGAATACTTAACCATCATTGGATTATAAACATAGTGTGCATTCTTGCATGTATGTGATCCATGACCGGAACTAAAGTATGCATACCCGTATGCGTACTTGTAGTTATGAAATTCCGTGTACCAAGTACACATACCGGTACGCATACTTGCGTAAGGTATATGTCCAGGAATTTCTGATGGGTTTTGGAAGTGTACTTAGGTATGCGTACCCGTTCGCATACTAGCGAACCCAAACTCATACCGGCTACTTAAGTATGCGCACCCGTTTGCATACTTGAGTGGTTAAAGTTCTAGAATTGGTTTGTTCATGAACTAATACATTTATATATTAAGGAATGCATTCTTTGCAAACCGTGGCTATAATGTTCATGAATTGATTCGAGTGAATCAAACCAATTTTGCTTCGATTGTGTTCTTGTATACTTCTATGAGAATATAGCAATTGAATAACTCTTTAACTAGTTTCATTTAAGTCATATGAACTAGTTATGGTTAACATGAATATGGTTGATATGAGAGTGTTCATATAGTTAACCTCGGTTAACTACGGTTGAGCCAACATGGTGTACACGTTTAGGTACGATTACATAAACCTAAATTAGGATACATTTCATTTATGTATAACAAGCTAAGTTCGATCTAACGGTTGAAAGATATTAGCTTGAATCTAATCAGGTTTTCATCTAATGGTGAATATTGAATGATTTGTTACCAAGGTAACTTAGATTGAAAACCCTGATTTGAAAACTATATAAAGGAGAACTCTAGCAACTGGGAAACCTAATCCCCACATCTCCTGTGTGATACTAGTTGTATAAGCTAGAGTCAATTCTCCTTTAACCTTAGGTTTTTTCACGAAACCCTGTAGGTTAACGACTTAAAGACTTCATTGGGATTGTGAAGCCAAACCCAACTATTTTCTTAGTAGTTTCATGATCTTATCTTGTTGTTTCGATCGTATTTGAGTACTATCTTCTTTAAGATTGGCTCGAGATTTATTCTCCGATAGGAAAGATAAAAAGTAGTCACAAACATCTTCGTCTCATCGTTTGTGATTCCACAATATCTTGTTTCGCTACCATATGATTAAGATTATTGTGAGGTGATTGATAATACTTGGTTATTCTTATAGACTTTTCTGTGTGAGCCAAAGATTTGTTTATCAAGTCTTCGACTTTGGGTCATAGCAACTCTTAGTTGTGGGTGAGATCAGCTAAGGGAATCAAGTGCGTAGTATCCTGCTGGGATCAGAGACGTAAGGAGCGTAACTGTACCTTGGATCAGTGTGAGATTGATTGGGGTTCAACTACAGTCCAGACCGAAGTTAGTTTGTAGTAGGCTAGTGTCTGTAGCGGCTTAATACAGTGTGTGTTCAATATGGACTAGGTCCCGGGGTTTTTCTGTATTTGTGGTTTCCTCGTTAACAAAACTTCTGGTGTATGAGTTAATTTTTTTCCACATTATATTTTGTTATATAATTGAAAATATCACAGGTTGTGCGTTGAATCGATCAATTGGGAAATCTAACCTTTGGTTGTTGATTGAAATTTATTGATCCTTGAACATTGATCTTTGGTACCATTCAAGTTATTTCTCTTATATTCAATCGGGCTCGCAAATTCTTATTTGTTGATTGCAGATTGAATTGAGAGATAAAGATATAAAACTTTTTGATATACTTTTCTCTAGATTGAGTCTAACTGTCCAGTTGATTCTCTTGAGATTATATTGGAGTTTGTCTATTCAAATTGCCAAACGAAATATTGGGTATGGCTGTTGTACCCCCGCATTTTCAATTGTTATCAGAGCAGGAAAACACACTAAAGACCTCATAAGTCTGTGTTTGTAGCGATCTAAAGATGGACAGAAGTGTTATCTCTATAAACGTACCACCAGTCTTCGATGGCTCAAATTACTTATGGTGGAAAATTGATATGCGTGCCTTTCTTCAAGCGTGTGATTTTCATTCATGGGTTTATGTGGTTAATTGCTATAATCCTACGGTTGTTACAGAAGGCGATGTAACAGTTCCAAAGGATATTAGTAGATATAATGCTGCCGAGATTCTTGCTGCAAAGCAAATTCTGATGGGCTAAATGTTATCATTCATGCCATTACCCAAGAGCTCCAACATCATTTGACTACTTGCATAAAGTCTAAAGATGCTTGGGATATCTTAGAAACCATATTTGAAGGGAATACCTGTGAAAAAAAAAGCTAGGCTGCAAAACCTAAATTCTGATTGGGAAAACCTTCGTATGGTAGATGAAGATTCATTTGATGACTTTAATCACAAAGTGTCTGAAATTGTTAATGCATCTTTTCCGTTGGGTAAGACTATTCCTGAAAAGGACATTGTGATGAAAATTCTCAGATCACTGCCATCTAGATACGATTCTAAGAAGCATGCCATCGGTGAATATTGAATGCTTTGTTACCGAGGTAACTTAGATTGCAAACCCTGATTTGAAAACCATATAAAGGAGAACTCTATAAACTGGGAAACCTCATCCCCACACCTCATGTGATATACTAGTTGTATAAGCTAGAGTCAATTCTCCTTTAACCTTAGGTTTTTTCACGAAACCCTGTAGGTTAACAACTTAAAGACTTCATTGGGATTGTGTAGCCAGACCCAACTATTTTCTCTGTAGTTGCGTGATCTGATCTTACTGTTTCTATCGTATTTAAGTACTATCTTCTTTAAGATTGGCTCGAGATTTATTCTCCGATAGGCAAGATAAAAGTAGTCACAAACATCTTCGTCTCATTGTTTGTGATTCCACAATATCTTGTTTCGCTACCATACGATTAAGATTATTATGAGGTGATTGATAATACTAGGTTGTTCTTCGGGAATATAAGTCCAGTTTATCAATTGGTTCCCGTGCACCTTGATTTATCAAAAGACGGAACAAAACTCGTAGGTATTTCTGTGGGAGACAGATTTATCTATTCCAATAAACTTTTCTATGTGAGACAAATTTGTTTATCAAGTCTTCGAATTTGGGTCGTAGCAACTCTTAGTTGTGGGTGAGATCAGCTAAGGGAATCAAGTGCGTAGTATCCTGCTGGGATCAGAGACGTAATAAGCGCAACTGTACCTTGAATCAGTGTGAGATTGATTAGGGTTCAACTACAGTCCAGTCCGAAATTCATTGGTAGTAGGATGGTGTCTGTAGCGGCTTAATACAATGTGGTGTTCAAATCTGGACTAGGTCCCGGGGTTTTTCAGCATTTACGGTTTCCTCGTTAACAAAACTTCTGGTGTCTATGTTATTTCTTTTCCGTATTATATTTTGTTATATAATTGAAATATTACAGGTTGTGCGTTGAATCGATCAATTGGGAAATCCAACCTTTGGTTGTTGATCGAAATTGATTGATCCTTGAACATTGGTCTTTGGTACCGTTCAAGTTATTTCTTTTATATTCAATCGGGCTCGCAAATTCTTATTTACTGATTGCAGATTGAATTGAGAGATAGAGATATAAAACTTTTTGATATACTTTTCTCTAGATTGAGTCTAACTGCCCAGTTGATTCTCTTGAGAGTATATTGGAGTTTGTCTATTCAGATTGCCAAACGAAATATTGGGTGTGGTTGTTGTACCCCCACATTTTCAAAAATCATCGAAACAAAGTCGAAATGTTCTCTTTTAGTCATGAAGTATCTCTTTGAGAATTTAATTATGATCCCGCTAGTTTTTGTACCTTTGCCAATTTTTATTGACAAAAAGGGGGAGAATTATTTGTAGTTCACACTACATATACATATGGTTTACGGATCATTATATAAGGGGGAGTGCTACATATCACCGTAGTATAATTGTCAAAGTTGTGATACAATTGAACTTTGATGTTGTGTAATAATACTATGTGAAAAGACGAGGGTACCCAAATATACCTCAATCTAAAACTTTTCCACCTATAAGTCCTCTTACCGAAAGTGATTGTCTATGGACTGAATCGAGATAATACAACGAATCGGTATTTACACTTTGTATGATCATCTATGGATACTAGATCGAGACAATACAACAATCAAAGTGTGATTACTTGATAATAGGTTCGGACTTAACCAAACTCTATAGGATCACTATCAAGTAATACGGAATTAACGTTTGTGTAATTTACTTTAAATTATAATAACAACAATTATAATTGCGGAAAACAAAAGTAAATGACACGGCAAGATTTTGTTAACGAGGAACCCACAAATGCAGAAAAACCTCGGGACCTAATCCAGAATTGAATACTCTCAGAATTAATCCGCTATACAAAATCTAAACCAACTTCGTATAGTTGAGACCAAGCAACTAAACCTATAGTTCACCTAGTTTCTTCAGTATCCCTGCGCTTCCGACATTTGATAAGTGCACGCACTGGAACAATTCCTTTAGTTCATATTCCAAATAGTAAATGAACAAAAATCTGTTTGGTAACAACTCTATTCAATCTTAGTGATATGAGTTTGACAAAGGCTCTTCTGTTTACTCCAATAAACTCCTTTGTCGGGTTCTGGATCTATCTATTCAACAACTACCAAAGTAGTCGTGTTTAGACTAAGCAATCAAGTAATATAGAGTCTACCAATATACTATATAGTGATGCCGATCTAAGCAACTAATCAATCAAATATATCAAAGATAAATCGATTATAGTTAGATCCCAGCTGATCAAGTTTTGTGCACACCAAAGATTATGAAACCAATAAGAAATCTTTTTTGTCTTCAAATCTTCTTAGATCTTCAATAAACACCTGCACACCACAACTTGAATCTCTTGTGATCCATCACGCACAGAACGGAGTCTGTTAAAAAGGATTATCACAAGACGTCTTTAGATCTACAAAAAGTTCTAAAGATCCCATCGACACTTCGATCTAGTTTGAGTGAATCTTATATCAGAAGAGAAGATTCTCAATAATAAACAAACTAGGTGCAATCAAAGTTCAACAACCGTTAGTCAATCAAATCAATCGAAAACTAATAACACTGCAATTATCTAGTTTCCCACCAACGGTACTCGTAGAGCTTCTTGATCCCAAAGAAGTCTTTAAGTGAGCGGTCGTAAGAGATTTCGCCTAATTAGGTTACTTTCCTCTCCGAATAGACGGCTCCACCAGTAACAACACAACAAGGTAGTTCTGCTGGCTCTTAGGATTAGTTTGCTCGAAATGAAAACTTAGGTATTTATAGACCAAGGATGTTAGGACACCAAGGAATTTCCAAAACCGAATATTCTCAAGATATGCAATAAATGCCCAAATCGGTTTTCATAATTCCTGGAAATGCTCTGTCCAATATCTTCCGAAATCTCACTAGAAAATCTCCAATTAGTAAATGTACATTACCAATTTTTATTTTTCCAGAGATATGCATTTAATTGCTGGTAATTAAAAGCATATAAAATTAATAACCTTAATTAAAATATTCTTATTTATTTCGGTCAGGGATCTCCTTGAGTTATTAAGGAATATCTTTGAACAATAAAAGATAAGAATTACTGAACATGTTCAAAGTATGTCGACATCTTTTTCTTTGTAAGTCCTTTTTCATATTTACAATCTTAGAACCGATTTACCACACTTCTAAACGAGTTTAGAATTGGTTCATCTGATTTCCAAGAACTATGTGATTGATCAAATATCAAATCAACAATCATGGGTTTACGTTTCTACCAAACACAAGGATCGGTTCTACCTCCATATGGTTACTGGGACCAGTTATATCAGTTATCAGGATCGGTTACATCAATTACCAGGACCGGTTACCATATACTCATGGTATTACTTGTGATCGGTCACACCAGTTACTAGGATCGACTACATCAATTACTAGGACCGGTTACACCAATTACAAGGATCGATTACACAACTCTTTTGTGATCGGCCACACCAATTACTAGGATCGGTCACACCAATTACAAATATCGATCATACCATCTTAGGTGATTACTTAGGATCGGTTGCACTAATAAAAGTCATACCAATACATAAGTCAAGCACTGTGAATAGTTTTACCAAGATACATAACAGATTATGATCGGTTCTACTAATTCACACATATTGGTAATCCAAAGATATACAATGAATAACAATACCAATAAGCCTAGCGATTTCCTTTCCGATTCACAAAACAAGTTTATGAATGTACTTCCTTTAAACAAATGCAAATATTGTTTCCTAGGATGAAATCTTCACCTTTACCCATATACATAATCACAATAGCATTCATACGATTATGTCAATGTCTTATATACGAAGTTCAAAAGATAAGTGTTATAGTTCGTATTATAATTCCTTAATACTATGTCTAACTAGAGTATAATCATTCACAGCTTTGCAGTTATGTTTTCAATATAGCACGACTTGAAAGATACGTTAGGAATGAAACAGTTCAAGTCAAAATATTACTAACCTCAAGAGGAAGGATGATGTCGTCGATGTAGCTCTTTACTTCTTCACATTCTTCAAGTCTTCGAGTAATACTTGTATGTCTCATATCCTAGTCTTTCTAGTTTAACCTATACGAAGTTGACTCTAGTACATAATCAAGCGACTCTTTAAATGAGTTTTGATTCACTAAAATATGACAACCAAACTTGACATACCAACGCTTGGTGGGTTCAACCGAGTAATGCTCTAACACTATGACATTGTATAACAATAATTGAGAACATCTGTTTTCTTATTGTTATGGCTACGGATCTTCAAAAACTATGATGCTGAGTTGAACATGTTCAGAATCACTGGAGTACTTGGAGTGACGAAGAATTCAAGGAATGTTGAAGAACCAAGGAAATCAAGCATTTGGATGAGAAGCTACAAAGTTTATTTATTTTATAATCAATATATATTGATAGTTTTGTCACTAAAATTGACAAAGAAAGAGATTGTTAGAGCACTGCTCGGTCAAACTCTTAAGCGTTGCCATCTCAAGATTGTTTGTCAAGTTTAGTTGTCAAAACTATAAGTCTTGATTTCTAGTCTACTTATAGCTATGTGAATGTGTAGTTGAGCTTTAGACTTCACGGCGTTCATCGATTGAAGATGAAGAACTACTAAGGGGATCTTGTGGAACTTCATCAATAAAAGGTATGTGGAGACTTGAACTCATCTATCACTCAGAAGTCTATTCTTTTCTATCTCTTATTGAGAAAAGTCGTATAGCTATATAGACTTTACATTATACACATTTGATATTTCGAGCTGAGTTTAACTCGCTTATATCTTTCTCGAAATATGTGTTGGAAAGCTTTTTGCTTTAACCATGTTCATCATTATTCTTGACGAAAGTCAAAATATGATCATGTGAAAATTACCTGGTAACATCTTACATGATTTGTGTGAGACAATCATTTGGTGTAGGCTCGGAATGTTTCGTATTGATCATTCGATCACTTGAAAATTTCTTATAAGCTAATAGTTTGTGTGAGACAGCTATTGTCGTCTTCTAAGAATGTTTCAATGATTGAAATGGGAGTTAAGAGATAAAACCCATGTCTGGATACATTACGGTTTGTGTACTAAGTGTACGAACTGTTTTGACGAAATTCAAGTCCGGAAGTTTGCATTCCCATTCGCAAACTTATTCAACTGTTTAAGTCAGGGTATTTAAGTTTGCATACCCGTTCGCAAACTGATTTAATTTTTGAAGTCCGGGAACCTATTTTTCGTACCCATTCGCAAACGGTTTCAACTGAGTTCGGTTTGGAGCTAAAGTTTGCGTACCCGTTTGAAAACTTAAGTGGTTCGGGTTCTTAAATCGGTTAAGTATGATTTCATACTCATGAACAAACACATTTATATATTAAGGAATGCAATCTTTGCAAACCGTGGCTAAAATGTTCATGAACTGATTCTTTTGAATCAATCCGATTTTGCTTCAATTGTGTCTTGTTTACTTCTATGAGAATATAAAAAATTGAACAACTCTATGAGTAACACAATTAGATTCATTTGATTATCAATTGATCTAGAAGTGTTAAGATGAACAAGGATAAGAGAAAAGTGTTCATATGGCTAACTTCGGTTAACTTTTATTGAGCCAACTCAATATACACGTTTAGGAACGATTACCCATATCTAAATGAAGTTATATTTCATTTGTGTGTAACAAACTAAAGACCATCTAACAGTGGAAATATATTAGCTTGAATCTTGAATCAGGTTTCATCTGACGGTGAATATTGATTGCTTTGTTCCAAAGCTATCAAACCCTGATTTGAAGACTATATAAGGGAGAACTCTAGCAACCGGGATACCTAATCCCCACACCTCCTGTGTGATACTAGTTGTGACTAGAGTCGATTCTCCTTTAACCTAGGTTTTTCCTAAAACCATTATAGGTTAACGACTTAAAGACTTCATTGGGATTCTGAAGCCATACCAAACTATTTTCTCTGTAGTTGCGTGTTCTGATCTTACTTTGTTCTATCGTATTGAGTACTATCTTCTCTAAGATTTGCTCGAGATTTATCTCCGACAGGTAAGATATAAAAAGTAATCACAAAGCTCTTCGTTTCATTCTTTGTGATTCCACAATAACTTGTTCTACTACCATATAGTTAAGTTATTGTGAGGTGATTGATATTACTAGGCTGTTTTTTGGGAGACAGATTTATCTATTCAATAGACTTTTTTGTGTGAGACAAATTTGTTTATCAAGTCTTCGACTTTGGGTCGTAGAAACTCTTAGTTGTGGGTGAGATAAGCTAAGGGAATCAAGTGCGTAGAGTCCTGCTGGGATTCATAGGCGTAAGGAACGCGACTGTACTTTAATCAGTGTGAGATTGGTTAGGGCTCAACTACATTCCAGTCCGAAGTTAACTTGTAGTAGGCTAGAGTCTGTAGCGGCTTAATACAGTGTGGTGTTCAAATTTGGACTAGGTCCCGGGGGTTTTCTGCTTTTGCGGTTTCCTCGTTAACAAAACTTCTGGTGTCTATGTTATTTCTTTTCCGTATTATATTTTCTATATAATTGAAATATCACAGGTTGTGTGTAGTTCAATCAATTGGTAAATCCAACCTTTGGTTGTTGATTGAAATTGATTGACACTTGAACATTGGTCTTTGGTTCCGTTCAAGTTGTTTCTCATAATAATCAGGCTCGTGGATTTCTATTTGTTTGACTTGCTGATTACACTGAGAAACAGAGATATAACTCTTGGATATATTTTCCTTGATTGAGTCTGACTGTCTAGTTGATTCTCTTGGAATTATATTGGAGTTAGTCCATACAGATTGCCTAAACGAAATATTGGGTGTGGTTGTTAGACCCCTGCTTTTTCAAATTTTTATTAATTTTTATTTTTAAAGTTTTTAACTAAATAAAATTATTTTTTGTTTTCTTTGTGAATGAAAATCTTATTAGTCCCACATCGGGGAGTTTCCAATCTTAAATTGTTTTACTATACAATATAAACTTATTAGTCTCACATCGGGGAGTTCCTCTTCTTAAGTTGTATTATTCCATTATATAAACAAAATTCTCTACGTTTGTAAAATATATGGGAAAGGGGTTTCTCTATATTTTATAGAGACCCCAAAGGGAAAATATTTTATATTGTTTTATTTTCCTTAAGGGTTTTTTCAGAATTGTCAAGCTCAAGTTAAGCATCTACTACATATGCTAGTAGTAGGTGTAGTAGGGTGTTTTATCCTGGAGATATCCATCCTGTGAGGTCTATAGCATCACTCTTGAGGATATACGGGCGCTAATGTCTTCAGGAAAATGTGTTGAACACGTGACTAACTCTATTTTTCCAAAGTTTCGCCTTGTTTCTGTGGTGGAGATATGGGGAGCTCGTCCTTTTCGTCAAATCGATCACTTCCATTATAAAGAAGCTAAGTATCATTAACTTTTGCGTATTTGATTTTTCCTTGTTTTTGATTGTTGCACCCAATATTTTTTCCCTTCATTTTAACTAAATTCATCTCCAACAGTAGGTCCTACAAAACACCATGTCATATTTTTTATTTTTAATAATTAATTAAAATAAAATTAAACGGTTAAGATTTCATCACATAAGATTTTCTAGGGATCAAACCTATATACTGTTGGAGATAGTTTACAAGTTACTGGGTGATATATTTACTATATGTGAAAATCCTCCTATATAAGGGTCTTAATAAAATTTCCATATAGGATTTTTAACACCTGCTATTGGAGATGCTCTTAGGTCCATCTCACAGGTTAGCAGCTTCAAAGGCACTTCCTTACTTATTCAGGGGAGAGAGAGGGAAGACTCTTAACCTCCCACCTTACGAAGAACATGAAAAATATACAAATCTTGGTAGCACGAGGGTCCAACTCCTTCCTTGTTTTTAACACAAATCATTTTTAGTAAAGGTAATTTGTACTAAATTAGATTTTAGCCAATTTGCTTGTAATTAGCCCATGTGATACGTAATCACCTTATTTTCACCCCATTTGATTTTACTTCAACAGCAATATTAAGTGTGATTCCATCCCATTATAGGCTATAACAAGTAAAAGTTTTATTTTTCCGATGCTTTGCTAAAAATCATACTTATATAATGTTTATAATTTCTTGTTCTCTCATTACTACTTTTTTTTCTTTATTTATTTAATCTAATTTGTCGTAACAATAGATTGATTTAAACCTATAAAATTACATATCATATGGTACATGTATGTTATGCAGTCAAGATATATGGTGCCATAGACACCAAAAATGAAAATTTTCATTTGAAAATGCATACAAGCAGCTCTGCCACCAAATGGAACTTAGGATCTTTTCGGGTTATTGATATAACCTGCATTTTCTGTATAATTTCGTAAAGTCCGTCAATCATTTATTTTCTGATTGGGAGTTTGCGGTAGAAGCTTGGGGACTATCATATATGGAAATTCAAGGTGTAATTTATAACACTTGTCTTACCTTTATAGATGAATACAATAAATGGGAAGTATAGAGAACATATGCAATTCAATGCCTCCGCGTCTACTAAGTAATGGTTTATATGGAAAGAGAGATATAGTAGGATTTTCATAAATGAGATGTCTACTCCTTTACAGGTCTCACTAGCAATAAAAATGTACTTTAGCCATTGGAATCCTGAAATATCTCATAGCCTCAACAGTACTATTAAATTTAAACAATGTTGCAAAAGTTGGATAACTCCCTCAACCAACACCAACAAATTGAACTGCCATGCATCTTGGGTTTCTATATACTTTATATTCTATGCCATGGTATAATCTAACAAAATGCTTCTAAAACCTTCAGAGGAGCGAAATCATGGACAATTCAAGCTTTCTTTCCCGAATAAGCAGGAGCTATGAGTCTGCTTGTATAGAGGAAAGATTGCCCAATTTCCATCTAGTCTTAGAGTTCTTAGAGTTGCTGAGTTCTGAGTTAGTTGCTAGCTTTACTGAGTTAGCAGGAAGCAGGTGGAGAACTTGGTCATTGAACGAGATTGCATGTCTACTACATAATATCTTCATTGAATAAATAATAATGTTCAATGGTAGTACAACGTTTTTTCAGATGAAGCAATCATGTTAGAGGAAAATTGCCTTCTTTTCGGAGAAGCAAATATTCGGAAAAAAAAAAAAAAAGGAGAAGAGATGGAAGCATTATTTTGGGATGACCAGGCACCTGTTTTCCTAATTCATGTTCCTACTTTGGATCTTAGTAAATCTTTTGTAAATGTATTTCTTATTTTCCTGCTTTATATCCTTTAGGTATCTCAAATAATCTGGAATTAGTTATCTTAGAAGATCCTATCAGAAAGGAAGCTAATTAGGTTACTCTTTTTATGAATATATCTTATAGGATAATGTTTTTTGAAAATCCTAATTAGGACAAACAAAGAACTTATTTTAAGTTCTTAGATTCTCAAATGGAATACCAAAAACATGTTGCTTAAACTAAATCTTCAAATTAATTATTACTATTTGGGTACCAAACTTCAATCTTATGAAGCAAAATACCATAAACGTCTCCATCTATCAATACCAATCTGAGATGAAATTTGTTGAGTTTCTTTCGCCTTGAAGTTGAATTCACTTTCTTGTCGCAATCGAACTTCTTAGCTAAGATTCAGTGATTCAGATTTTTTTTTTTTTTTTTGGGTGTGTGTGGGGAGGGAGATACCTTTTGGGGGTTAGCACCACGTGGAGGCATTTTGGAAAGAGTTAGGATCGTTATTTTTATATATTTTTGTTTTTCCATTAAGTTTATAATGTTTTCAAAGGTTAAAACCATGTTATTAAATCCCAATATGTTTTATACAAGTATTTATTTTTGAGGTTCTCATCCCATTTTACTTGAAAACCGGGTCGAAATTGTTTTTATATGTAATTTCTTTGGATATTCACGAGAGAGAAGAATTCCTTAAAGGATGTTTAGATAAATCTTAGAAAGTAACTATTTGACTTAAAATAATCAGAAGTTAGGTTGAGGACCAAATTTTCGAATGATTTCTATAAGCAAAAGAGTATACTTTTTGTGAAGTAGTTTTTTTTTCCTACTTATAACTTCTAAAAACGACTTCTGCCTTTTGAACTAGTATTTCTACTTCCATATAAGTTGTGTATTTTCATATGACAATGAAATGTCACATGTTTGTTATACCCTTCGAACTAGTATAGTTATGTAACAATAATAATACTGAGACTAAATTGTATGTATGTATTGTTTGAAGCTACTAAGATATTGAAGCATATTAACAAAATTTAAATTATTATAGTCGTTTTAAAATCTTGGTAGAAGCAAATAGTTAATAGGATATCTAAGATAGCTAAATTTATTATGAAACTACGGTCATCAGATTTCAATATGCACATGAATAAAAAGATTTATTTTATATAAAATAAATAAATTATTTTAGTCTCCACTTTGTTTCTTAAGTTTTCCATTATAGATCTTCTCAACCACATTCGTTGTAACACCAATCCATATCAAGTATCACTGGCCACCCATCCCGCTTGCAAATTTCAAAATCACTTTATATATCATTACTCTCTCTGAACTCTCCTTCCTACAACTTTCATATATGTCTCTCTGAACTCTCTGAACTCCTACAACCTCCATCAAATCACTTGAAGTTTTCAAAATGGGTAATTAAGTACTCAAATATTTTTTATACGAAATTATTAGGTTTTCTTTACTCATTGGGTTCTAACATTTAGATCTGATTTGTTTTAGGGCTTCAATAATCGAATTTAATTATCTAGTTTATGTTTAATTATGAAATTAGGTTTTGATCTGGTTTTTATTATTATTATTATTGTTGTTGTTTTTGCAGAGAGGAAGTTAAGAGATAAATCAAAAGAGGAGGCAATTCATGATGGAAGTGATTTTAGTGGAGATCAACTGGTTATTAAAAAGCAAGAACATACAGATAGTGAAGAACTTCATCATAGAAAAGGTTTTGACAAAGATGAACTTGTTAATAAGTAATCAAATGTTTTCAAAATGGGTAATTAAGTACTCCAATGTTTGTTATTTGAAATTATTAGGTTTTCTGTACTAACTTTGTTCTAACATTTAGATCTAATTTGTTTTAGGGTTTCAATAATCAAATTTAATTTGTTAGTTTATGTTTATTTATGAAATTAGGTTTTGATCGGGTTTTTTGTTGTTGTTGTTGTTGTTGTTGTTGTTGTTGTTGCTGTTACAGTGACATGCACTGACTGCCAACAAAAATTTGAGCAAGCTGATCTGGATAATCATAGAGATAGGGAGCACGACCAAAATTCAAGGAGAATAACCGAAAATTTATCTCTCTAATCTTTAATTAAAAGTAAAAATCATGTTCCACAGAGGATTTTAAGAGATAAATCAAAGATTCCTAAAGTACTTCCAATAAATGATAAAGAGGACTTTCATCATGGAGATGAGTTTAATGCAGATCAAACAGTTATGAAGAAGCAAGAACAGATTGATGATGAAGAATTACAATTTAACAATGCTTTAAAAAATAATTCCAAGAGTTATCATCTTGCATGAACTACAATCACAATGACTTTCCGAATTGTACATCACCATAATACCAACATCATTATTAATAACAAGATTCAAAGATAAAATAAAATATCATTTGCTATTTTACTTCCACTAAGTAAGACCTTAAACTATAATATTGTTAATATTTTATATCCACGCTTAAATATGTCGTGTGCCAAATTGATTGCAGAATTCTCTTTATAACTTCAAAAATTTGTCTTTATTAACATCGTCATTGGTTTTCTTTTTTTATATATGTTGATAAAGTATTAACAATTTTTGTAGGTTTTATATATACCACATTCTCCCTTGATTTTTTTTGTTAAATAATAAATGATGTAATATATATTGATCAACATTATATTTTCAAAAAATATCACTAATAATTGACAAGAAATACATATTATACAATTGTATTTACTGTTGCATTATTATTAAAAAACTTAAGTAGTTACTTTTTTTTTCAAGCAGACATTAAACCTATAACTCCATTATCCATAATAATAAGTAATAGGATCTGTTTACTTCATAATACCAAAACCTTCGTGTTTAACTATTCCTAAATAAGACTACTAAATCCATCTGAAATTCTTGAAATGATAAGTAGCATTAAGGCTTCCAAACACTCCATTTCATCATGAATGGAACGAACTCAGATCAATTAGCATTGCGACGGCGTCGCTCTTCATTAAAGGCATTCAAATACAGGTTAACCACACTTTGTAAAGTTTGAAGCAGCTGGTTCTCGGTGGGCCCAGTTGATTGAATAGCGATACCAAGCTTCTTAGTGAGTTTTGTTGCGGCTTGTGCAGCTTGAGGAACAACAATGCTATTTTGCTCCCCATAAGTTCTCAACGGGAGAATACATGCTTCAAATCTCTAACGCAATTCAGCACTCAAATGGTTCATACCCTTACCACAAGTTCGGGCTTCCTCAATACTCACCTTGATTCCACCCAGGGTGACAATAACGTTTTCAGCTGCGATGTTATCTGCAACATTAGGAGCAACATTTCCTGTCATTCTGATTAAACTGATCGGTTTTACAGATACAACCTCGGATGTTCTCCCTTCAGAATTATGAACACAATTTGTAGTAGACGCAGATTCTGAGTGAGTGTAGCAAAAACTTAATTAGTTACGATAGTATATTTTAGGAACTAAAAATACAACTGTGCAAAAGACACGTTCAACGTATAACTTGTCGTGAATATAGCAACAAAAAAAAGTCGAAAAATAAAAGAAAATAAGACTATATATTATTCTAGTGATTGTGTCTTCCTTGGGAGCTAACATAAGATAATTTTTTCAGACATTCAAATATAACATCTATAAACACTCAAAGGTTGTTGTTTTTGTAAATGTTTTTTTGACAAAAAGGTAAAATAAGTTGACAAATTTAAATAAGAAAATTTTTTCCCCTTAAAATAAAATCCTGGTTTTGCCACTGGACGAGATCACATAGAAAGAGCAGAAATTTTACGATGACTTTGAATTTATATTTTGTGAGTACTGTATATGATAAGAGAAGGTAATATGTTTCTAGTGTTTTTCCCATATGTACTCATATTTTCTATCAAAATAAGATTTAGCATCTGGTGTACATTTAACTTTATAGCGACCTATCATCTATATGTCGTCGTTTGGTTGCTAATCGGTGAGTCTATCCATAAATATTGCAATTCTAGCCTTTTGGTCTGCTTTGTGTCTGTAAATACAAATCTTCAGTTGTTGTGACCTCATGTGCCTTATGATGTTCTTTTTGGTAAGAAATGATATTATGAGACAACCAAAATAATCTTGGTAATTATATTGCTCGCCAATTGCGAGACTGGATGGAAATGAAAGAGATGGACGAATTAATCGAATTATTTATATATGTTGCTCGTTACTTTACATGATTCATTTTTAAATAACTATTTATAGGTTGCTTATGATGCTAAAATTTAATTGGTTTGGAATTCAGTCGAGAGGCCCGGTCAGAAATTCGTTGGCCGAAGAACTCTTAGGCTTCCCAAATCTTGAAAAGCGCTTCCTCCACGTTTGATGAATTATAGGTATGAACACGAGTTTATTTTTTTTGTTTTTTTTCGAAAAAAAGAGGTACGAACCTCATTTATATGTTGAAGGATTTTCCACACCTCTGTTGAGGTAGAGATTAATGTTTATTATGGTAACCCTGGCAAATTGAAAATTTAACTTGTACAATTATATTCTTAGATTTTCATCATTCAAGTGCTTGCTAGCAACATTCTAGTTACACTAGGATGAAATGTGAGCTTCCTCAATAATGGGCATACCTATTTTTAAAACAAATTCATTTACTTTAAAGTTTATGCAAGTACTAGGTTGAACCCCGAAATCCTCACTAATAAAGTTTCTGTTTTGTCGATCTCGGGAATACATTCCTATAAGTAGCCTTAAAATAACTTTTGTATCACTTTGAAAAATAATGTTGAATCTGCTCCATTGAGTTACTCGTCTGAAAGCAACCTCTTCTCCTTTTTCGTCTAGATCTTCTTTTGCAGTACAATCAACATAGGTTCCTTTCCCTTCATTTTCTCCTGCAAAAGTTGTTAAAGTTAGACCAATTCCTAAAGTTGTAATGGGATTTGGCATAGAGATGGCTATGTTAATCCGTATTACCATATAAGCTCTTTCAGTAGATGGTTATATTGTGGTTACTTTTATCTCTTCATCATTCATAGGATTATAGTAAAGATTTATTATGATGTTATAATCTGGGGAATATACCTTTTTGTAGTTGTTTATGTATCTAACTATGTCACTTGCTATTTTTGCTCTATTCTGGTTTATTTTACCAAAGACTAGGTTACATCTTTCTTTTCAAGCATGCCAAGTTATTATTCCCTAGAATTCAGGTCATCCTATTGCATTTAAACAACTATTTTGGTTGGTAAACCAAGTACTCAACCAATCATGGAAGTTAGTTATTCTAATTGTTATATTTCGGAGGTGCATCCACACCTGGTTGATAAAATTGCACTGCATAAATAAATGAGTTAAGTTTTCACTACCAGTACCACATAGTGTAGTATTTATATTCGGCAGAATAAAAAAAATCAATAAAGAGTTTAACAGAAGTTGGTACTTGCATGCTCCGTATCATGCTCCAGTCCTTTGAGCTACTTTCTGTTGTGTTAATTGAATCATAGAAGGTTTTAACAGTGAACTTATCTGTGTTGTTTAGTGTCCATTAATTTTCATATTCCCTTGCATTATTTGGATTTTGGATTTTTAAAACTCTCTCTTTTGCTTCCCCTAACAAAACGGGCTGATAATCTATCATGGTCTCAGGCATTTACACTTATCATTGGCTCACCTTATTTAGATTTTCAGTTCATATTGGAGTTTTACTAGGGGAGGTTTAGTATCTGGTATCCAATAGTCTTCCCAGATGTCAATACTTTCTTCATTTCCAATTTCCTAGAAAACATTCTTATTTATTTGTTGTACCCCCGAATATAAACCCTTCCAAATGCAACTATCTCTTATATTTGGTTTGTCTTGCAGTTTCACATTTAGGGTATGTGGGGGTACCAGAATACACCACCAACTTTTTCTTAGGAAACCTGTATGGACTAAACTCAAATATAATTCCGAGAGTTCAACTTAATGAGTCTCAATCAGGAAAGATATGAAGAGTTTATATCTTTTTCTCTCACAATCAGAATGTTACAGAAACTAGTTCGTGAACCTGATTATACCATGAGAGTACTTGGGCGATTCCAAAGAACAATATCCAAGAATCAATCAAGTCGTATCCAACAAACAAGGATGGATATATCTACTTTGATTGATTTACATACAACCTATGATATTTCAATTATAAAGATAAACAATATAATGCGGAAAAAACATACACCAGAAATTTTGTTAACGAGGAAACCGCAAATGCAGAAAAACCCCGGGACCTAGTCCAGACTTTAACACCAAACTGTATTAAGCCGCTACAGACACTAGCCTACTATCAGAACTTCGGAATGGAATGTAGTTGAGACCGAATTAAACTGTGACGGTAATTCAATTATAGTCGTGCTCCTTATGCCTCTTGAATCCCAGCAGGACTCCGCGCAATTGATTCCCTTAGCTGACGTCCTTTACAGCCTAAGAGTCACTTCAACTCAATTGAACACTTTAAACCAATCTGCCTCCCACAGATAAGCCTATATGTGATTTCCGTTCTGATCAAAGATCAAGGTGAGGTAGGAAATCGATTGCAATAGACAAAGTCTAGCAAATCTCAAAATCCGGTCTTATGACTCTCGAAGAGCAGCCTAGATTATTATTCACCTCACAAGTATAAACTTGTGGAATCACAAAGTCTGAGACGAAGAAACTTTGTGATTTCTATGTATCTTGTTTGTTGGAGCAAAGCTCAACAACCAAAACAAGATCAGGATACACAAATTATCAAGATAATGATAGTTGGACCTGGCTTCACGAATCCCTAGGTGAAGTCTTTTTAGCCGCTAAACCCTATAAAGGTTTTAAGGAGAGGATGACTCTAGTTTACAACTAGGACACAAGAATAGTGTCAGGGATTCAAAGATCCTAATTGTTTGAGGTTCTCCTTATATAGACTTTCAAGATCAAGGTTGCTTTAGGTTTAAGCTAAGATAGCTTTGGAACCAAGCAATCAATAATCAAAGTTAGATGAAAAAGTTGACTTGAGATTAACATAGTAGAATACACACTCTAGTTAGGATTAACCATAACCGAACCGTGTACAATGACATGTTCATGAAGGTTAGCCGAAACTAGCCAATTGAACGATAAGCTTAACCATGTTCTTGAATCACACATATGATCAAAAATGTCTAGATAGTGTTTTTAGAGAGTTGTTCAAATGTTGATTATCTCATAGAAATAAAGCTCTATCAAGACTTATATTAAAGCTCTTATGCCATTCACTGTTTATTAAACCTCTATCAAGTCTAGACTTATATATACCAGTTCCATGCTTGTTACTCGTCCAAGTAAAAGGATTCCCACTAAATCCTAAATCTGACAAGTCAGATTCTCTTATATAAGAGAAAGAACCTCAGGGGAAGTAGAACTGGATGAGGAAATGTTTTTCTGATCTGGGGAAATAGTAATGTTTAAGTCACCAATGAGTACGCTAGGTATATTAACTGTGTTGCTAAGATCTTTAATATAGCTCCATTGGTTGATTTGATCAGTAAGGAGTTCCATAGACACAAGAGAGAAAAATTACCCTCCTTTGCTAGGGTTAGTAACTAAAGCATGTATCATTTTATCTGTACTGCCAACAATTTCTAGTGAAAAGCCATCCTTCTATTAGAGAATAAGACCACCAGTTGCACTCACCGGGGGAACATAAACTCTATTGGGCATGCAAAGAAAACTTGTGAGTTTTAGTATCATTGTTATAAAAAATAGTGTTGTTTGTCTCCTTGATCAAAGAGTCAATCAGTGGATAGGATTAAGCCGAGAGGGTTATCCGGCGGCCCACAGCGTCCGGATCAAGCTGTGACTTGGACGGCGGAGAATGATAGGTTGTGTTGTGATCAAATTCCAAAACTCACGAAACTCCTGAGTTTAATAAGTATGCTTCTGTTAATATATGGGTTTCCTAACGTTACGACATCTTCCCAACTAAATTCCTTCCTCCCATTATTACTATCTCACGCAAAATTTTAGAATTTTGTTTCCTGTGCTTTTCAGTATTTTGCAGTTCTTTCTTGCTTCTCTATTGCGATTCCTGATTATTCGTTGTTTTTTTTTTCAGGGTTTTGGAGGCGCAAAGCAGTATCAGAAAGATGAAAACGGAGAGAATAAAAGAAGAAGGTATGCATACAGAAACCCTAGAATTTCTTAGTTGTTTTTCTTTTCCTTTTTTCTTCTCCTGATTGTATGCTTCAAGTTTATACGTTCTTTATTATTGGGGTTGTTGGTTTGATCCTTGATTTTGAATATAGGCTTCTCAGTATAGCCTAACTCCTAATCTCTCTTTCCCCGGTTCTTCAATTCATGCTTTCGGGAAAAAAAAAAAGGAATTCCTCTGTGTTTTAATATAATCCGTGTGTAATAAAACTGAGTCTTAAATTGTATTGTGTTAACCTAGATTCGTAAAAATTGTTGAAATTACGTCTTAGGTTTAGGCAGAATTAGAATTTTCTGGGTTAAGCAAATTCTAGGGTTTTTCACTTCTCTATCTCATCCATTAATGGTCCTAAGTGGTGTTGCATGTTTGAAAGATCATGGTACTGCTGAAACCAATTCAAACCAGAGGCTCCTCTCCAATTCAGGGTCAGTTTTTGTGCTTTTTAATTTGCTATTGATTTCTGTTTCTTTTTCTTTTTGCAGTTGATTATACATGGATAGTCAAAACTTGCGGTTCATTTCTAGATTGTCGGGTTTTATTTGTTATCATGTATTAGGGTTGTTATCAACTTACCTAATCTTATACAGATGAAGAACTAATTTTTATATATTTCTCGGATCGGGTTGATATCTTGAAGCTAAAGAGTTCATGTGATTGAGTTTTTGTCTCACTTTCCGGTCACAGAGACTACCAAGTTCATCTCTGGAGAAGATTGCTGAGATTCAGACATGATGGTAAGATATTCAGATTTTAAGTTTTTGCAAAATATCTTTTTGTATTTTTTTAACCAACAATCAGAAACAGCCTTTGAAAATTATTACATATGTCATTGAATTTAGGTGTGATGAAAATTAGAGGAAAAACAGATTTTGAGGGACTCAACATCTGGAATACTGGATATTCAGGTATTGCAGTCTTATCCCATGTATCTAGCTTCCACGAATCTCACTTATGGGTTCTCTAATACCTCGCTCCATGAGTGGTGTCGTCCATGCGAAAGATACATGTCGTCCATGCGAAAGATACATCTCTACAGAACAAAGTGCACAGAACCAACATCAGTGTATAATTTTTGCATCGAGTTTTCTCTTTGTTGGTATTTTTATTGGTATATTAAAGTACTCAATTTATGTTGTTCGCAATGTAGTGCATACTTTTCTTACAGTAAATTAACAACAAAATACTTACACAGAAAATTGGGTTATCAGTGGATCACACTGATTGATAGTTTATTTCATTTTATTATTTTCCTTAAAACCCTAGAATTTGATCAGGAAAACTCTTTTTGATAACTGTTAATTTGTTGTACTAACCAATGTTTGAATTAATATCACAGACCTTCTGAAAATTGGTTGATGATATCACAGAACTTGATCACGAAATCTTCTTTGCTTTGGTAGATTTATGTCTCTATTATTTTGGGTACTATGAATTTAATTGGACCGTTTGGTTTCGTGTTTTCAGGTATGGTGCCTGTGATATATCTATGCGACCATCAAATTTATAGGCTCAAATTGAACATACTGTCATTATATAATTAATATTTTATACTGCTTGCATTTCGATTGTTGCATCTAGATGAAGGATGTTGTTGGCAACTGAGAAACAGTTGAGGACATCAAAGAATCGAACTACCTGGCTTACAGTAGCACTTTAGAAATTTCAGTTCTATAGATTCCTCTTCCATGGAAGGAGATGATTCAAGATTATGTCTGGCAGCAAAGCAACATAGAGGTAGTACTTATGCTTTTTGTAATTTTTCATTTTTATGAGTTTCAGATTAATTAGGAAGGAAATACCTAAGCCCAGAGATTTATACTTTGATGTAGATGATGGATTTTGTAGTACATGTTTAACTTAGGAGACTCAGAAGCACCATTTTTCACGTTTTTCTCATCATAACAGGAACACCACCTTTCAAGTTTTTGTCCTGAAATTTAGAGATGCACGCAGATAGTAACAGGAAACTGGATATCATTTGGAGAAAAACTTTAGGAAAAAATGGTAATCAGTACACTCCGGAGTTTCTTACAGAAACAAGGGATATGTGTTAACCAAGGTAAGTTCATAATGAGACTTTCTTTACAATTTCATATTGCTCCAAATATCTGGGTCGCAATGTGATATGAACTACTATTTGTTGCTCATTAAGTGAGGAAGTGACTATGGGTCTCGCTGAAAAGGACAAAGTCGTATTGTACGAAAGGGAAATGAAAAAGCGTTTGACGCAAGAATAAAGAACTCATAGTTTCATCTGTTGTCGAAGTACCTGCATGTCAAGAAGTGGGGAGGGGTGCTAAGAAAGTGATAGGATTTGAAAGTTGCTAGAAGAAAGCTGTAAATTCAAGGAAAATAATGAGAAAGAGTTAAAATATAGTTAAGATAGACTCAGGATTTCTAATGTATAACGGGCTTTTATTATTCTCTTTATTCTGTATATTTGGGCGAAGCATAGACAATGGCAATCATGGTAAGCATTATTGAAGTTTTTCAAATCTAAATTATGCAATGATATGAATATTTCGTTACATAGTTATCTTGAACCAGAAAATGGTGGGAATTCTATAAGGGGGCAAAAGAGGAGGGCGATGCAGAGACAATGGCAATCATGGTAAGCTTTTTTGGCTCTATATTTAGTAACTTCCTTAGCAGGGCTAACGTCCCATTGGAAGGATATCTCTACAAACATGAAAATATTGATAAACATTATTGTTCCTATCGTGAGCTACAACTTTACATATATTAGATTTGCTTTCAAAATCTTCCTTTGCAACCAAGTTTTTATTAGCAAAGATGCCATCTACTTTGGGTTGGATACGAAGACAAAGCCCTTCAAAAGGGATAACCAGTAAAGGTCTTACATTGTTATCAAGGGACCCGCATCCTGTAAACTTGAAGTATTAGTTTCAGGAAATGTGAGCAATCATATGGATTGAATAAGCTGCTTATATATAAATTGTCTTCATTCTTGAATGCAGTAAATTTATTATGGATGAGGATAAGACGACGGTGATTGTATGGGTATCCTATGCGTTTTCAAGGGAAACGGTACAATTGCTTGATAAAGACCAAAAAAATGAGTGAAGGAGGTGCATAAGATGAATGTGGTCGATATTTACGGCCTGATAGAATAAGATGAAATGTGGCAGGTATAAACTTGCAATTTCTTCTATGAGAGCTGAGAGCAATAAAAACATACCTGACTTATATTGTTTCCGCTATTTTGTTGATGCAGCGTATACCATTTTTCATGCAATGGTTGAAGTGTTTGTCATTCAAGTACTGTGTGGTTCCGAGTAGAATATTAAGGAGATGAATTATACGTTTGTCAAAGCCATTAGGCCCGTTACGGATGATGAACTTTACAGAGTTCACCAACTTTCAATACAGTAAACTTCGAAGGTGTGACTATAAGAATTTTGGCTCTTACTTGCCATGGCTCTAGCCTCATTAATCCTCAATTTAGATATTTAAATATTAAGGATTAAGAGTGAGGAAAATAGTATCCATATTATGATTCATCACTTGATGTGTTGATGTGTTTGGGTACGTACTTAGTGTAATGACAGTGGCCTAATGTGGATTAGAACGATTTTCGAATGCAGTTGGTATTCTACGCCACCATTGAATATACGATTTTATAGTTAAACTTCTAAATCTAACGTTTTTATAATCATGCCGGGCCCCTTTTAAAATCTGCTTACCACAAAAAGATCGACTTCCGACATACGGCCCTTGAAAGAAGTATTGTCTGTCTTGAGACGAAGATGAGACAAAAATATTAAATAACCCTAATTTCGAATTAAAAACAGCTGACCTTAATACCAAATATTGATTTGATTAGGCTTACAAGACATTGGATCTTCCTTACAGGCTCAACCACTCTATCTCAATCTAATCACAACTAATTTTAATACGGAGACCGCATTTAACTCTAAGTTTTCTAATCCACGGCAAGGGCCGTAGGCCGTAGGACCCGGCTAATTTGGCCCGATCAACAAAACACCGGGGCTGCAAGCCCCAACTAATCTACAGGCTCGACTCATGGCAGTATGCTCGGATAATTAATTTACGGCCCCGACCGACTATTATAATCCGACTAATTAAACAAGCTACTGTAACAAACACACTGTACTATGTCACAACTAACTAAATACTTGGACGGTCCTTAAAGGTCGAGGCCTACGGTCCCGACTGTCCGATAAAAAAATTGTGGGCGGATAATGACCGGCCGATCAGACAATAAACAAAACTCGAAAGAGGTTGAGCCTCGACTGTAAGCTCGACCACTATGTATCGACTAATTAAAAACGACCCTGACGATCACAGGCTGACTAAAATTTTGTGGGAGGATACTAACCAACAGACCAAACAACAAATAAAAATCGAAAACGGTTGAGCCCCGGCCGTAGGCATACAGATCAATAAAATACCAGGGGATAACTTATAGGCTTAAATTATATATTTCAATCAAATCGCTACTAATTTTAATATGGAGACTACGTTAGACTCTAGATTTTCTAATCCACAGGCTAATGTGACCCGACCAACAAACACCATGATGATCCGACCAACAAACATCATGATAGCAGGCCCCAGCTAAGCACTAGGCTGTAGGTTCCGCCTAACCTACATGTTGACTAAAATATTATGGGAGGATACAGACCGACAGACCAAACAACATAAAAAAAATCGATAGAGATTGAGCCCCGGCCGAAGTAATTCTTTTTTCTCTTTCGAGCAGAGAGTGAAGTTCTAATTTTCATAAATTCATAGTTCAACGTTCTCAAAACAATTTCCATTAGTAAGTGATGATTGTTCTCAAAACAATTTCCATTAGTAAGTGATGATTGTAAGGATTTAACATACTCTAACTAAACCGTGTAGTCTGTCTAAAAGTTAACCCTTTCCTAATCCAAAAAAAATTCCTAACAGAAAAGTCTTTTCTTAATTTATGCAATTTCACGGTTAATAGAAACCATCATTCTATTGAGATTTAAATAGCAAAAACAAGTTTTCTCTTGAATATTCTGCAAACCAATAGTTCAATACCACTGAAATTACAATAAAGATGCAAGTTTCATTGAAATATTCTGTAAAATATGAGGTATGACCATCAGATTTTACAAAATATTTTTGATTCGTTTAGACATGTATATTAGTGGTATGCTTTTTAATCACCCTAATTTCAGGCCACCACAAACTCCAGCAGCAACTATTGGTAGAAACCTACCACAAACTCTTCTTCAACCTGTATGTCAAGTATCAAAACCAAGTTATTATCATGTAAGTGAAGAATTAAACAAGTATATGTTAAGACTAAGACATTATCATACATACCGGAGTTTACTCTGAATTTTATATGATATCCCGTCTTCACATTAGAAAAAAAGTTTTGTCTGATTTTTTCTTGGCAGATAATTGAGGACTCAATCAGCGAGAATTCAATCAGCGATGCACAACAGAACCAATTTGTAATTCAAAGAATCAAAGTACTAATTTATTCTACAAAGAATCTCTATTTATTTTTAATGTACAATAATAAGTTTATGAAACCATTACCATAAATTTACAGGAAAGGCTCCGATTGGCTCAACAAGAAAGGCACCGAAAAGAATCATGCGGAGAGCCAAACACCAAGCCATCTACAGTAATTATATTTGGTCAATCTACCGCATAAGTTTGTGAAATCTCTGCGACGCAAATTTACTAATGCAATTGTAATGGAATTAACAGGAAAGGTTACGATTAAGCCAACAAGAGAGGCGCAGAAAAGAATCAGATGGATGGCCAAAAAGAGAGCCATCTTCTCTAAATAACTGAACTAACACATACAATTCAGAATATTACTTTAATATATACCGAAACTAACACATATATGGTAGGCGTGATCCATTGCACAAAGAGCACGTCAAGAATGTAAAAGAGAAGAAAAATTAAAGTGATTCATAATGGTCAGCCTAATGCAATTGAAACACCAAAAGGAATGCAAGATGAGGAATCGGTACAAAAAGGAAAACAAAAGGCAACACAAATTCGGGCAAGTTAATAACTACAATGATAATCAATTAGTAATGTTTTATTATAATTGACACTGATTTTCTTAATAAGTTTTTTGGGGTCAATGTAGCAAACTCGGTGCAACCGACAAAAAACATAAACACAATCTGAAATATTAATCAGAGAAATAACAAATACAAACGTTGATACTATCTATACTGAAGAGGGAATATTAAGAAAATAGCAATAAAACTTCAAACACTGAACATCTTTTTTAAGCTTGACCCATCATATGAATTTAATATATAATATATTAATTTATATGTTATTCATTGCAGAACAATGCTTTACAAATGGAAAGAAATCATCATGTGAATGCTACAGATATATCCATCGAACCAACAAACTCCAGAAATTCCATTGCGAACGATATTGAAATGTAGTATTGTAAAATATAACCTCTACGTTTAGTTATATTTGCATTAGTGATTTACTGATTTTTATTCTTATGTTTAAATAGGTCAATTCCAGCGGCAGACACATCAGATGAATACACTGATCACTACGAATCATCAGATAAAAAAAGTGACAACGATATGCAAATAATAACTACAGCAGCGAATAATAAACATAAAGTAGACATATAATTAATCGCGATGGAAGAAATTACCTAGGAAAATGGATGTTTAATGTCCAAATTGCAAAGCGTTGCATTAGATCTATGAGAAGTCAAGTGATTCATCCTTAAAGAAGCCTAAATTTGGCACATGTTGTCACAAAGGAAAAGTTCGTTTACCACCACTGCGTGAACCCCCAACGGCTATAAGAGAATTACTTGAAGGGATTGATGATCGTTCCAAAGACTTTCGTACAAATATCAGAAATTATAATGCAGCAAATGCATATACCAGTCTCGGATGCAAATATGACACAAGAGCCCCAAAAGAAAAAGGTCCATGGTTCTTTTATATACATGGTGAATTACAACACACGTATGGATCTATGATGCCGAAGGAAGGAGTTGCTCCCGTGTACTCCCAGTTTTACATATATAATCCGTCTCATGCATTATCTATAAGGGAAACCATAAATCCCAAATTAAATAAAGATACTCTTAAGATAGTTCAGAATACTCTGTTGCAGCACAATATTTTCTACCCTAAGTTTCTTCATGCATATGAGATATTACAAAATAATGAATCACCTGAGAAGACCGTGCAAGTTTCTTTGCATTACAATAAGACAACTGTTGAAAGACGTTATAATCTACCTACTGCAGAAGAAGTTTCTGTAATCATACGGGAAAAGAAAGGTTTAACAACGGGTCCACGTGATATTCTATTACACCTAAGAGAAGAACATGGCTATACAAGAATAAATGAGTGTCACCTTGCATATCTACCTTTGCATTATGTTCTATTATTTCCTTATGGTGAGCTAGGTTAGAGCATAGATCTCAATCAGTGGGATATCGGTACAAAAAATTATATAGATGAATCTTTGAGTCAAATGCAGTACTTCAGTTAGGGTATTTTTCAGCAAAAATTGGAGTATTCAACAATCCTAAAAGCAGGAAAACTTTTCCGAGAATTTTTGGTGGATTCGTGGGCTTCTGCTGAACAAGGTCGTTCAGTTTTTTTGAGATTTAACCAGGGGAAACTACGTGCTGATCAATATGCTGAAATAAAAGAAATGAAAAATGCAGGATTAAAGCCTAACGAAGGCGGTAAACCATGCATTCTACAATCTTCATTCACTGGGGGTCCAAGACACATGTTTGAAATATATCAAGATTCGATGGAAATAATGCGCTTCAACTATCATCCATATATTTTTCTAACAATGACTGCAAAACCGAACTGGCCATAAATCAAAGGTGAGCTTTTTGAACACCAATATGCATCTAATCGTCCTGAATTAGTTGCACGTGTTTTTGAATTAAAAAGAAAGGCACTGATGGATGAAATAATTAAAAAGAAAGTTTTTGGAGAAGCTGTAGGCCACGTACACACAATCGAATTCCAGAAACATGGTATGCCTCACATGCATGCATTATAAAAAGGAAGTGTATGGTACATGGACCATGTGGTGATAGAAATCCAGAATCTCCCTACATGAGAAAAGGAAAATGTATTAGGGGATATCCCAGGCAATACAATGATGATACATGTTTAGATGGTGGAGGGTATCCAGTTTATCGTATAAGGGATGACAGAAGAGAAATTATTGTGTGCAATGAATGCAAAGCATACAATATTGATGTTGTTCTCTATAATCCACACCTAAAAAGAATGTTTAATTGTCATATAAATGTCGAAGTGTGTGCAGGTGTACGAGCTGTGAAATACATACACAAATACATCGATAAAGGACATGATAGAACTACAGTGATCGTGGGTGCAAAGGATGAGGTTCAAGAGTATATCGATGGCAGGTACGTTGGGCCACCAGAAGCAGCATGGCGTTTATTTGGTTATTCCATGCATAAATAAGTACCAACTGTGCAGAGGTTGGCTATACATTTTCCTGGAAAACAAAGAGTTGTTTATGAGTCGGAGTAATCAATGGAAGTAGTGTCAGAAAAAGCGGACAACTTTAAATCAACTTTGATGGGTCATTTTGAGTAATGAAAATCCAAATGCTCCTAAATATACATACCAAGATTTCCCACAACACTTCGTTTGGCTTAAAAAGGAAAAAAAAAATGGAAAATCAGGAAACAAGGCTTTGCGATTGCGAGAATCCATTTTGTTATCCCAAACGCAGAAGAATTGTACTATCTTCGATTATTGCTGACTATTGTAGCAGGTGCAGATTCATTTTGGAGTTTGAGAACTGTGGACAATGAAGAACATACCACATTTAAAAAGGCATGCATAACACTTGGGATACTAGAAAATGATGAAGAATATTTAAAGTGTCTTACATAAGCCGCAGTGATCCAAACGGGTAGTCAGATGAGAAAGCTTTTCAAAATTATTCTATCCGAATGTAACCCAGCTGAACCAGAACTTTTATGGGAGAAATTTGGGATGAATATATGTGATGATCTTCCTCATACAATGAAAAGATTGTTCAATATTCAAAATACAACACACGAACAAATTTTGGACTATGGATTGTACCTGGTGGATAAATTATTGCGTGAATCCGGAAAGAAGCTGGAAGATTTCTCACCAATGCCTACACATAAAGAAAACTGGGGTAAGATTGTCGGCAACAGATTAATATTCGAACATAAACAACTTCAATTTGCGATTCATGAACCTAAAGTTCAGAGCAATATCGAAATACTAAATGCTAAACAAAAGGCTGCGCACAATGCAATAACAAAGTCTATGAATGATAGAAATGGTAAGATATTTTTCCTGAATGGTAGTGCGGGAACAAGAAAGACATTCCTGTATAATACCATAGCAGTAAGCTGTCGATTGAATGGAGATATAGTAGCAATTGTTTCCTCATCAGGCATTGCTTCACTACTATTGGCTGGTGGGCGATCTGCACATTCAATGCTTAAAATTCCGCCAGAAATTAATGAAATCAGCGTCTGTTCAATTTCAAAACAAAAGGAAAAAGCTAAATTTATTAAGCAAGCAAAGTTGATTATATGGGACGAAGTGCTGATGCAGCATAAATTTTGTATAGAAGCAGTTGATTGGACACTCCGAGATATATTTGAGAACAATTTATCCTTTGGAGGTATTACAGTTTTTATGGGAGGAGACTTCTGACAAACTTTGCCAATTGTACCAAATGGAGGTCGTGCAGAAGTTGTTGGAGCATGTGTACAAAAATCGTCGCTATGGGACAATATGACGGTGTTGACGCTTGAACAGAACATGCGTCTTGATCAATGCTAGCTTGAAAACATAGTTTTCACTAAGTTCTTGCTCGAGGTAATAATTATACCAAATAAATGTTCATACAATCTGTATAACAAAAATGATATTTATATTCAGGTAAACAAATTTTTCAGGTTAGGACAAAACAATAAGAAAAAGTGGTACTACCATCATCGGTGCATAGATGCGGAAACATAAAAGAGCTGATATCCAAATTGTATCCATGTTTGGGAACATCTCAACAAGTATCTCCTGAACAACTAACTGAGAGAATCGTTCTCTCAGCGCGTAATGATGATGTTCACAAGATTAACATAGAAGCACTGAATATTTTAAAGGGGAGGATGTTCACATATTTAGCTGCTGATAAATTAAATCCAGATGAAAGCGGCAGAGTTCCAGATTATTCTAATGAAAATCTTCAAAATCTAAACCCACCAGGGATGCCTCCATTCAAGTTAGATCTAAAAGTTGGTTGTCCAATAATTTTGATGAGAAATCTTGCCCCTTCAAAGGGACTTTGCAATGTTACTAGGCTACTGGTTACCAAATACGGTAAACATGTGATCCGATAAATAATTTTAACCGGAGACAAAACAGGTGAAAAGGTGTTCCTACCAAGAATTTCATTTAAACCATCGGTATCAGAATTAAATGTAAACATGACAACGCGTCATTTTCCAGTCCGAATGGCTTATGCGATGACAATTAATAAATCTTAAGGCCAGTCTGTCAAGTATGTGGGAATTGATTTACAGACCCCTGTGTTCAGCCATGGACAACTATATGTTGCTTTGTCGAGGTGCACAGCTACAAATAGAATAACGGTCCTATTGGAAAATGGAATAAAGAATCTGGAAACAACTAACATCGTTTATCCAGAAGTTTTATTGTAAACTATTCATGTTTATTTGATTTAGTATAACATGTTAATTACTTTTTATTTATAATAGAACTTCGAACATCCATATATTTCAAGTTATTAGGTTCAATATTTATTACTTTTACACTATTTGAATGAAATAGTAACTGTTTAAGATTTACTAATCTTGAAGGTCATCTACAAAAACAAGTTCAAGAATAGAAGAGGGACCATACTGTTCGGCTTCTTTACATGATGTGTTGTGGAACTCAATCTCCACTTCTTGGTTTCTTTGGTACAGTACTTCTGCAACATTTGAGTAGGCCATTATTTGAGTAGACCATTAGAAAATTGAGTTTTGAATATCGTATGAACATGTATTTATACTAAGAGACTGAGAGTGATGAATCAAGTTACCTCTCAGGCCCCTAAATGTGACAAGTGGCTACACCCGCATGAAAGAAAAAATAAATGCTCTTTTCGGAATAATTTTAAGACCTCCATAAGTATACTACAACTATAGCGTACTAGGGAACTTTCAGATACTTGGTGCAATCAAGCATCTAATCAACTACAATGTACGACGAGCTTACCTATTGTTTAGCATTGCACCAAGATAAATATCTAACAAGCGTATAAATGTCAATTTGAATATATACTGGGTATAAAACTGTTTTCAAAAATTGTTCTCCAATTCTAATTTCTAAGAGCTTGAATTTCACAAACAGAATTCTAATTCTCTTTTCTTACATTTTCAGACATTTTCGGAAATAACATTTTTTTTCTTCTTTCTTTTCCATAACATGTTCGAAATATATATTTTTTATAAATAATTAAGTTATTGAACATATAAAGGATAACCATGAAATATAAAATGAAATGGCTCGGTATTTAATTGGTGTAAAAGAGTTTATTCACATCAAAAATGTGTTTACATGGTGGCACTGATTACGTGTGCTTACAGGCTAATCGAAAAATGAAGTAAGAAATAAAATGAATAATGAGAACCTGGTGTCAAGTAAAAGTCTACTCACATCAGCTTCAAAATGAAGTTGTCGCAGTTCCTTGGCAAATTTTGGACTTTTTGCAAGTCTCTTAACAACCTGAAAAAGTTGCATACAAGATACTAGAAAAAATGGAAACAAAACAAGTTAGAACCGAGCCACTACTGAAAAATGGTACTCATAGAACATCTATGACACCAAGCAATTCATATCAAGAAATTTCTAAATATTTATCAAAGTTATTTATTATCAAATCTACATAAGTTTGATACTGGATACTTATCAAAGATATATCGAAAGGCATCGAATACATAGTAAATTCTAAACACAAATTTCGTACAATAGAAAAGTGTCGATGCAGTTCTAAGAGGATTGACTCAGATAAGAGGGGGAAAACAGTACAATAACAACTGATTTCTTAAGGTAAAGGTCAGCGACTCAGCGCATATATGATCCGCCTAAAACATCATATTACCAAACCACGTCACAGATTAACAAGGTCTACTCCAACTGCAACTTGCTCTAACATGAATCTGAAGCTACCACTAGACTCTAACTTAACCTGGCACTGAAACCAAACCCATGAAAATATGTTCAAGTTCTGAAATTTACTTCCACACTCAAAACAGAAAAGTAAAACCAAGATGCATTATGCATACAACAAACGTCTCAACTTTCTAGCAAATTACGTTATGTTGTTGCACTCTTCTATCTCTCTTAAATAATCATTCTATATTTCACTACCTACAATAGTACTACAATGTCGAGTTCACCAATTTAGGGTTAAAAGTAAAATTCAGAGAATTAAAGAAATTTGATATGCTCATACACACTATGAAGACAACCCAATATTAAAGACTGTCTTCAGAAATATTAATCAATCCAGCAGCTAAACCAAACCAGGTTTACCTAGCAATTGAACAGAAACATGTTATATCATGCTTTGTGAACTATCTATAAGAGTTAGCCTTTTTCTATTGATAGTTCAATGAATTAACATACTCTTAACTATAAGTGATTCAACATAGAGGGTACCTAAGTCAAATTCCTTTATTCATACACAAATTCCAAAAATAAAGAAATTAAATAACATCAAAATAGTCCGACCTGGCAAACGAGTAAGTGATAGAATTCCTTGATTCAATAGGGTAAAGCTTAATTCTCAAATGAAAATCGAAATCCTACGATGCAGCATGACGGGTGATGGATTTTTCTAACGAATTTGAGAAGAAAATGATTTTGATTTTGTGGGTAAAAAAAAAAAGGGAGATGAAAAAATATGATGTAAGAAAAGAGATTGAAAGCTTCATGTTTGTAAGAATTTGAGAAATATAATAAAATGATCGGTAGCGAGGAATCAAACTCTTCCCGGCGCATACAGAGATGTCTTCGACAGGATAAATCCATTTGTAAGAATTTGATAACGAAAATGATTGGTTCGCCAAACCATTTCCATCGAAATCTGCACCGTGTGAGAGGGGTGGTGGGGCCCACTCCTACCCCACCCTATCCCAATGCTAAGAACGCTCAGCTGGGTCTGTTGGATCCCCTGACGATGCAAATCTCTGTTGATTTGCTCGGTCAACCTAGAATCACTCTTATGGGAGGAGAAATTGTTTTGGATGAAGATGATTATAGTCATAATGACGGAAATACCCTTAGTATTTCAATCACTACTAATTGGTACGAATAAAAGACCTTGATTAGACCTTGATTCTCATGGATACCTACATGCAAAATTGACCTTTATTCCCTTATGAAAAACAATGACCAGCCGCTTCCGAGCATAGCATACAAATGCACCACAGGTTAGTATATACAATTTTTATGCAACATCGTGATCAATCCACTCGAATTTTAAAAGTAGGTTGTGTAAACTATTGATTAACATCATTCATGTGACAGGGCCTCAAATTTTCACCCAACACGACCTACTATAGCCGTCGCAGCAACCAGTACTCTCGGACCGATGTGCAACGACAAATCAACAAAGTGGAATTCCTATAAGAGGTTTGACTTACCAAAATCAAAATTGATGGAGTTCCAAAAGGACACGATGAAACATGTGAAGATTGGTTTTTTAAGAGCCGTTGGTAGAGAATTAGCTAGAATCATAATGCATCCATTTTTTATATGAACATCATAAAAAATATTCGATACCTCAGTATTATTATCTTTTTGTTTAAATAATTAACAACTTAATACATTATTTTTAAGATTTTGAATATTTAGAGTATCTACTGTCGTAATATCAAATCACAAACCAGTTTTGAATATCTTTGATTAATAGAATTTATAGCATTGTACTCAAATAATATGCTAAAAAAATGATTTAGCATCATGTTGTTTGCATCTAATAGAGATTTCATGTTGCTAACGGTATTGATGAAATAATTGAGAAGTTATGTGAATAATAAGACTACTAAGAAGTAAATCAAATATAAACTAGATGCAAACAATGACTCAAATACTTATGAATAACTACATTTAAGTGTATATAAGAGCAAAGGTTGAGCCGGGGCCGTAAGTCCCCGGTGATACCTAGTTCTTCCATAATTAATCTTAGTTTCTGAAATAAAAATTATATTTGGAGCATGTAAAGAATTCAGATGATGAAGAGAACTCTAGTTTCCTTTCCTAGGAAACCTTGGCAGTTCCAACTTAAGACTTTCATAGCACATCTAAAATGAGTAACGGAGTAACAATGAAATTCAGAATAAACAAAGCTACTAAGCCAGAATTTAAAGAATTATAGAAGATAAATAAATGGAAAAATAATGAGATTTAGAGAAAGAGAAAGTAGTTACCAAAACAGCAGTAACCTCCTCCATCTCATGAAAGTACTCCTTTGCATTTGGATTTCCTTCATCAATCAAGTGGTGCTCCATGCCATCAAACTCAGTAATGATTGACCCTTTTTTTCCCAGTACTATGATGTGTAAGTCGTGACTTTGAAGCACATGTTTGTTATGGATTCTAGTGTTTTATGTAGTCTCTTCTTCGGGGCTTCCGGACCTTTTGGTTTTTCTTATCTCCTCTTGGTTTTTTGTTTCCTCATTAATCTGTCGTTGACTAGCTTCACATATTTTTTGCAGCATCACGTCTAAATCGTCAGAAATTTCAACTCCATAGGCTCCTGCAAGTTCATGACAATAATTAATGTACTCATCAATGGTGAGTCTTCTTACTTTTAAATCATCATCAACATTATGGCATTCTGCATTAACAAAGGCTATGAGGTTGTCTCTCCCAATAATATCTAACCCAGGTAACACCTCTAGCAACCGTATTCCACCATCCTCTATAAAGTGGTTTCTTTAAGTTAACTTTCACTCTTACAACAATCATAGATCCAAAGCCTGGTCTGGAGTTCTCCTTGACAGTCCAAACCTTAAGGCCCAACTCCTCTAAAGCTACCTTGGATAATGGTGCAGGTTATGTGATGAGGGACGTTTCAAATAAAGCTTCCTTTTGTGCATCAATTGTTTTTATGTTAATTCTTCCAGAGCTATACTCATATCATCATTTAAAGTGATACAAATGATCTCAACGACCAATTTTCGGCTGGGAGGTTTGATGGTGATCCAAGAACAAATGTTATCTTTAAAGACATTCAGTTTTTCTCTTCCAGTTTAGTTGCTTGTCTTTTTACTTTTCAACCTCGGTTATGTAATTCTATTGCTCATGCCCTAGCACAATGGGCTAAAACAAACAATTCCTCTATGTGGTGTCATTAGCCTTTTTGAAGGTCGTTGCTAAAAAAAAAAAAATACAACAGGGAAAACGTGCAATTATATTATTAAGATATATACTTGGTAACTGAAAGAATTGCAGTGATAAAATTAGTATAAAATTAGTGACACCATAATTACAGATCTTACTGAAAGTAAGTACTAATGATCTCTTTTCTTAAATACCTACAGTATTTCATCGTCATCCTGTTGAGAGTACATCAGAGACGTGTCCTCAGCAGGCAAGGATGGGGGCGTGCCAGGGGGAATGCATGCTTCACCATTCTCACCTGCACAGAAGAACAATGCCTCTGCGTCCCTTAGGGCTGCATTTAAATCAATGTGACCACTGAGCTCGTTGATGAATTTCAATAATGTATCGAAATCCATCTGCTCACCCATTATCTTCTTTCGATGCCTCTTCAGAATTGCTACACACAAGTACAAGTGAAGATGCTCGGATAGATGATGCGTCCATAACACCTCCCACAAAAGCATTGTTTCCTCATATTCAAGCTCCCTAAGAATCAATAAAGATGAAAACCAATTATCATAACGTTTTCCGATGGCAGCAAATGCTTGTGAAACAAAGGATAGAGAATAAGCATGTTCATTATTGGCATAAATTAAGAATATTCAAGCACAATGTAAAACAAAGTTCAAATCCTATAAGACAAGCAAAAGAATAATGATCCATGAATTAATTCCAACAATATCAAATCCAGGCACTGAAGTCTAATGGACAACCATCCGAGCAATGCATTCAATTAGCAGAAACAAGAACAACCCTTAACCGACAATGAATAAGTTCAATGATGGCTTTTGTAACTAAATACTCCCTCCGTTTCTGGAAAAGAGATACTTTCACTTTTCCAATTTGGCCTATTTTTAGGCTAAAATGAAAAAGTGTAAGTATCTCTTTTCCAAAAACAGAGGGAGTAAGTAACTTATAAACTTGTTTTGCTGTCACCTTAACTACAAGTGAAACCAGTCTAAAGCACTGTTTAAGGCTACTCTGACCCTTCTTTAGTGTGAATCCCGGAAACTTCAAAATATTATTAGCTAAATCATCAAATTTTATTGCCAAAACTACTCAAATCAATTACAAAATTAAAAACAAAAGATGAAACTAGATAAAACAACAGAGCAAAACCAGAGAGAAAAACTTGTACAAAATTGCAACATAGATAACCATGACATCCTTGGTCAATTATACTGTCATAAAAACTTCTGCTTTGCCAACATTACCATGTGCAACAAAATTCTAAGGAGCTTCTAGTGCAACACCACTCACATAAGCCATTAAGATGCCAGAAACTTAAATGTGCAAAAATAACATATGAAGTTACTATCTACTTGAAGATGGGCTCAGCAATTAGAACAAAGTAAGCAGTTCTTGTTTGTTTTTTTCCCGTTAATAAGTATGGATCCAAGATTGTAATGCGTCAACATATCTTGCACCAAGATTCTTCTCTATTGAACCCCCACAAAATTAAACTTTACTTCTATCATTTGTCCGACCACATGTATTCATACGTTTCATATATGGTAATGAATCTAGGACGGGCAATTAAATGATACATGAATAACATTTCACTGTTAATGCAAACTCATATAATTAACAGGATACGTGATATAGGGTTTTCATCCATTAATTACTGAAAACCTTACCTCTTAAATTGTATAAGCACCCAGCGGAAACAAAAGAAGTAGTTTAAGCAATCATTCTGCTTGAAATAGTTGTGCAACGGACTGTCTAGCAACTCTACCAACTGGCACAATTCAAGATAAGTTCATTAGCATGTAGACAGTTACTACAATTTTTATCAAAAAACAACAAGAATACAATAATGAAGGAGAAAACCAGTAATTCGCTAGTATGAGAGAACATCGACCAAAGAGAAAAATGACGAACGGTTAAGTGGCACTCAGTAGTCTCACACCACCAGCCAGTATATAAGATACCTTAGATGCATTGGTATCAGTTAGGGGTTCTAAATGTAGCTTTTAAAAGTGAACTTTTTGGCATGACTAGCCAGGTACAATTAATGTGGGGTAGCTCTAAGTTTAGAGCCCAACATTTCTTCAAGAAAAGAGGAGGCGATTTCTTAGTTTCATATCAATCATAATATTCTTAGGTGGAAGCCCATAGCGTCCGGCGAACCCTTGGGGATAAATGGATAATTTAACGGTGAATAGAAACTAAGGAGAACAGTATCAATTTCAGCATCATATCCAAGGCTCCTTGAAAATAGTCACTATAGAGATGAGAGATTTGTTTAATTATGAGACTAATTTTACATGGTTGGGGATTCCAAATGCACCCAGATTTTCTTTACATAAATCAACTACCTCACTAGCTCACTCAAGCAGCTTGAGAATTCCAAATGGTTTGCACAACCTGTATATTACACAGTGGTCATCACGTTTTTTGGTCTTCTTTATACCTTTTGTAGTTTAAGAGGGCAGTAAAATTTCCATCCTCTGTTGCAATTAATTTACTCGTGACCAAGTTGCTTCTACATACAATCAAATGGAATTTCCAAATAGTAGGAAAAGGTTACTTTCTGACAATTCTCTTTTCAGTTTTCATCTAAAATACATATTTTTGTAGCTAATGCACTATTTGATAAATAAGCATGCATGGAGATCGTGGCCAAATTCGGTAACTGCTCGCATGCAATATTCCCCCTAGTATGTGACAAGACAAGTTACCACAGATGTTAAAGCATATCTGCACTATGTCCCTCATCTGTTTTGGGGTTAGAACCACTACCAGCACTAGTTTTCTCACTATTTTCTCTCCTATATTTGTGTTGGGGAATATTTTATTTTGTTTTAAATTTACCGGAAAAAAAATTAAACAAATAAACCAAAATATATTATAAAGCCAAAACTCTCCCCTATATTTAGCCAATTAGGTTGGATTTTGAACTGAGAGTATGTTATTAACCTGTAAATTTATAAAGAATTTCCTTGTGCACAAATACATACCTTCGACAATGCAAACAACTGTGAATGCATGCCAGCTTGGTCACGATTAAAATTAGGTCCAAGCCTTTCCATCAGTGCAACAAAACACCAAAATGATTCTTGCTCATCTTTCATTACAAACAATATGGGAGATAAGAGATCACTCATACCCTACGAAAAGAACAGGAAAGGTTGTTTCAAGATTAGCAGCTTCAACACAAAATATGATGAAATATAAATTCATTAGACAGGAAAACAAAATGACACAAAAGTATTTACCTGGCAGTAACCAAGATCAAAGTTGTAGAACGAGTAAGTCAACAGTATGTCTCGTAGAATTCTCACATTGGGATTGTCATCTCCATCATAGAATGAGACAGTTCTGTCAGTTCTCACCTTGAAACCAAAAACAACACAAGTAACACGATTAGGATTATAATACGATTAGGATTATAAAGTGTAAAGACTAGTAACACTGGTTTTCTTTAAAATGGCTACACGGTGTAATACCACATCCTTATCAATGAGGCCTTTTCTCTCCCTGAACTTAGTAAATCTTTTTGCCTGTGCTGGCGTAATACTCTGTAGATAGAAACATTCAAGCATAAGATTCCATAATTTTTTAATCAGGAGAAAGACGAAATAAGAAAAACTGAACTATATCCAATTGTTCAAATAACTATTTCTGTTGAAAGAGGAATAGAAGGCAAATGAACTTGAAGATTTCATGTAATAATTTCCATCTTACTTCTTTATGACGATGATAAAAATACAAGAATCGAAGTACGGCATCTTCTAATGCCTCATACTTTCAAATATGAAATTTGGGTGTGATTAGTTGCTCTATACAAATTTTAAGTGGAATTTCCTGCACTCCAGGCTGAACTATTAGAATTGTTCTTCATCAATTTGATGCACCCGCAGTCACGGGCATTAATTGCTAATGGGAACTAATGCAAGCTCACATATGTATCCATGGGAGAAGGTAATCATGAAATGTAATGCAAAATTCATATCTTCAAACTTGGTATTGTAAATGAAGTACAAAGTTAAGGAACCAAACCAAACCAAACCAAAAAAAAAGTGGGAATGTTATAAATACCCTCCATTTTTGTTGACCTTGCACAAATACCCCCAAGGGGTAAAAAACAATTTTTTTGGAGTCAACTTCTATAAAGTTGCGTCCACTTATGGAAGCAACTTGTGCTAGTTGCGTCCACTTCTAAAAGCAACCTGTGCTAGTTGCTTTCACTTTTCAGAAGGTAGGGGTATTTTCAAAAATTGAATAAGGGTATATTTTAAGGGGCGAATTTTGAGGGGTATTTAAATAATGTTCCCCAAAAAAAAAAAAATCTGAGAGAAGTGATTAGAACCTGCCACTGGCGCTTCATTGTTTCATATTCTTCTTTTTTAACTGAAGCTAGATATTCCCTCTCAGCAAATGTCGAATCATAATCATAGTACCCCAACAAGAATTTCCAAGCCTGCATCCATTACACACATCAGATTGATCATATACATACCAAGGATGAAACGATCAGAGAAGAAAAATCAATATCATGCTTCTATTTTCGACTAGTTGAGTATAAAACTTTAACCTACAAACCTCTTTTCGCAGTCTATGCTCGACTCCTCCATAAAATATTCTCTTTCTTAACCCTGTTGAATCCAAGATTCTTCCTTCAGCATCTAAGAAAGTAGCCCACTGGAAAGATAACTATGTTCGTAAGGAAAACAATAATAACACAATTTCTCATTTGCCTAAAAAACTATTCCATGTGGTCATGAGTTCAAAAACAGTCAAATGCATATTAATAAAAGCAAGCTCAGCACCATTAACACGAAGGTGTGACATCATATTTAATAATAGCAACCAGTTTGATGAATTGTACCAAGGCAAAAACATTTTAACTCATACTAAGAAATCTTGAAAACTGTTAGTATCCCATATATCTAATAAGTTACATTAATGAACTCAAAATAAGCAGAAGAGACATTTTCGATCATCATTACACAAAGAGGATAACGACCTTTGACTTGCACACAAAGATCAGCAATATATTAAGGAGATTAAAATTGATGGCACAAATAGGATAGTTAAAAAAATTAATGTGAAATCTCCGAAGGGAGTGACAGTAAGATAATACCAGATGCTAAAGAACCAAATGCTGATAAAGGAAGGAGTTATTCTGCTAGCCTAATGCTGGAAGTATGTCTGGGACCCACAACATCCATCCATGTGGAAAGAATCATTCAGTTTACAATAAATTAGGCAAAAAAAAAAAAAATGGTGATTCAGCTTCTTTCTCTATTTTTATTCTTTGCTAATATACTAATACATCTCATTACCTCAACGGAAGGTTGTTCTTATCAACTGACAATGCAACAACCATGAAAAGAGAGTAGATACCTAGTTGATCGGAGTTTTACAGCTGCTTATCTAGCATTATGACATTAATCTTGCAGGTTGAAATTATAGAACTACAACATATTTGAAACACTAGATATTAAATGTTCAAGAGTCCATATTCAAAATGAAGATATTCTAGAGAACAGAAAAACGCACCTCTCCAGCTCCTAAAGGAGTTTGCCGTGGTTTACCCCAGACCAGCGAGATCTTTTCAACCTGTAAGAAAGGGCATATTATAAATTTGAGATGAAAGGAAATGCCGAAAGCATAATTTATTCGTAAGAAACAGGAAAAATTATAAACATAGGTCTTGATAGGCTTGTCTACAAAAATGATAGGGTCTTAAAAAGTGATCATTTCTCAAAGCAATAGAGACATGTAATATACATGTGTGAAGCTACTGCCTTACTAAATTCCTAAGATGTGATTGCAATAAATAATATATTCTCGAGCAACTAAGAGATTAGAAACAAGCAACACTATGTAATACCACAATCTGATCTCTATAACATTATCTAAAGCAGATATAACAAGAAAAGTGAACTGTCTCCAGAAATTCTTCAAGCGAACTTCATTGACATTTACAAGCATGGTTCAAAGTTTTGAATGCTTTGGAATGCCTATGAATATATTGTTAGAGGAATTTGTAATGGGTTGCCACTATGCCTCAAGAAATTCTGCCAGGAAACTCCATTAAGAGTTGCATGCATTTTCAAAGTTTTAATGCTGAAGAGTGATTGTGATATTTCATTTCAGTTATAGTGGTGATTGGAGGGACAAGACCTTAATATTTGTCACTTTTTCTTCATATTGTCAAACCAATACTAGAGTAGCTTCAGAATCCATAGCTCACAGTTTAAAGTTACATGTCTTAGTAGTTTACTTGAGTTATCAAACAATTTATATTCTGTCAGAATGTATCAAAATAGTTCCACCAAGTTCTGGTCAAAGTGTATTGCTTTCTAACCAAGACATTTGGCACAGCAGAGTTTGAAACCTTGAATACTAAAAAAAAAATTTATGAAACCAACCACAGCTTCACGCGAAAGACACTCACGTCGAGAAATAAAAATTCAAAAGATGCTTCAGGAATATTGATGATCAATATAACTCTCATCATATACAGTTATATCTCAGATCAAACACATTTTCAAGCACGAGACGATCACAGACCTACCAATGCTAGAATGTTTAGCCCTGCTAGGTTATCTTAATGAAAGATTAGCTAACGTAAGATTATAACTTTCATAGAACAATCTAAAATTTTCATAGTAGATGAAAAAGTTACCTCATGAGGATCTGCAGCCACCGGTATTTCATCTGAAACGCTTGTGATGCTATTCTCTGGTTCAGTAATATTATTTGAGAGAGGAGCCGGGATACGGTTCTTTCTATCATTCGCACTGAAAGTGTCACTTTGAATTTCCCGGAGAAGTTGAGAGGTAGTATCCCGAGCAAACTTGGTCACAAGTGAAAATTTCTCCAGCACTTGAATTGAAATATCACGAGCAGGATCGTTAACCTTTTGTCTCCTCCCCGTATGCTGAATAATACTGAGACCATCATCCGTCCTAGCAGAGGTTTCACCAGAAGGGGCCGGAATTACTGAGGTAGATGCACTATTTGCAATTGAAAGAGCTCTAGGAAGCTCCAACGAAGACAAGCTTCTCTGCAGTGAAAGCAGCTTGACATTACACTACTGGACCCAATACTCAAAAATAAGTAACCCAATCAATATGATAAACTATAGTCTATACAAGCAAATTTCTGGTATTCTTAATTAAACATCAGTTAACAATGAATGAAGGAAATAAACTAGCTCACATTTGAAATTGACCGGACCTTAACATAAAATACAACTTATTGATACCTGGGGCATATGTAACTTAAGTGTGTCGACTAGCATGTAGTATATTCACCGTGTTTTGAGAAGTAGACTAGATACTGGTAACTCCAGACAGTCCATGAAGATACTTTAATCAGACGTTCATTATTACCGTGAATTTCCTGTTTTCAATCACATTCTTTCACGCTGACTCTTACATCATGGTTCAAATATAGGAGTAGTTAATCATCCATTTTTCACGTCACAACAAGAAATTTCAATTTTACAGTTTAGATCCATGCATCCAGCCTGTCTAGTACCAACAAACCCACAGCTCAGTCTAGCATTTTCACCACAACAACCCAAAACAAATTACTTGATCACAAAAATGGGATTGTGATCTAACTGTATTAAAATATGGGTGACCTAACACACACCAAATATAGCACCATAATTGTTATCGTCTTGTCTTAATAAAAGTACACAGTAAACTAATAGTTTGAAAAATACCCAAGGATACATCCGATCGAAATCCTAGGGAAAAGTCACTATAATTTAGAAGCAAAGATATTGTTCCTATTACCACACCCCACATGTAAGCAATAGATCTATTTAAGCAGCACTCCTTGAATACATTAATTATAAAAAGTAATTTGCTAACATTAAGTTCTCAGAGTTTCAGAAGTATAAATACCTGAAGAGGATCTTGAAAATCATTCACGAGGAATACATTGGGATCATCTGCGGACCTAGAAATCAATACAAACAAATTGGTAAAACGAACATGGGTAATTGCTGACACCAAATGACTTGGCTATTGCACTCAAGGAAAGTTAATCATAACGGCACTATACCATCAAGCACAGTTTTGGAAGAGCCATCACACGACTTTTGAGACTATAGGTTCATCGAGATTCAGAGCAGTTGGTATTGATACGATAGAGAAATGAAAGATGTACTACGCACTACATACATTCATTGGTATTAACTATTAAGATCTATGAGACATGCAGAGTTCATATACAAATCCATTTTCTGTGCCCTATGCAGAAGTTCTACACCATTAAGTACTTAAGTATCTGCAGACAGTTGCACGTGTAATTTATATGGCATCACTCACTCAGTCTATTGGCTACTTACGTCTAAAACACTGTACCAGTGTACACAGCTGATGGACGTATTGCACCAATTGTACGTAGGTTACTACTTACTAGAACCATGCTTAGGTTATGTTGGATTTTAGGCTCAATAAGGGTGTAACTACGTCGCACTGCTTGACACTGAAAAAAATGTCTGTGTTCATTGTGCATGCGTTTTATGCTGTGTTGGACCATAAGCCTTATAGTAAATAGAAACGCCCAGAAAGAAAACAAAGAAAACCAACCTGATAAGGGAAACATGTTGTTTTAGTGTAGCAAGGAACTCCCGAACACCTCCATTATAAAAGTAAAGCGGTGGAAATGCAAGTCCTGCACAAAGCTCTTTATTACATCTTTGATGCATAATCTAAAGGACTACAATAGAAATTATTGTCGGTAAAGATAAATCACAGACAGGATTCTAATTCACCCACCAAAGATTCATAAACAGTTTCAAAGTTGCTTATAAAAATTTCCTCAGACTGGTGGCTACCCATACCCCAGTTACATAGTGCTATGTAGTACATATATGACATGATGACGTACAATTAAGTGGGATCATCTATCAGCCCCCTTATATATCAGTATATACCTCACTCAACAAAAATGAAAAAATATGCTGACCAACCCTTAACAAGCATTCATCAAAGGTGTAAAAACATAGAAATGACTAAAAGTTTTGGAATGACAAAAGCAATATATACTTCACTTACCGGATGACAAGACAACGATTATATACTGCCAGCCAAGGGTAGGAGTATGCCGACGAATAGATCGCACATCAGTAAAAGGAACTGCCCTAATAGTGTATAAACTTCTATCTGTACAAGTAACACTCAATTAAAATCAAGAATAATAAACATACAAAAATAAATATAAACTACGAAATTGTGCAGCAAAACCTAACCTCTGTCTAGTAAATTCGGGTTCGAACTCTGAAACATTGAATCAGCACCACTAGGGCTAGCTTTATAAGGTATCCATGTCTGTTATCAATGATAAAAAAAAATCCACATCAACAAATTATAAATCACTAAAAAACATTGCCTAGTAATTAACAAAAACTAAGACAAAACATAATTACCAAAAATACAGAAGCCCCTTGTTTAGTTAGCCGTAACCGACCACTTATCCTTTCAGATGCATACTGAGTTGGATGAATCGTCACATTATCCTTCAAATAAACAAGTTCAGCTCCATCTGGTTCGCTCTTTTTGCTATCCATACGAGTTATACTTTTGGGTGCCTTCGTAAAAAGAAAGAAGAAAAAGTGTAAGAAAACTCATTCCCCTAATGAATCAACTATTCTATAAATATATTTAGGTTCAGTGAATTAATCATCGCTAAATTAGGGTTCCAAAACAAAATTACAATTGATTGGGGAATCTGATGCGACTAGGGTTCCAAAACAAAATTACAATATTAAGATCGGAATTGAGGAGGATTGATTACCGGTTTCTCAGATGCGATAGCTACAGCGTAATCGGCATCATCAGCCAAATCTTGGAGTTCTGCTTCTTGCATCGCTACTGATAATTAGGGAGAGAGAGTATGTGTGTGGAAGATGAGAGAGAGATCGAACTTCTAGTTCTGGTTTTCTTCTGGACGAAGGAAATAGAGAGAGGGTCTGACTAGCACTCCACACGGTAGTTAGGTGCGTGCGCGGGAATATTCATTGACTATTTTTATTTTTATTTAGCAAAGTGAGATTTGAAGAAGAGTCGACAGAGTAATCAAACTCACTAGGTTCCAATTCGTACCCCAGTGGTAATCCTGTTGGCTGTTGCCTCTCTTTTGCCTTTTTGGAGAGAGGAAGTAGAAGTCAAAAGCAAAAACATTTGGATAGCACATTAGAAATAACTTTTCGATTTCTAGAAGTTGAAAAGTCAGAAGTTAGTTTCGCTGTCAGACTTCAAAATGACTTTTAAAAGTCAAAAAGTTAACTTTTTTTAGAAGCAAAATAATTTTGCTTTTGACTTCTGCTTTTGACTTCGACTTCTGGAGAAGCAGAAGTCAGAAGCAGATTTGTATCCAAACGCGCTAGCATGCATTATAAGGTGTTTGGATGTACACTCAGAAATTACTTTTCGACTTCTGGAAGTTGATAAGTCAAATATCAGTTTGATAATAATTTGTCAGAACGACTTATAGAAGCAGAAAAGTCAGCTTTTTGTATCCAAACGTATTATACAAAAAGTTGACTTTTCTGTTTTTAGAAGTCGTTCTGCCTGTTTGGATGTGCAGTCGGAAGTTACTTTTCGACTTCCAAAAGTCAAAAAACAAGAAGTCAGTTTGGATATAGAATTTCAAAACGACTTTTACAAAATTTCTATGCTTTTGGCATTCCAAATGCGCACGAACGGGCCAAACTAATTTCTTACTTTTTCACTTGTATAAGAAAAAAAAACGCTCTAAACTATACTGCTATAACTTCAGCTACTTAGGCATATGACACACCCGTAGCCGAATGATACATTTAGCCAAGTACACATTAAATGAGCACTTGGCAATGGCAAGGAACGGAGTTTTTTTTTTTTTTTTTTTTTTTTGAAGGAAAAGGAACGGAGTTTAGAAGTCGCCTTGTCAATTGACGTGATTTTAAATTGAATGAGTAATAATGAAACAGAGCGATTTGGCACTTGCCGAATTGAACTCGTTCTAGTACAGCAATGTGCTTAAAAATGAATGAATGTTTGGCTTTTTGGGCGTCCATTGTGGAAGCTCTGGCAAATTCCAGAAAGCATTGGAAATGGTTTGTCTATTATTTTGAGGAGCAAGTTGCAGAAAAGGACAATGTTGCCTTGCCATGACTACCTATTTTTAAGAGAGAAGCTGAAGAACAGAGTGAGTCGGTTTCGACTACAAACTACCAAGAGAGGTTCACAAAAAATCTAATACACTATGCTTTAGTAATTTTTGGCTGTAATTTTAGATATGAACAATGTCGGACAAGGCTTCAAGAATTCTGCCTTCACATAATTAAGCAGAATACTAAGTCCGTATCTCATGGGAAATGATACAATGCAAGTCGGAACTTGATCGTTTTCCTCAATAAAATTCTACAGAATCCTTATCTGGTAATTTTGCTGATTATAAAAATATACTACCTATACATGAACATCAACCTGTGTAGGATAACGATCCACAAGTATTTACTTTTTATCGCCTTTTATTGGTCTTTGAGCGTCTTTTCGTATTGGGTAAAGAAGATTGTTGCTGTAAAGGAACTGGCAAGACGGTTCCTCCTTTAATGTCGTCGGAGTCTGTCAGTTTAGCTAGTGTTTTCTGAGCTTCAACATACACCGTAAGATCTCTTATCTGGAAATACCAACGAAAAACATTACTTCAACTACGAGTGTACTGACAACTGAAAGACAAATCATGAGTGAAGCTACAAATGATAATAATTACCTGTTCTTCCAGATCCAATATCTTCTCATCCCTCAGAGCAATTGATGATCTTTCTCTGAAACAAATAGTGAAAATGAGTAAGTTCTGATTTGCATAGTTCAAAATTTGGAAGTATTATACCCACCTTTTCCATTGACATAACATATCCCAAGGTCAGAGAAAAAGCAATTTTCATGCTCAAATAAGTCGTAGTATCTACTGCATACCTAATATAAGGGCCACATGCTACTAATGTTTTACTGATAAACATGTGGGTTTAACTTGAACCATTTCAAGATCCACTATCTGGTGAAGGTATTCTACACGTTGATATTCTACACATTCCAAAATCAATAACCCTTCCAATGATCAGATGATATTCAGTCACCAAATCATCCAATGATTGGATGTTGGAAATACAAATTATATAATGAGCTGATTCTCCCCAAGGATAATCATTGTTATGCGCTGAACATTCTCACAGAAAGACGGCCTTAATTTGGTACCAGCCTACCAGTGGCCCAACATCTCCACCAAGGAATATTCCAATGTGTACCTTACTAGTTTAGGCATGGGGTATCACAAGCCTAAAAATATGATGGAAGAGCCCAAACTACAAGATATAAAACCATTAACCAGAGTACAAGACTGAATTTGATCCTCATACCCTGCTCCATTATGCCCACGTAACTACATTGGGAACATTTAACACCATGACCTGTGGGCAAATTTCAGGGGTATGCAGGGTATGTGTTTACCATCATATTTCAAACAGATGCGTTACTTGTTCTATAATGGGTGATTTCCAATGAAGATGATCCACCTGATGAGAGAACATTCTCACTGAACAACCATCTCATGTGGGCCACATGGAGAACTAAAATTGATATAGAAAAAATAGTGCAAGTGGATCCTGACCCCACTGCATATCTATGAAAAGAAAGAAATGTACCTTTCTTCCAGTTCCATAATTGTCTTCCGCCATTTATCTTGGTTCTTCATCAGATTCTCATTTCTCTAAACACAGCAATAAAAAGTTTAGGAATGTATCTATGCCAATCCTTTGTAAAATAAAAAAATTCAGCCACTGAAGTTCTAATTACTTACACTGGCAATGGCAGTCTTTTCCTCCAAACATTTTTCAATCTTGTGTTGGGTTTCCTGCAGCTTCAAATTCACAGCCTTCTCTACTTCGTCTAAAACAAACTTCCCCCTTTTTTCTTTGTTTTCAGCAAGTAGTGTTTCATAGTCCTAATAATCGAAACAAATGACTTAGAAACAACATTCATAAGAGTACTACAAATCTTATATTAACGCTAATGGGGAAATGCAAGGTACCAAAACATAATATAGAAAGCGTGTACAATAGTAGAATGTGCAAATTCCACTTGAAGATGCTAGGAGTGGAACCACCAAACTGGTCCCACTTTGGATATGTTGCATCTACGGTAAACAAGGCTTTATTTGATAGATCTAATAGATAGTAAATCAGTGATGATGAAAAGTGGATCATTCCCATGCATCTCCGTGAAGATATTCAGTACAATGCTACTACTATTATGGCTAAACATTATTTATGACTCTGTCATAGAAATGAAGATGACAAAAGAAGACTGTCTTGAATCTTAGACGGACACATTCAATCATCCACCAACCACTAAGGAAATTTTAAGCATTTTTACCTCTCTCTGATTCTCAAGCCGGCTTGCGAGCAGATGGTTGTACTCATCGACAATCTGTTGAGACATAAAAACACATTATCATATTATTATTGGCAGGTAAATTATACAGGTATATCATTAACAGTACTTCGTTGAATACTAAAGACTGAAACATTTACGTACCACACTATATTAACCTAAGGCTCTACAATCAGTATGATTCACTGCTGTGCATTGTATCTCAGTATACACCGACAATTAGGCACCTTCTAGGACAAAATCTACTCAAAAAGACGGGCACCTTTACATTACATTGGCAGGAGCCTCGAAACATACTAAAAATATTTAGATTGGTTTTAAAAAGGCTGTAATAACGACAGTGCACTGTTAGGAAAGTGCTTTTCGACTTCTGGAGAGGGTATTATTGGTGACAAGTTTGAATATTCCTTGTCATTGACAGTTGTACTTCTATCCTTTCCTTTCAAATAAAAACTGTGAATCATGTTTTAACTTTAAGGTTTTGCAGGTTGGGTATCTCTTTGGAACAATAGGTTGGGAGATTCTAAAAATAAAATGACATCAGAATTTATTTTTCTTACAAATTCTGCTTGGCGCTCGTAAAATATCAGTTCTCTGCCAAGCTCGAATTAAATCTGCAGCATGCAAGATGGTCGACTTATCTGGGTAATAGTAAATCTAACATGATAATACTCTTGCATGTATGCAACCCACAGGGTCTGGAAGACATTTATTCCTTACAGAGTAAGTTTTCCTCATTGTACGTGAGTGTGTGGGTGCACTTGCATAGTTGCACATATTTGCACTCTGTAGGACTGTACGAGAAAAAGGAAGACACGGATCTCTAGTTGAGAAGACGAGAATTACCAAAGCTAGTACTACCGAATCACTTTCTAGTTACTCTTGCAGTGAGTTGGTTAAAACTTAAGAAATCATCTCTCTTAGTGACCATGATCTTTTTAATACCTTCTCATTAACCTATATATTTCTTCATGCATTTATTTTACACCGAATAACATGTAACTATAAGAAATTTAACTGTTCCTATATGGTATTTGTTCATAATCTAGAATTTAGTTCTTTGTTAGTAGTTCAGAAACAAAATCTCACCAACAATCATTTCCAAGAATAAGAAGTGAAGTTACCGTTTCAACTCTATCACCGAAGACAGCACCACTAGCTCCAGAATCCTCGCTACATTCGCAAGTCAAACAAGGTCCACAATCTCCATCAACAGACCTACATCTGGAGTTCAAATCTGCCATCTTACCATCTGTTTTTGACTGATTTAAACGGTGGACATAGGTATCACCAACATAATCCCAGACTCGCTGTGCTTCTACGTCGAGTGAATAACAATGTTTGGTATCTTCCCAGTGCCTGATAGCATGACGCCCTTTATACCTTACATCATTAAAATACATCTTATCAAATTAACAAGATAGAAGAAGATAACCCAATTACTTTAATACTACTCCTTATAGTAGAAGAGAAATTTAGAATTATTAATGCCCACCTTCCACATCCTACAAAACCACAAATTAGACAGATCCATAGGTCCTCCTGAGTTGCACAAACAGCACATGTCGGTTTCGCAGTCTGCTGCTGACAAAAACGGCAAACCTACAGAACACAGTATGTTATAGATGTTTCTACCTAGAAATATCATTGTATCATCTCTAACAATATCACGTAGAGTGTCACATCAAATTATCCTATGATGGGTGTTTTTGTTAAAATATCTGCACCTTCGTTCATCGTTGTAACTAATACACCAACTGGATTACTGATGTGCCAAAAGTCTAAGACCAAAAAAAGAAAAAAGAAAAAATCTGAAACAAAACTTTTTCTGACTCAATCTTCTACAATCAATTGACCCAAAAATATGGGATATTTAATCGGTATGGGGCTAAAGGTCTACTTATCCAATATAAATGATTTCCTGGTAACAAGAAAAAAAAAAGATATTTAATCAATCCGGGAATACAAAAAGCATTATTTGCTTCAGAAAACTGACTTGGGAGTGGCCGTCTCATACATGAATATATCAGCCTTGTAGATTCGAGCACATTCCCAAGGTTAGCTAGCACCTAATGTTAAGCAACTGATTTTAAGTTTGGCAATGCGGTTTACCGGTTGGTATGTAGGGTTTTTCGAAAAAAAAATAAAAAAAAATTGTTTATTTGATCAGTATAAACAATCTAGAACACTTCTAGATTTAACATTTTCTTTGATGTAGGTTTGAGCCTACATTTTGATCTACTTTACGCTAATTGGAAGAGAATTGGCACAAGATGTAAAAATATGTAAACTGATATTGTATTGCATCAAAATGCAAAATGTGAGTGAGTAATCCAGGAAATGAGCACACATACTTGTGATTATGGCTCTCACGAGAGCGTAATAAAGGACTACTTTGTATATCCAGTCATGCACAAGAATAAACTTATGTGAACTCACACTCCAATTTTGAAAATACCAAGTTTCCTATAAATATAATTGCACCATGCGATCTATGGAATTAAGTAAACTCATATTTACAAAACTACAGTATCAAATCATACAACTCAGAAACGACCTCAATGTTCATCTTTGTAACTTAACTCCTCGTGCAGGAGTTTGTCTTTAGAAAATGAAGAATTTAATTCCAGTTCTAGTCGGAAAGAAGCACAAGTTTTTCGATAATGTACTTACAGGACAAGATGAATCAGCCCATCTTGAAATGCATGGGCATTGGAACGAATGGTCACAAACTGTCGTTAGAATCCCACTTGTATCTTGGTCTAGTCTCTCTGAACAATCAAATTCAAACAAAATAACTTAATATAACCCAAAAACAGAAGAAGATAAACCCTAGAGAAAACCCAAATCATGGAGTACATAACTGACCGAGACAAACAGGACAAGTTGGCAATTCTGTAAATCCAGGTGGAGGTGTATTGGCAATCTCAGTTAATTCAGTATATTCCACAGACACTATAGAGAGTATATGACAAATCTCAGCCTGTAAAAGTCAAGCATATTAGAATCAAACAGAAACTCATCAGTTTCAATCAAATACTAGAAATTCAGCTGTGCGTGCTTCAAAATTGCTCGCAAAAGTACAAATTTACATATTTTTAGCTGCACATCAGATTCACTTTCGAGAAATCTGAAATTTAATAAAAATCAGAACACACTCTAACCTCAGTGGATGAAAACGGCCTTCCATTGAAATTCCGAAAGAAACTATCAGTTTTTTCCTGATCAACGAGCTTAATCAACAAACTGTACCGATCTTCCAATACATCATTTCTACAAAATCCCATCAAAATTTCAACAACAACAAAAATAAAGTAAAATTAAAATTTGAAAATCCATAAATTATCAATCAAAAAATTCCGTTGAAAAGACAAATATACATACCTGATGATGAGAATTTCTGAAAGATGATGGATATAAGATCCACAAAAGTGAATGAAATCATAGATGGAGAGATGAATTGGAACAGCGAGGACAAAAAGAAGAGTAGTTTCACTGGAATTTCTAATATTATTAATTCCACGATTATTATTAGGGTTTGATGAAAGAGATGAAGAAGAATGAGTAGATGATATGTTGTTATTGCGGTAGAGATGAATAATCCCTTTACGTTGTTGAATATCAAAATTAGGGTTTGTAAAATGGACTGAGCGTGAATGGGTGGTGCTGGTAGTGGTGGTTGTCCATCCTTCTTCTTCTCCGCCGAGAGGGTGGTTTGAATCCACCGAGTGAACTCGGATGCTAAACATAGATTTCTTCGCGGGAATTTTCTCGATTTCTTTCTGTAGAGATTTAATTTGGAACTTTCGATATTGAAAATTTGGGATTCGTTGTGATATTATATTACACCCCAAGCCGTCTAAAAACTGAAACTAGGAATTAGTGTAATCCTATCTGGGAGACCCGACTAGTGTCTAGTCCACCCGTCAAACTAATTTACTCGCTAGTCTAAAAACATGATTTTGGACCAAATTTTTACTCGCTAGTCCAACACATGTGCGAGTTTGAAATGTCATTTTATTCTCTTTTCTGAAATTACCCTGCAACAACATAAGAGGAGAAAAACTTTGTTTTCTTTTCTTTTCTTCGGCTCAGATTCGGATCTCTCTCTCTCTTCTGCTGGTGTTCTCCGTCATTTTTCAAGCATAATGATATGAGTGCACAAATCCATCCAATCCAGCTTATCCTTCCATATTTTTGATTTGTCTTCTCTTCTCTACCAGTGTTTTTAGGGTTTTTGTTTGAAGATCGTTTTGGTGCTCTGTGATCAGCTTCATATCCATCCAATCCAGGTATGTTCTATAATAAGTGAAAACAAGTGAAGAAGAAGATCAAGAAGTTTCACAAATAAATCCAAGAAGAAGAAGAAGAAGGAGATATAAATTTTGTAGAATCATACAGTACATATCAATATCTACAGTGGGATTATACACTTTTCCTTCAATACATATTGATACGTATTGTTGGACCTTACACTTTTGCCTTCGATACATATTTTCATTAAGTACATATTAATATGTACTGTTGGATTACTATGCATTGTGGGATCATTAAAAAATTCCTTCAGTACATATCAATAATGTATTTGCTGAATCAATATGTACCTTGGGATCATACACTTTTTCCTTCAGTACATATCAATATGTATTGCTGGATCAATATGTACCGTGGGATAATACACTTTTTCCTTCGATACATATTTTCCTTCAGTACATAACAATATGTATTGTTGGATCAATATGTATTGTGGGATAACAATATGTACTGCTCTTGGTGATTAGCAGAGATCTTCTTCTTCTTCTTTCACTGGATCTTAGTGATTTTTTTATTTCGGTACCCTAATTTGATTTTAAACTTTTAGTTTTATGGGGTTTTTGATGATTGATTTTTTTTTACAGTTTCTGATTTGATTTTCGATGCCCAAATTTTCGATTTCGATCTGGGAATAGTTTTTCGATTTTCTGGTTTGTGAACGACAACGACGTGGTTTGTGATCGACAACGACGTGGTTTTTCTGGGCAGGAAGGTAATTTTATGTATTCAAAACCTTTTTGGACCAGCGGTTAAATCAATTCTCCCGCTGGACTACAGATTAACCCGGGTCGGGTTTTGTGGACTAAATAGCAAAGTTCTCAAACTGAAAACTAATGGATTCGCCCCTTGCCAGACCGCACCGGTGACCCACAACTGTAAAATCGTATGTTCCTGACCGGTGTAACGGAGGTGTTTATTTCTGAACATGATTCCAAAATAAGGATTTTTCTTGATGAACATGCCAAAGTGGCAAAGTGAAATCGAATTTTTTTTCGCTTGAAGCTAATCTTAAAGATAATGCCTTTGAGATCAAACGTTTGTCGAGTAAGAACTCTACTCCACGTTGCGATAAAAAAATAATTTATGGAAACAGGGGCTTTGAAGAGCCCCTAAATTTTATTTATTCTGACTACCTCATTCAAATTGAGGTTTGAAGGATTACATTGATCAATTACATCAATAAACAGGACAATAATAGTACAAGATTTACAATCGAAACTTAAAGAAACGAGATAAGAAAATCGTACTAAACTTCTGCAGTCCGTTGAAGGATTGGATGTCCCTATAATGGTTTCAAACCATTTTGTTTCTTGATCATCAAAAATATCAAATGCTTCCATAAAAAGGAAGTAATATGCCCAAATTAATTTCTTCACAAACGATCTCCATATCTGGTGAAGTAGACCGTTTTCATCCATAACATGCTTGATAACAATGCAAATCCAAATCCAAATCCACCAAAAAAACCTAATAATAAGATAAGAAAACAAGTCCTGGTAGTATTGTGAAACCATCAGACCGATCAGAAAACCAAAAAAATTATTTGGAATCAATTTCTTTTATTGAAAGATAAATATATACAAGGAAACAAACTCGATCCGCCCGGTAGATCTGAAAAATCAAATCAGAACCGGACGGATCAATGATCTAAGTTTTGAAGAAGTTAGTTTTTTTTTTCCTTCTTTGGTTCAGAGAGAAAAGGGGAGAGAGAAAGTCGTGTGAATTTTTTTCCCCTAAATAAATTACCGTGAATATAGTCTCTGTAAAAAGTGATGAGTTGGTAAATGTAAAAACACATGTTGTTCATGATATGCTAACAAAATCGCATTCAGAAACTGAAAGACAAAGTACTAATACTTTGATAAGAGATGATCAGTTAAAATTCTCTGACCAAGAAAAAACTGTGTCTCCAAAAAGGAAGAGTTCTTTACAAGACGAGTATGATAATACTACCTATTTTGATTTCATTGAAACTCAAAAAGTGTTCTATTACTGCAACATTAACAGACATGTTCAAAAAACATGTAAACTGAGGTTGGAAAACTATCAGTTTGACCGTCTTCAAGACACCTTGGATTTAATTCTGAAGGGTGTAACTGATATTCGGATGTGTAAACCTCTTGAGGATAAATCACATTCTAGCAAATCTGCTTCTAGAAATGTCGGTACTTCATGGTCCACGAATATTCGAACAAGTAAAAAGGGTAGTATGGAAAATCTGTTTAACTCAGTGAAACCATCACAAATATGGGTTCGTAAGGATACTCATACGCCTCCTAAAAAGGTTGATGTTTTCTCTAATGAAACAACTCAACAATCTAACATGAATTTGAACATTGCAGGATATAAGGATCTTATTGATACACTGTCATTCTTCTCAAGGCAAGCAATCTCAGGTAAGGATTCTAACAGTGTCTCTTATTATAATGACGGAAATTTCTATGATCATTTTTCTCGTTCCAAGAGGTTTTTCTTAGCAAAAGAAAGAGGTAAAACATTAAACTGCAGCATAATTCCTTTCGTGAGCACACATCTCACCCTTGTGCAAACTAGGCACAAGTTCTGGAACCTTATCCATGAAAATCATGTTGGATAAGGAATACTGCGTAACATGTGTACTATTTGTTTCGAGTAGTACTTAAATATGATGAGCTATAACCTTTTTAGTAATGCAACCTATCTATGATAATTTCAATCAGAATAGAATGTAAGAAATTTTTGTTGAGCTAAGCTCCAAAAACGTAAAGCTTTTTCTGATTAAAGTCTTTTCATGAATAATAATTATCTTGTGCTCTAAATTCATGTTTATTGAGATAAGAATGCATTAATATTCAAAGAATAATATTTATCGTAGATAAGGACAGAAAGTTGCAGTATTGAAAATTGTTGTGTGCTCTCTAAAAAACTGTTTTCTACCCTCAAAATTTTGTGCTCAAAACCTGTTATGATCAACGAGTCCCACACCATCAAAAGGTACACGTACCTTTCCGTCTTGACCGTACAAAACTCTAATATTTAAGTCAGGTCACGAACCGACGTGCATCCCAGAGAATACCTTTTACAAAACTCCTTTATATACCTTAACTTGTGATTGAGAAATTCTCATCCAAGGTTCCGAACCCAAGCATGTCTCTTATGTCTCGAATTCTTGAAATCATGGAGAAAGCTCTTAATTGTGATGGTATTGAAACAAGAGGAAAGAAGAGAACTATGGTTGATGATGAAGTTGTTCATTCTAATGATGTGAATTGCTATTTTGTATATGATCATCAAGATATGGAACGGGAAGAGATGAACTCTGTTGATGTTGTTTATGATTTTCTTAAACAATTTGAGGAAGCGAAACTAGAACTTGTTGAAACACTAAAAGGTCTAGACATGTTCAAGACTGAGTTGAAAAAGGTTTCTGGTGACCTTGTCTTCATGAAAACTCATGTTCGTGAACTTCTGAATGAGGATATTTTCTCTGAAGAGCTCGTGGATACATTTGATGACAAATTCAAGGGTCTCAAAAAATGAAGACTCTGGAAAAATTTAGTTTATTTCTTGTTTCTGTTTATTTAGGAAACTTCTTGTAAGAATTTATTCTTATTTTTGAATGATAACTAGGGTTTGATATAGCAAAAATTGTTATTACACAAGTTATTTCTAACGTTTTTCATCTTGCATGTTTTTAGATTTATTTATTTAAATTCTAGAGTTGTTGGAAGATGAACTTGCAGTATGTAATCATTATTGGTTGAAGTATTGCAAAAGTCCTATGAAATATATGTGCCTTTACGTTTTCGTGAATTGAACTGATATTTCATATATGCTCAACAGTTAAATCTATTATATTTTTTATAAACGGAAAATAAAACAAACTCTCGCAGTATTGATCTACTTGTGATCACACTTTTGTTTTTTTACTGCTTGACACACTCCGTAAGATTTTCTTATGTTGAGTCATATCAATCAAAATTATATTTTTGTCCGTGACTGGCATTAAGATTATTTTAAATCGATTTTCGGATACAGATCCATGTGATTTTTTAATATCCAACAACATCCTTCTTTTTATAAAGCAAGGTCACTCATGTTGTTCTCTTGGAATGACATCAAATGGGGGAGAGTTCTTAAATGAACTTGTGCTTAATTGATATATCTTTGTGGGGTGTATGGCTGTGGAATTTGAAAGGGGATGCTTGTATCTTTAATCTCCAAAATGAGCACTAAGTAATTTCTTACTATGTGATATCATCTAAAAAAGTTGATATGAGGAGTTTCATTTTAACTATGTTATAATGTGGAATCTCAAAACTTCCTTAAAACTTGACATATCTTTTGGTTGTATTCATTACGATCCTGCAAATTTCGTACTTTTGTTAATTTTATTGACAAAAAAGGGGGAGAATTATTTAGTAGTTTCATACTACATGCATATGGTTTACGGATCATTATGTAAGGGGGAGTGAATCAATAATCTATAGGTGAAAAAACGGGGGTATAACAACCACACCCAATAATTCGTTCGGCAATCTGTATGGACTAAACCCCAATATAATTCCGAGAGCACCAACTTAAAAGTGAGGCTCAATCAAGAAATATATCAAAGAGCTTTATCTCTTTCTCAACACAATCAGCAAATCAAACAGATAGAAATCTATGAGCCTGATTGATATGAGAAATACTTGGACGGTACCAAAGACCAATGCCCAAGTGTCAATCAAGTTATATCCAACAAACAAGGTCGGATTTATCAACTGTGATTGAACAATGCACAACCTGTGATATTTCAATTATATAAACAAATATAATGCGGAAAAGAAATAACACAGACACCAGAAATTTTGTTAACGAGGAAACCGCTGTTGATGGTGGTTTTTAGTTCAGGGATAAAATTGTAAAACCCTGTATTTAATGCGCCGTTGTTTCGCAAAGAAACTGAGCCATTTAAAAGTGATGAGTGCCCAAGCCTCTCAACTTACATATATGTATTGAGTAATTCAGCATATTTATATGAAATTTATCCAGAATGGTGCGTGTAGCAACAATCCCAAATATTCTGTAAATTTCTGAGTATTTGTTCCATACCATGTTCCCAGTTGAACTCTTAATACTGACATGACATGACGACTAATGTTCGCTCTCAGCCGAGCGGCATGAATCTCCCGAAGTGTCAGGATTGAGATGCGTGTGGAAGTACTCAATCAGAGGCACTCGAAGTTATGCTTCCCTTTAATATTAAATTAGTGATTTTTGTATCAGTATGCAAAATTCACCAAAATTTGATTGGTTTTGCGGCAACCCGCAAAATTCAGTCATTTAACCTAATTTTATAAATTTTGCAAAAAATAGGTTTTCGGCGCCCTGCGCAATATCTTGAACCCTATTGGTCGAGACCAAACCTAGGTAAGTTAGGAAATTAATCTGCCATGGACTAGTAGGAGCAAAATCCTACCCAAAAAACAGAAAAACAAGAAATAAAAGAGGAGCCGCAGAAAATAGGAACAACAACAAGAGGAGGCGTGGCCGCGCCACATGGCCGGCCAGTTCGTCCTAGCAAGCGTCATCCGTAGCCGAATGGCCACGCTACATTTTACCCCTGCCGGCTCCCTTTTTTTTTCCATCGACCAATCAGGTCGCTCTAAATGCGCCACACGCACTTGGAATGTGGTCGGGCCCATGCTGCGTGCCGGCCCTTTTTCCTATCGACCAATCAGGTCGCTTTAAACCCGCCACACACATTAAATAAAGCCAAACTGCGCTAACACCTAGTGACTGTCGCGTCAACATGGTCGCCATGCCAATTAGCTAATCAACCTGCCAAATCGCGCCGGCATGCTAATTGGCAAGCCATGCTATTCCGCGGCAACAATATGCCAATGTGCCATAACAGCGCAGCCGCGTGCTATCTCACTTTTTGTTCGTGGCCAATGCCATAACAAACTCTAACCAGGGTATTCTGATCAGAATACGACTCTTGTTTTAGTGGCATTGGTCGAATCAAAAGGAAACCCTAATACCTAGTCGTGGCCTAAATTATGCCACTTCGGACCCACAACATGCCACAAGCCATGTGGGACCCAAAAAACCCTAAAAATGGCACCATATTGTGGCCACCCATGGCTATCCCCGAGTCCATGGTCGTTCCCATTTTATGGCCTCGCCATGATTCCTTTGACGTAGCCACGACAGTATTTGCCAAAATTCCACCATACCGCGGCCACGTAGCCGTAAGTGCTAATTAGGGTTTTGACATGCCAAACCCTAATTTGGAAGGCCGTTATGCCGACCCATGCCAAATAATGCCGCCTAAGGCATTAAGTTTGATACGGCAACTAGAGCCAATATAATCGAGTTATATTTGGACCTAGCGCCAATATGCCAAGATATAGTGGCCGCGGTTACACCAGGCAGGCGCCATTCTGCCACTATGCCGCTGGCAGGCGCCATTATACCACTATACTGGCAGGCGCCAACGAGATGTGGCCATAATCAACGGCCACCCTCTTCCATAAATTACAATCTCGGTTCGTCAGCCGAATTGATCGGCCTAGATTAAATCTTAGGTGACCAGCCAAAGACTAACTTAATAGCGTCACATGATATTTCTTGCGGCAAGTCTCATAACTTAGCTCACCACACGTGATCATCCGCCGCCTAGTTTGCGCGTGATTGGTCAGAATAACCAGGTCTTGCACACAAGACCCACTCAACAATCTGCTTCATATTTTCCATGAAAATACTCGAGACATCAAACATGTCACAAACTGGGGGATGCTCACTGGGGCATTAGTTTGGCGGTTTACAGCGTACGGCGTGCAACACGCCCATTACGAGAAAATGTCAGGAAAGGGTGGACGGTTAATGAGCAGTAAGTGAGTAGTGGGTGTAAGGCTGACCAGTCTTCCCTCGTGATGGAAACACGATGGTCACCACCTTTTACACGACTCCACTTCTCCACTACTTAACTGTCTCCACTTCTTACGAGATCATGGGCTCAATCATGACTTGTAAGGGCAAGTGTTATCAACACAGGTATCCAGAAAACACCAAGAACTGATAGCTTACATTCCGCAAGCCAGTTCCATATTTTGATACAAGTCATAAAACAACCACACCTTAAAAATTCAATATTTTTTTATCTCAACACCTTCTTCGCTTCCCTCCCTAAGATCAACCCTTCTCCTTCACTTTGTGACCGACAAAAGACTGGAACGACCATTTCTTGGTTTAGGCCAGGATTGTACAGATTGATCTCTCGAATTTAAAGTACTCCCGTGCAGTGCATTTGTTTAGGGTTTGAATTCGTTTCTCATCAACACACCCAAATTTACCAAAATAAGCAGAATAATTTTTTACCCCAAAATAACCGCAAATGCAGAAAAACGTCGGGACCTAGTCCATATTTGAACACCATACTGTATTAAGCCGCTACAGACTCTAGCCCACTACAAGTAAACTTCGAACTGGAATGTAGTTGACCCCTAACCAAGTCTCACACCGATTAAGGTACATTCGCATTCCTTACACCTCTAGAACCACGCCGGATTGTGTGCACTTAATTCCCTTAGCTGATCTCACCCACAACTAAGAGTTGCTACAACCCAAATTCGAAGACTTATAAACAAATCTGTCTCCCAAAAATATGTCTATTCTTGGTTTTGTTTCCGTATTAAGATAAATCAAGGTGAACAGGAAACTCAACTAATAATCTGGTCTTATACTCCCAAAGAGTATCCTAGAAATATTAGTCACCTCATAATAACCTAACTGATTAACAGAAGAAGTTATTGCAAAATCACAAGAGTCTGAGATGAAGAACTGTTGTGATTACTTTTTATATCTTACCTATCGGAGACAAATCTCGAGTAAATCTTAGAGAAGATAAAACACAGTACGATAGAACAAGTAAGATCAGAATACGCAACTACAGAGAAAATAGTTGGATATGGCTTCACGAATCCCAAATGAAGTCTTCAAGTCGTTAACCTAATAATGGTTTTGGGAAAACCTAGGTTAAAGGAGAATCGACTCTAGTTTGCAACTAGGACACATGAACGTGTCGGGATTAGGTTTTCTAGTTGCTAGAGTTCTCCCTTAAATAGTCTTTCAAACCAGGGTTGCTTACAATCAAAGCTAAGATAGCTTAGTAACAAAGCATTCAATATTCACCGTTAGATAAACTCTTGATTTAAGATTCAAGCTAAGTTTGCGTAGAAATTAAGCAATCAATCTCCACCGTTAGATCGTATTAGCTTGATACACACAAATGAAATATACTTATATTTAGATATGGACGAACCGTACCCAAACGTGTATACCTTGTTGGCTTAATAATAGTTAACCGAAGTTATCCATATTAACACTTATAAAATAGCCATATTCATCTTACACTTCTATATCAAATATGATGATCAATCAATTATGATAGATAATCAAATGAATCTAAATGTGTTTCAAGAAAGTTGTTCAAATGTTCATCATCTTATAGGAATATGTATATGAACCATTTGAAGCAAAATCGGTTTGGTTTGTAATTTTATAAAGTACTTATACAAGAACCAATTCATGAACATAATGCCACGGTTTGTAAAACAAGTTCACATACCTTAATACATTAAAGTTCCATGGACTTAAGTTCGCAAACGAATCTTGAGTTCATGAGTATGAAAATCACACTTTTACCAATTTCAGAACATAACCGCTATGTTCGCAAACTGAGTACGCGAACAAGAGTTCCGGACTTTGGCTTTGTCCAGCCGTTCGTAAACAGCATACGCGAACAGGAGTTCCGGACTTGGCCTTGTCTAGACTGTTCGAAAACAGGGTACGCGAACACAAGCTCCGGACTTTTCAAAGGTAAACCAGTTCGCAAAAAGTGTTCGCGAACGATAGTTCCGGACCTGAACTAGACTTGCATAGTTAGTATAGTTACGGACATGGTAGTTCTAAAACTCTCATTTAATCGTTGAAACATCCTTGGAAGACAACAATGGTAATCTCACACATACCACTAACTTCAAGTAATTTTCAATTGATTAATCAATCAATACGAAAACTCCCAAGTCAACATCAAATGATTGTCTCACACAAATCATATAAGATGTTTTAAGGTAATTTTCACATGATCTTCTTTTGACTTAATATTTAGTTTCCAACAATAAATTGTCTCTAACTAAACTCGTCAAGAATACGATGAACTTAGCTAAAGTTATAAGCTTCCAACACATATTTCGAGAAATAGATAAGCGAGATAAACTCGGCTCGAAATATAAAATGTGTATAATGTAAAAGTCTATATAGCTATACGACTTAATCTCATTAGAAGATAGAATAGAATACACTTCTGAGTGATATATAAGTTTTAGTCTCCACATACCTTTTGTTGATGAAGTTCCTCCAAGCTCTTCAGTAGATCTTCTTCTTTGATTGGTGAACGTCGTGAAGTATAAAGCTCAACTACACACTTTTATCCTAATCCGAGACATAGGTATAAGTATATTAGAAATCAAGTATATAGTTTTGATCAACTAAACTTTACGAACAAGCTTGAGATAACAACTGATTAAACTACGCACAACCTATGATATTTCAATTATATAAAAATATAATACGGAAAAGAAATAACACAAACACCAAAAAATTTGTTAACGAGGAAACTGCAAATGTAGAAAACCCCCGGGACCTAGTCCATATTTGAACACCACACGGTATTAAGCCGCTAAAGAGACTATCCTACTACAAGTTAACTTCGGACTGGAATGTAGTTGAGCCCTAACCAAGTCTTACACCGATTAAGGTATAGTCGCGTTCCTTACGCCTCTAGAACCATGCCGGATTCTGTGCACTTGATTCCCTTAGCTGACCTCACCCACAACTAAGAGTTGTTACGACCTAAAGTCGAAGACTTATAAACAAATCTGTCTCCCACATATATGTCTATTATTTATTCAGTTTTTGTTCCGTCTATTCATAAATCAAGGTGAAAAGGAACTAATTGATAATCCGGTCTTATACTCTTGAAGAGAAGCCTAGAAATATCAATCACCTCACAATAACTTAACTATATGGTAGTAGAAGAAGTTACCGCGGAACCACAAAGTCTGAGACGAAGAACTTTGTGATTACTTTTTAAATCTTACTTAACGGAGATAAATCTCGAGCAAATCTTAGAGAAGATAGTACTCAATACGATAAAACAAGTAAGATCAGAATACGCAACTACAGAGAAAATAGTTGGATCTAGCTTCACGAATCCCAAATGAAGTCTTCAAGTCGTTAACCTAATATGGTTTTGGAGAAACCTAGGTTAAAGGAGAATCGACTCTAGTACGCAACTAGGACACAGGAAAGTGCCGGGATTAGGTTTTCCAGTTGCTAGAGTTCTCCCTTATATAGTCTTTCAAATCAGGGTTGCTTACAATCAAAGCTAAGATAGCTTAGTAACAAAGCATTCAATATTCACCGTTAGATCTGCTTAAACATAAAGCAATTAATCTCCACCATTAGATGGTCTTAGCTTGTTACACACAAATGAAATATACTTTCATTTAGATATGGGTAACCGTACCTAAACGTGTATATTGAGTTGGCTCAATAACAGTTAACTGAAGTTAGCCATATGAACACTTTTTTCTTAACCATATTTATCTAACACTTCTAGATCAAATATGATGATCAATCAAACATGAAAGATAATCAAATGAATCTAATTGTGTTTCACATAGAGTTGTTCCGTTGTTCACTATCTGATAGAAATATATATGAACAAATTGAAACAAAATCAGATTGATTCGTAATCGTACAAAGTACTTATATAAGAATCAATTCATGAACATTAAGCCACGGTTTGCAAAGATTGCATTCCTTAATTCATAAATGTTTTAGTTCATGAGTATGAGAATCATACTTAACAGATTTTAGAACTTAACCACTGTGTTCGCTAACCAGGTACGCAAACAACAGCTCCGGACCTTAGCCTTGTCCACCCGTTCGCATACCGGGTACGCGACCAGCCGTCCCGGACCCAGCTCAGGTAGAACTGTTCGCATACTAGGTACGCAAACAAGGTTCCCGGACCTTTATAGTTAAAACCGTTCGCATACTAGGTACGCAAACAAAGTTCCCGAACCTGAATCACTACAAAACAGTTCGCATACTAGGTATGCATACCGTGTTGTATCCAGACATGGCTAATTGTTCTAAACTCCCATTTCAATCACTGAAACATCCTTAGAAGACTACAATAGCTGTATCACACAAACTATTAGCTTCAAGTAATTTTCAAGTGATCGAATGATCAATACGAAACTTTTCAATTCGATATCAAATGATTATCTCGCACAAATCATGTAAGATGTTTCAAGGAAATTTTCACATGATCATCTTTTGACTTAATATTTAGTTTCCAACAAATAAATTGTCTCCAACTAAACTCATCAAGAATACGATTAATATAGCTAAAGCAAAAAGCATTCAACTCATATTTCGAGAAATAAATAAGCGAGATAAACTCAGCTCGAAATATCAAATGTGTATAATATAAAAGTATATATATCTATACGACTTAGTATCATTAGGAGATAGAATATAATAGACTTCTGAGTGATATATAAGTTTTAGTCTCCACAAACCTTTTGTTGATGAAGTTCCTCCAAGCTCTCCTCAGTAGATCTTCGTATTCAATTGGTGAACGTCATGAAGTCTAAAGCTTAACTACACATTATATTTTGAGACATAGCTATAAGTAGACTAAAAATCAAGACTATAGTTTTGATCATCTAAACTTGACAAACAAGCTTGAGATAGCAACGCTTGCGAGTTCGACCATGCAGTGCTCTAACAATTATCATGCTGACAAACAAACAAAAAATAGTTAGAGGAAGAACCTTTTTCATCATTTGTAGACTTCTCTAGTTCACGAACTGTGGTGACTTAAATTTGTGAAATAGCCAACAGTTCACGAACCGTTGATATCTGAGTTCGGGAATAGCTGAATGGTTCACGAACCGTGCCCTTAATTCACGAATAGGCTAACGGTTCATGAACCGTTTCACAAACCATCCCAATACGTATTAGCAGATGCTCAAAGACTAATTTTTATAAATATGTTTAGCATTGCTATGACTCTCATAAACACCTCTAAGATATCTATGCTCAGTAAAACACCATATATATGTGCATCATGATTCAAGTCTTAAGGGTTTAAATGAACACAATATTACTTACTAGTTCGAAAGGCATATTTCCTAAGAGCTATAATTATACACGGTTCTGGTGCCCGGAACAAACTGTATGTTCTTTTTGATTTCAAGACATACGTCTCACATGCTTACTTGAAACCCTAATTAGAGTTTCATCTAAACAGAGAAAGTGTTTTCTTGAATATCAAGTTATCTTAGCTTGAATTATAAGCAACCCTTAGTCTTAAAAATATATAAATAGACAAACTCATTCAACTAGGAAATTCAATCCCTGACACTTTTGTGTCCTAGTTGATTGCTAAAGTCGACGTTCTCTATTAACATAGGTTTCCTCTGACAAACATAATTAGGTCTACGACTGAAATACTTCACTTAAGGATTCGTGAGGCCAGGTCCGACTATCTTTACCTCGATAGTTCGTGTATCCTGATCTTGTTCTTTTTGTTATCGAGGTTTTAGTATTCTTTTTCATAAGCGAGATAGATAGAAATCACAAAGTTCTCTTCATCTCAAACTTTGTGATTCCTCAGGATAGATATCTGAAAACTATTTTTAATTGATTAGTTCACGATTGTTCTTGAGAGTTGGTTAAGAATCTAGGCTTTCTCATCTAACAGAGTGTAAGTGTTCCATATTTGCGAGGTTTGCTAGCTTCGTCTATTGCAAACAGATTTCCAAGCCTTAATTTATTCGATCTAAAGGGAAATCAAATAGTCTTATCTATTAGTGTAAGAAGGATATCGAAAGTCTTTATTTAGGCTAAAGCAACTCTTAGGATGTAAATGACATCATATAAAGGAATCCATTGCATAGAGCCTTGCTAGGTCAACAGGCGTAAGGAGCACGACTGTAGCTGAATTGCTTGGAGAGTTATGAGGACGGTTAATCATTTCGTTATTGTTGCTGAGTTATCTTGGTGCTATCATGACAATATTAGGATTACTTTAAGTTTGTTTGTTAACTTTTGATTTTTATTTAAAAATTAGTTCAATCTTTACTACATATTTTATAATTAGGGTGTTTACAAAGATTATAGTTTCAAAACTAAATCAAATTGATTTTTTTCTTGTTATGATGGTGCTCAAACGACTTTTTAAGTAGAATTTTTGTGGATAACTAATGAAATTTTAAGTCATCCCATATGTATGAACTTTATCTAACAGTCCGAGTAATAGTTAGTGACCACATGCATACCAATGCATTGGTCAAAATCGATGACCTTGAAATAAGAAGGATTCTCAATCAAGATGATTCAACTTATTCTAGTGATTGGACGTTAGCTCTGACTAAAAACTCTCCTCCTGTGGTACAAGACCAATATGACAAATACAATTTTTTATTTATCAATGAGGACTTATTTCGGGTAACATTCTTATCTGTCACAATATTATAACACACATAAATGATCGAAGGAAGGGATCGATGGATATTTATGATATTAATTAGTGTGTTATACAAAATAGTTTATTATGTAATATTTTTATTTTAACTATTTAATAATTTTGATTAAGTCATAACAACAAAATAGAATAAAAAACAGTCTGGGAAGTACTTGAAAGCTTTGTTTCCTAACTTTCTTCCCTACCTTTTAAAGGTTTATATAAATTTCTTTTCTTACTTTGTATAATTTTCATTAGTTTTTTCTTGTTTTCTGGTATACAAATTCATATTTGGTTATCTTCTTCTAATCATTGTATGATATCTATGATAAGGAAGAAAAAATACCTCAAGCTTAACTCACCTCAAGCACATTGTCTTTACTTTTATGGTAATTTGTAAGGTGATGATACTAAAGTTCCAAGCTTCTTAGTATTGGGATGGGGGGATTTTAATTCTTTCTTTGTCTAGATACCTGGACTTATAGGGTCTGTTTGGGAGCTTGGAAACGGGATAACATATCTTAGAATAGTTTATCTTAATTTAATTTATGATAACCTTGTTAATGGTTAGTTTTAATGTTGTTTGTCTAATATTCTATCATATCCTGGGCTAGGTTAACTTGTGTTTGTTTGACTCTAGGGGGCTGTTTGGTAACCATTATTTTAATGGATTATCATCCCATAATCCATTATGCAAATTATAATGGATTTTATATGCGTTTGGTAACCATTATAATAATTGTTTATTTTAATCATAATTGAAAAAATCCATTATTTCCATAAATAGGAAAAAGTTGTTTTGAAAATTTATTATAATCAATTATTTTTTCTAGCAAACTCAAATTGAATTTTTTCTTCTTATTTTCTCTAAAATATCAAGAGAGAGGCAAAAAAACAACATAGGACTAAAAAAAATCCTAGATCATTGTTCTTTCTTCTCCTTTTCGAGATTATCATTCTAAGATAATCAATTATTTGAAAAAAGTGTTTGGAAAAATTTATTTTTAAAATGATTATATCAAAACCATTTATCTATTTAGATAATCATAAATAAATAATCATAAATTTTACCAAACAAGGCCTAGAAATAGGTTAATATGGATAATTATTTTTAAGACAACTACTTATTTTAAAGGAAAATAAATGTCTAACCCAGGTGAGGATACAAGTATCCCAGGTATTTGAAGAATACCATAACCTCACTTTTTTAGCTTCCTAAAATCAAAGAAGGTTTAGTAATCCTTATCCAAGATTGGAATTGCAGTGAGACAAACACATTTTAACCGTTTTTTACTAGATAACCCAACCTAGGATGAGATATCCAGGGTACCAAACACGACCATAGGTAACAAACATATTCTTCTACAAGTGGTTTTAAAAAGAATATAATACATGTAATGCATTAATATTAACTTCGTAATAAAAATGTGTCTCATGTGTTGCAAAAACAAAGTATAACCTTGATAAATGCACACCCTAGGGACCAGACAAAATATTTGTTTAGCAAGGTTATTTATTTACGCAATTTGATCATTTGCATACACCCTCTATAAGTATAAGTGAGGCATAGAATCTTGATTCTTACCACAAACATAACATCTAGACGCCAATTTGAAACTTATTTTCTTTATCATTTGCAGATATGATTTCTGTACTTTCAAAACCCACCCTTATATCATTTGCATATAAGGGTGGATTTTTCTTTTTTATCATTTACATACACCCTTATATCAATTTCCAGGCATTACCTGAAATGCTTGGATGCAGATATGATTTTCGTACTTTCAAAATCCACCTAATAATGGTTCTCTGCATCTAAGCCTTTCAAAAACAATAGAAGTTCATTTGCCTTTTATGCCACCATACCAGACCAAAAAATACTTTTAATTGTTGTCGTTATTCTTTTTTCTAATGGTGTTAAAATGAAGGGAAAGGGGTACACATATATTATATGGAGAATGTGCTTTTAGGTCATCCCTAATTTATGAAATTCACTAAACAATATGACCTCGTAAGAGTTAATGACCAAATGTATACCATTACATCTGATGATGAGAATTTCTGAAAGATGGTGGATATAAGATCCACAAAAGTGAATGAAATCATAGATGGGGAGATGATTAGGAACAACAAGAACAAAAATATAAGCAGTTTCACTAGAATTCCTAATGAAATTGGTATCACGATTTATTATTAGGGTTTGATAAAAGAGATGAAAACGAATGAGTAGATGATGATGTGTTGTTATTGTTGCGGTAGAGATAAATAATCCCTTTACGTTGTTGAATATAAAATTAGGGTTCGTAAAATGGACTAAGTGTGACTTGGTGGTGCTGGTAGTGGTGGTTGTTCGGATTTTAACAGTACCCCCACACGCTGGAGTAAACAAGGAGGCGTTATGTGAGAGTGGGGAAAGTTTTAGGAAGAAATGTGGAGGATGAGAAGAATTTTCAGATTTTAATTTGGGCTCCACAAAATTTAAATCTCCTCTTAGGTACATTTTGGCCAAAAGCTAAAGCTAAAATTCAAATAAGTTATGTTTGGTTCTTCGAAATATATGACAATATGATTGTGGATTATCTGATTCGACATATACCCTCACAAGGCCCCTTATTATATGATTTGAGATAAATAAAGTTAATCAAAGTTATGGGTGTTTTTCAATGACCATAGCTTAATAAATTTTTATTTTCGGAGATCGGTTGATATTTTTCGTTGCAATTCAAAGACATCTAAGTTTCATGAATTTGTCTTTAAAATGCGGAAAAAAATGGGGTGTGAACACCATTAGCTTCATGTAACTTTGCATACGTAGTTGTTTCACAATTATTCTACGACATGATTCGTTCAACAAGGTTCCATTATATTTATGTTGTTGGCCCTAATTTTGTATACTGACATTGTGTGCACTCAATTATTACTTTCCATGGATCTCTCACATTGTTTGCGTTGAAAGATAATTTATCATTGTGTTTTGTCTCTCTACTTTTTAGAAAAAATCCAGATTCTTCTACTGACATGGCCGGAAAATTGATGTTGCATGCTAAATAACAACCTAATTCTAAATCATGAACCGCAATCCTAAAAGGATTGATACTTGAAGGCGGTGTTATACCTTAACAAAGTTCAGAATGTGATTTTCTTTGTTGCAAAATAATTATAAATCTTTGTTTCATTGCTTATGCGTATTTTGTTTATTTTTTTTGTATTACTTGTAGTGAAACGTAAAATTGGTTGTAATGCAAGCTTGCAAAGTCCTCTTACATGTAATACAACTTGGCGAATCAAACATATTTTAGGCAAAATAATGGGACCGAAATTAACATGTCTATTTTTACGCTTTTTTTTTTTTTTTGAAAATATTTTTTTCTTCTAATTGGGATGGTCATTTTTCCTCTATCATTGCCAAGGCTTTAGGCAGACCTTACTCTGATGATTATCCTATCTTACTTTCTTGTGAGCTGAGTGATTGTAGTCATTCATCTTGGAGATTTGAGGGTATGTGGGTATTGAATCTTATGAAACAGTAACGGATATCTTTTAATAATGCTTTAGTGGTTCTTTAGGCTTTGTTTTAGCCAAAAATATACAAGCCCTAAAAGGCCTCAATCGTATCTAGAGTATATGCACTTTTGGGAAGTTTTTTTTTTTTTTTAGAAAATCCTAATTATATTGATATCACTGAGTCAAGATCGGCATATCATTACAAGGCAAGTATTTTAAACAGACAACAACTTCCATTACATAAGCAGTTGAACAGACATCAAGATTCACAACTATTACATAAGCACGATAGTTTTTTATGATTATAAAGATTCTTCAGTTATACCATTTCAATTGAACCCAACTCTAACATTCTAATAAACCAAGAACTAGGTAACCAAGCTTGTTTAAATGGCCCTGTTACTTTTGTTATGAACAATACCAAATAAAATAATAGCACTACATGAAATAGATGTGTTAGGTTCATCATGTGATACGACCATTTCTCAAGGTTTTGTAGGACAATAAAACTATCTAATCTAAAATAACTTACTAAGCTAAAAAGGTATATGATTTCTGGAACGCTACGAATTGGTCTTAATCTGAAACTGTGTCATTGTGTATCCGGTTGTTGTTTCTATGTTTATTGGAATCTGAAACAATGTCCTTATGACTATTGTTGTTGTAGTGTCTGTGGGAGATGATGTTGAAGTAATCTGTGTTGCCGGGATTGTTACTGTTGATGTTGCAGCAGAATTGGAAGATAATCTTCTTTTGAAAACACTTAAATCCCACCTCTTAAACTTCATCATCAAAGAAACTAGATAAATCGAAAGTAAAGAGCAATACCTAGCTTGATCTAAAATCAGTTTAACAAACTACAAAAGAAGAAGAAGAAGCAAGAAAAGACATCAAAAGGATAATAAGAGAATATACATAGTAAGGCAAAGATTCAGAGTTTGCAGATCTGCCCAAACTTGCTCCGTATGAGCCGATCTAAGCGGATGTGAATTCGAGGGGCTAGGGTTTTGGTTACCGATGTTGGGGGGAGAAGATATGAGAGATATGGATCCAAAATCAACCTTTGGGAAAACTGAAAGAAAGAGTGAGGAAAATTCTCTGCTCATTAATTGGTTGGACCAACATCATAATTAATCTCAAACTCCCATATTATGCTTAGGGATAATTTGATGCTTGAACCTGAGAAGCTAGCGTATATGAAAGAAACGCATTAGAGGAAAATTCTCGCATGCAGTGGAATGAAGAAGGTGACAGAAATAATAAGTTCATTCATCGTTTTGCAAGAATCAGAAGAAAAAGTAAAAGGAATACTTTCCCCTCCTTAACTGTAAATGGAGCGGTTTTTAAAAATAAAAGTGTTATCAAAAGCAATATATTCGATCACTTTTATACCAGATTCAAGTTGGTGAATGGCTATTCAAGTTCTATATCAGATATGCTTTTCAAGCCTATTGTTTTTGATGATGTTAGATGGATGATAAAATCTTTGAGGGAGGATAAAGTTCTCTCTGCTCTCAAGTTGTTTGGGCATGATAAAGTCCCGGGCCTGAATGGTTTTCATGCTATAACATATTCTTGAAATGTTGAGATTTTATGAAATAAGATACCATGAAGGTGGTGCTAGATTTAGAAACCTATGGTACTATTGACTGCCGTTTTAAGTCAACTTTCGTCGCGTTGCTGCCAAAAATATAATTTGTAGAGCACATAAAGGATCTGCAGAGAACTAGCCTCACCAACAACTGTACAATGCAATTTTTAAAGTCCTTGTAGATAGGCTTAAGGTGCTCCTTAAGCTTATCTATAACCATCTTCATGCCTCTGTGAAAGATATGATTTTTTTGGATAGCATCCTAATTTCTAATAAATGTTTGAACTCTAGATTGAACTCTAAAAAAACTGGGATTATATGCAAGATTGGCCTAGAAAAGGAACGACTTTTTGGGGGACCATGATTTGATTAGGTCACCCATTGGTTAGGGTTAAGGGATGTCCTAGTAAGAGTAAATGACCAAATTGTCCCTTTACTTAATTAAATTATTATTTTATCTTATTATTTTTGTCCTTATTTTTATTTTATTTTTAATTTTTAATTTAATTTTTCTATTATTTTTCCATTTTTATTTTTTATTTTTTTAAAATTTGTAGTATGCTGAGTAATTTGAGGTTCCCCTAGAAAAATAAAAAATCTAGCCATACCAAAACGAACTTGATAAATTAAAAATTTTAAATAGACTTTTTTTTAAAAACAAAATTTAAAAAATTTAAAATTTTAAAAATAATAATTTAGTAATCCTGCAAGTATCGACTCGTTCGAAGAAAGAAAAACTAAAAAATAGTTAAAATAAATAAAAAAATAATTAAAAAAATGTTAGAGAAAAAAAATAAAATTAGATAAAAGATCAAAAAAAATGAAAATAAATTAAAAGTGAAATACATGATAACGGTATTTAACCATTACCGTAAATATATGAATAAGGAGTTTTCATCTTTATTTTATAACGACCTAATAAAAATTGAGGGAAAGGTTCCCTCAAAAAGAGACAGTTCCCTGAAAATCGTTCTAGACTTTTAAGAAAAGGCTTTCGATAACATTAACCGGTACATCCATATTACCAAAAAAAAGAGAAAAGATAACGTTAACTGGTCTTTTATTATGGAAATTCTTAAAAATATGGGTTTTGGGTCCATTTGGCTTTTCTTTTTTCTTTCTTTTTTTTATAAGAAAAAGAGTAACTAACCCGAAAGCAGGGCAGCTAACTCAAAGCTGCAGAGCAGCCTTCATTTGGGCTAACTCTAGCACCAGGCTGAAAGGCCATATTAAGATACATAAAAGTTTGATTGTGTGTGATTTCCGAAGCATCAAAATACTGAAGAGAAGTAAGTAGTTGTTGGAGGTTAGGGCTCTTCCAGTTGAGGTTTTCAAGGTAATCTGACTGAATACAAAGCTTAGCTAATCTAATTTCCGATAAGTTTTGATGATGTTCAACTTTGGTTAAGTTGCCTAGGACAAAATCAATTGCTTCAATATTTCGTCCCCTCATTTGGTGGAATCCTAGTTGAAATCTTCCTTGGACCTCCTGTTGATATTCCTTCTGGATTGCTTTGAGAATAGAGTCGTCTTGAGCTTCAAAGTTTATGTTGGCTTTGTGAAGCTCTTTTCCCCACTCCAATGCTAGTTTAGCTCCCTTTGCATCCCTGTTGATTCCAGTGGTACTGTCCTTATAGTTCCTTGCTATCATGCAGTTCCCTGGAGAAGACATGGCCAATAAAGCAAAATTAGTGTAAAGGAATTTTTCACCATTAGCATCATGCAGGAAGACCTCCATGATGTTAATGCTGATAGTAATCCCAAAATTTTCCTTATGTGTGCTTATGAGCCTTTCAGTCCTGTCATCAGTATTCATTTGATAGTAAATATTATTTAGAGTGTGCCCTGGGTTATGCTTCACTCTGTTAAAAGAACAGAAATGTTGAGTTATCATGGTTGCAGTGGTATTAGCATTAGGTTTGATATTTATGAAGACAAAGTCACATCTGGCCTTCCAGATGAGCCAACATATGGTGGAAAGAGTGACATTCCAATTTACAAGCAGAGTATTGGCATGATACCATTTATTGAGACAATCATGGAAAGAGGAGGAGTTTACAAACATTTGGTGATGTATGCCAAATAGTTTTATCCATACTGCAGAAGCAGCAGGACAAGACATAAGCACATGAGTGATATCCTCTTGAGCACACTTGCATATGCTGCAAATATGGTCAATATAGTGAAGAATGTTGGCAGTCTTGGCATTAGTAGGTAAGATGCCATGAGCACACTTCCAGATAAAGAGATGGATAGCTGGGGAGGTATCCAGTTTCCAAATCTCTCCCCAAGGGGTGTTGGAATTGTCATTAGCATACTTTTCAGAAATTTGCTTGTCATAAAGAGATTTGACAGTGAAATCTCCTTTAATTGACAAACTCCAGATGATCATATCCTCTTCATCATTATTATAGTCAGTGAGATGGATGGCATTTTGGATATCATGAGAGGACCAAGTTTCTAAAAGATTGGAGTTCCAATCCCCAGTGTCAGTAAACAGTTGATTAACAGTTATAAGGTCAGGAGGGCTCCGAGGTGGTTTGGATAAGATTAAATCATGATCAAAGAACCATATGTCCTCCCAAATGTGGATTTGAGGACCATTCCCAACTCTCCAACAGAAGTACTTTTGAATATTAGCTATACCCTCCAAGATACCTTTCCAAATCTAGGAGTCAGAATGCTTAGGTTTTATATATTCTTATGACCTCCTGATTAGGAAAATGAGTTTCCTTCATAGAGCAAGACCACAAAGAATGAGGTTCAGAGACAAGTCTCTAAGCTATCTTAGTGATCATAACATTATTAGAATTCCATATTCTTGATGCTCGAACCTCCTAGCTCTTTAGGTTTGTTGACAGCATCCCAGGAAAAATAATATAAACCTTTTGGTTTATCTTGCTCCTTATTCAAGAAGAAGTCCCTTGGATAGAGTTTATTTCCTTGCATGTGGCTTTTGGAAGCCTGAAGCAGTTCATTTGGTAAATACTGGAAGTAGAAGTAACAGAATGGATCATGGTGACTTTCCCAGCTGTAGACATGGTGGATTTCCAACCAGCTAGCCTAAATTTTAACTTATCAATGCAGGGTTTAAAGGCTTGCACATTGCTATTTTTTGTGAAACGAGAAGAACCAAGGTATTTATCCTTCACATCAATCTTTTGGACCCACATGAAGGTGCTAATATCGTCAGCAATGTCTGGAGCAGTATTTTTGCTAAAGAAGATACCAGATTTAGAGAAGTTAATCATCCGACCAGAAGTAAAGCTGAAGTCCTGAAGCACTTTGACTAGGTTTTTACACTCCTCCATGTTAGCCTGACAGAAGATCATGCAGTCATCAGCAAACAGGAGGTGACTGATGGCAGGAGCATTGACACTGAGTTTAGTTCCATGAATGAGGTTTTGGTTTTCAGCATTGATAAGGCTTCTTGAGAGAGCTTCCATGCAGAAGAAGAATAGGTAGGGAGATATATGATCTCCTTGCCCGAGGCCTCAAGAAGGTTTGAAGAATTTACCAGGAGTGCCATTAATCAGGACAGCCAGATTGGTAGTAGATATGCATTGGTATATAAGATTGCACTGATTGGCACTAAATCCCATTTGGGTCATAATGCTCATCAGAAGTTCCCAATTGACTTTGTCAAAAGCTTTAGCTTTATCAATTTTGAAACCCATGATTCCTTTAGAGCCTTTCTTACCATTCCTGATATTCATATGATGTATGAGCTCATGGGCAATAACAATATTATCATAGATTTGTCTACCATGGATGAAAGCACATTGGAAAGGAGAAATGAGTTTGGGTGGCTAAAATGGATATAATGAGCTGCATTTCTAAGATCCCTTTCTCTGTTTTAGTCAATGGGACTGCTTGTATGGTAAGTTCAATTCTGAAAAAGAACATCGTCAGGGCGACTTTTTTTGGGTGGCTTTGATTCTTGTTGGTGTAAAAATTAGTAATTTTCTTGGATGATTGAAATTCAAAGTATGAGTGTATATTTTTCCACCCAGAGTAGCCTACTATTCTTCTGTTGGGACTACGAATACAGATAAATCGCATCTGGTGCGGTTCTGTTTTTTTTTGCATAATCTAAAGAGGTAAACTTCAAAAACATGCAAATTGGAATAAAAAGGCATTTGATTTACAACATGTTTGTTTTTTCCTCTATCTAGAGGCTAACCTCTATTAACCTCTATGTAGTGATGGACCCCATTAATTTTGGTGTTTGTTTTTTCCACTACCTCTATAAAGATAGAGGCAAATCTTTATCTATGTAGAGGAAATGAAATAACACCTCTCAGGTGCTATTTTTGATCCTCTACCTCTATTAATCATGGAAATGTCTGAGATACCCTCAAACAAACATAAAAATTCACAAACTATTGTCCTGGTAAAATCTTCCCCAGACCTCTCTCGTTCTTTTCCATAGCATAGACATTCTTCGCTTCTCCATTGAAAATGAATAAAGCTTCATCGATTTCGCTCACAGCTGTAAGATTTTTATTTTGTTTTCTCATATTCTTCACTTTCTTACAGTAATTTATCCTCATGATCTTTATTTTGTGAGCTTGTTAACTCTAAGGTTTAATAATTTGGATTTGTTTCGATTTTTTTTCCACTGGATGTTGTTTATAGATGCGATCTTAATCTTATTACGATGAAATTAGATTTTCAATGTTTTCTTTTTGTAATCTATTCTTTAATCGTGGTACAAAATATTTCTTAAATTTCAATATCAAAATTTGGGGATGGAAACTGTTTGACAAAATGCCCAAGAAATCATGGAGTTACACTATATCTGAGATCCTTCATTTTGGTATGTATGAGTTGAATCCTTTTGTTTATCCACAACTACCTGAAGGAACTAATTAGAAATGCGTTATTGTTGTCTTGCACTAGCATTGCTTTTGATGGGAAACATTTTACCAAATTTTTCCTAATGTTGCTAGCTAGTTGTTACTGAATTATGATCATTAAATCAAGCTTCTGAATTCCAAATTTCCAAGTAGCATGTTTGTTTAGATTGTAACTTTCAATTTGTTTGCTATATTGTATTTTGAAAATGAAAATAGTCACATCAGCAAGAAACAAAGTATTCTTCATGTTTCCTTAAACCTATATATACCCGTATTTCCTATGTTTGCCGGTATTGTAGAGCTGATATGATATTTTTTTGAGGTGCAGGCGTGTTCAAAAGTCTGGACTGGTGGTGTGGTGTACTGCTGGTGGTGAGTCTTGAATGAGCTGATGGTAGAGGTTATGACATTACATGGTGATTCTGACATGATACGACTAGCTGTAACTTGATATAGGTGAGTTCATGGTTGTTGGTAACTAGCTAAACTGTTGGCACGACAACTTGTCAACACATGAAATTCATCTTTACATTTGAGTCTTCCCTTACATTTTGCATTTGGTTTACTAGAATATAGAAGATAAGAATGAGTCCCATGTATGTTTGTTTATATGGCCCTTGTTTTGCCCTGAATCTGTTTGATTGTATAAGATTCGGTGTAGTTTAGCTTTTATGTTGCATTTCCACCCTGCTGTGTTCTTAAATTTTCTATGCATTTTCTGCTTTTAATCAGATTAAATGTCTTTTTCTGAATGGATATTTTAACATTTTATGGGTTATTTTCGATGCGTGTTCAATACAATAATGAGAAAGCCAAGTTAACCAGTTTCATTGCTTTGATGTGAGAAAGGAATCTAGTCAAGTTAACCAGTTTATGTACTCACCCCATTACCTTTGCTGCCCAAAGTTCAGTTTGATTCCACACAATTAGGGAATTAGGATTTTGACAGATGGTTGAATTTTCTACTCATAGCTTTGTTGTGTTATTAAAGTTACTGTGTATTTAGATTTCCAAATAAATGACCCATAGATACTGCTGAATAAAGTTCAGTACAAATACCTCAATAGTTGAAGCCAGGTTCACCATTTTCATGGTATGTACAATCCATGTATGTCTACATGGCCCACTTACCTTTCTGCCCCCAAATCAGTTTGACTGCATACACGTTTAGGGTGTAGTTTTTAAATTTTCTACGTATTTTCTCCTTTTCATCCGATGTATGTCTCCGTTTGAAAGCTTCATATTGCTTTTATAGAATGCAGATGTATGTGTGAGAATGTAGCTGATTTTGAATCATCTGTATCTCCATTCATATTGATGTGATTTTTTATCTGATTAATTGCATTCTCCGTCTCAGTACAATTTTGTATGCTAAATGCTAAGCTATTGTCAAGAGGATATTCTTTAGAAATGTATGAAATCCAACTCACCTCATGGCATACCAGCATCGAATCAGTATATGATTTGTTTAAGGAAAGATAACGCATGATTTCATTTTAGCATTTAGCAGTAGGTTTATTATCATTTCATTCGAAAGATGGCTGCATTGACTGCAGAGAATAGTACTTGTATTTTGAATGCAAACCTTCTGTGCATTTATATCCTTTGTGAGTAATCATTGTAAAAGGAAAATGTTAGGTTAATGATATATATTCTTTATGAACAGAACATATCAAGCGATGCACAATTCAAGAACACTGGGCTAAAGCATGCTAAGGATTTATTTCACTTGTTTGAACTAGTATTGACCTCTGGTAGTAGGTGATGATGTGAATGTGGTCATGAAATGGTGAGAATGGGCTGGTGATGGTGGTGGGTCGTGAATGAGCTAGTGAGGCAGGTGAAGGTGGTTTTGGTCTTTTTCGTGTTTGTATTTCACCTCATACTTTGAACGGTTTGTATTTTCAAAAAATTCGAAGCTGTTGTTTTGGAACGGGTCTTCATTGATTTTTGAATTTTATAAGGGTAAAATGAGAAATATACAAATTTAAATCTAAATAGAGATTTATTAGATAGTGGTAAAACAAACATACATTTAAGAGACATTATGTAGTGGTCTTTATATAGATATAGAGGTAAACCTCTATGTAGAACCCTTTGCGTATGTAGAGGAGAAATGTAGAGGAGAAAACAAACATGTTGTTAGTCTTCCTGTTTATAAATAGAAACAGGCAAAACAAAGAAACCTCCTATAAAAAAAGATAAGAGATAGACAATTCCACAGTAGAAAAGACAAATATTAGAGTACTAAGAACCAAGTACAACGTCGACACTCCCAGAAAAGAAATTCAAGTAATAAAATAGTCAGAACGAGAACACATATAAAATTCTCCAAATCATAAACAACCACGGCGACACCATACCCATCTCCATAAGAAACAGAATCAGTATCCCATGCCTTGCTAGGGTGTTTAGCCTTTTTCACAAGCTTTAAACCTAACATAAAATTTAATTACACAGCGTAACCAATTTGATCATGATACCAATTTTTGGCATGTGCCAAAATAAAACTAAAGATGCAGGGTTACTAGCACACCTCTTAAGCCAAAACAGTTGGCCTCAATAGCATCCAAAATTTCACCAACACAATTCTCAAGGTAAAGGCTTGATTAATAAGACACACATCTTTTCCATGAAAAAATTGGCTTTAAAGTCCCTGAAAAATAAAAATTAAGAGTTACCGCAAAAGGTGATAAACAACATAAACAAAAACTACTTACTGTATATAACTTGGATCTCAACTACTGCGGCTGTCTACGTACTGCCAACCTAGGTTATTTTCATTTCTCGACTGATGATTAGGAACTGTCCCCATGCTATGCCTAATATAGATTCTACGAAATTGTAAAACAATTTATACATGCCACAATATCGATAGCAAATTTATCCTGAAGGCAGAATCTAATAATCAAATAAACAGATCGAAGAAGCAATCAAAAGAAAATAAGTAAACCAAAATAAAAGAAATTAGAACACCATTCTTTATCTTATATTCAATCGCAGTGTGATTTAATGTTTTGAGCATCCAACCACATAAAGAAAGATACCCACAAACGTGCTCTGCTAACAATGAAGAGATAAACATAAAACATTGGTTACCAACTGAAAAAGAAGTTTGATTTCTAGGTTTAATCATAAGACTAAAAACATGAAGACTATGAGAATTTATATCCAGCATAAAAGTCTATCAGAAGGAGCTTCTTCATAGGAAAAATTTATGTGAGCAAGATGATCATTAAATGAATATCACAGTGCTTTTAAACCGTCAAATGGATAAATTCAAGACAAATACAAGCAAGCATAGAAAAGAATCTATTGAATAAACGGTGTCGCTCGTAAGTGTTGGGTAGCTAGATTCATAAATGCCATCTAAATAGCACAAAGATGTAAGCATCATCACTGATTCTTATCTTAGAACAGTGACACAGTAAGACGTAAGTGTTAAAGACACTCGACTTTGTTGTGTCAAAGACTCACAAACTTGTGACACATAAATATAAAACACAGACAAATGTTTAGATGAGGTTAAAGTTCAAACATTAACCAAAAATAGCAATAATAATCCCAAGTCCCGTACTATCCTACGTTTTCTTACCATAGCAAACTAACAAGAAATAAATAAATGGATTATGCAATTGCAAGCAAAGGTAAAAGGCAAAACAGTTGAATCACTTTTTATTTATATCAAAAGGATAGGCTAACACCCTCAGATATTTGCCACGCCATCAGTATCAGTAACATATCGGTAACATATTGACGTAGTAATTCACATTCTACCATTTATAAAAGCCAAGCAAACTAAGACATCGCTTAGTACCTAGCAAGCAAGTAAAGTGAATATAATTATGAAAGCTGAGCAAACTATGACATCGCTTATTACCTAGCAAGCAAGTCAAGTTAATATTGTTCTGCGACAAAATCCAGAAACTCTTCAAATGTTATGCATGAACGTGTAGCCCTTCAGAAAAAAATAATTTAAAACATGCTCGGTATCCTGAATAGTAACTTACTGTTTTATCTCGTAGGAGGCATCATGCTTCCATACGTCTTTAACTTGGTCCAATGGGCCGTATGTCTTCCCCCCTGGAAGCACAAACACCACCTTTGTACTTTCCCGACCGAACCACAAATCAATATCAATTTTCGCCTGATCCCCTGAATGGCTGGTGTAAACAGTCTCTCTCCTGTCACGTAGAAATGGAGATAAATGAAAAAGACAGGCTTTATGCCATCAAAATTTAACGTGCAAAACCATAAAATTAACGGAACCGAACCATAGTTACCATAGTTCAATAACTTCTTGTTTCATCAGCCCACGTGAGTCGCTGGAGTAGACCTTCTTTCTCCTGTCACATAGAATGGAGATATATGATGCATAGAAGGAAGAGGCTTTATGCCATTAAAATTTAACATGCAAAACAATAAAGGTCCTCCTGTGAGTCATGTAAACTACTCATTCGCTTTGGATTTGGAGACTTAACCTTTAGATCTTGTTCTTGCTTATGATTGTTGGCTATTATATTCCCTCAATGTTCATTGACATCTCACACTTCTTTATCTAGATCTCAAAGGTTTGCTTGTAATACTCATTGATATTGGATATGGTAAACTCCCATGGTTGGGTGCTTCACTATGCATATATATAAGCAGAAAACAAGCTCTTTGAATTGGTAGCTTTCATAATCAATTAAAAGAGAGTGCTTTATCATGTATATGGAAAGTGATGATTTCTCGTAGGCCCAAAAATGGAGAGTCCCCGCTCAAATCTAGGTTGACTTAAATGTCAAATACAAAAGGTCTCTAGCAAATTGCATGTTTAACTAAGATAAAGATTAGTCCAACATATTGGCCACTAAAAGAGAAAAACTGAAACATGATGATCTCGTAGAAACCGGAGTTTTGCATAGTGACTCTTGAATCTATCCCACTGATGCTTGAGTCTCTATTTTTTACAATGTTCACATTATACAACCTCATTTCTGCACACCATGGATTTCCTGTAATTCTCATTATGCAGGACTAAAGGTTCAGCATAGCAACAATTTTGTGACATGGATTTTGTACAGTCGTGATTGTGTATGATGATAAGGTTGTTTGAATTGATGCTGAACAAAATCACATTTATATAACGAGAAGTTTATATATAGAATAGTGTAATAAACCAACCGCAACCAATCTAAACCCTAGAGAACCGCTTAAAATCCACACCTTAGAAATATTATCACACAACTTATAAATAAAGGAGGCTACTCGACAACAAAAAAGAGATTATGAAATAATTGAAAATAGCAATGAGTTTTAATCTTACTCGACAACTTGGAAGGGTAGTTGTTGCTTCTTGGATAACTCACGAACATTTTGAACAGCGTCATCTCCCTCCACAATCATAGCAGTAACAGGACCATGAGCTATGCACCCAACCCAACTTGCAAATGGTAAAGGTATACTTTCGGAGAAAGCCTCGGGATCCCATTTAATATTAACAAGGTGCTCACGAGCGAAATCTGAGTCACTACCATGCATCTCATCTCTTAAAAAAAAAAAAAAAAAAAAAAAAAAAACATGTTAGCATATTAACTTGAAAGCATCAATTAAGATGACATGAAAAGAACACTAAAGAAATAAATTTGTTAAAAGAAAATCATATTTACCTGTAATGTTCAAATTCAATTTCTCAAATTCGGAGAAGAGAGCACCCATAGAGCGCTGGCGGAAGAGCCAAGGATAGGCCAAGACAAAAGTCTTTTGATGGTCTATCATTCTTGTTTTTCTCACTACTCTTCTATCTTCTGTCTTTTCTGTCTTTGGCTGGGCTCATTCACCATCCTAGATGATGCGGATCTGCAGATGAGTCTACCATCAATTTTCATTAAAAAAAAAAGATGAGTCTCCCATAAATATTCACACAAAATATAAAAACTAAAAAAAAAAAAAAAAACTCAAAACCCTACGATCAGTTCGTAGATAGAAATTAAGGGAAACGTAAGTCAAGGTGTTGCAGATTGAATGAAGAATTACCTAGATGCAGACGGCAGAGTTAGAGGAGATACAGAAGAATTTCTTCTTTAACCTAGACAGCGAAACAAATAACCTAGACGAAGAGCATACAAAAAAGAGTCTTCGAATGGAACCACAGTCAAGGGCCTTGAAATACATGGGACTTCACTGTGGCCAGGAACTTTAGAAAGAAAAACGTTTTTCACCGGAATGGATAAGAATGTGTCTAAACCCGTTTTTTAAATTACACCGCCACGTGACAACTACCGTACGATCTATCGTCTAATTTTAAACGGTGTTTCAATTTTCTGTGTGAAACTTTTTTCAGTTCACATTTTGTTGTTGTTAGATGTCGTGGCAGAAGAAACATCTGTAGTTTGTAGTAGAAGAAGAAGGATTTGGTTCCATGGCTTCCGCTTCACTACACAGTATAAACTCATTCAATTATATAGGTTTCCAAACATACCCTTCCTCTTCTATTTCCACTTCCACTTCTCTATTAGTGTTCCCCAAAAAGTCCTCCAAAATTCGAGCAACTTCTTCAACAGTTCCTCTGCAAACGGTATTTTTCTGTGCCTCTGAATCATTTTTCGTTCTTTGATTTTACTGTTTTTATCTTAGAATGGCGTGTGGTATTAGTTTTAATATACCGGAAATGATTGCTGTTTGGGGTTTTTCATTTAAATAATTAAACCAATTTGGATTCAAATCAAATTTGTTAGTTGTATTAGTTACAATTCTGATTTATTTTTGCATTTATTTTTGATGAATTTTTGGCTAAGATAAGTTTCTAGTTGAAAGATGTACCAGTAGATTGTAACAGTAGTTAATTCCAAAGATGAAGAAGGATCAGAAGGTTCAATTAGGATATTTTATTAAGCTAGTCTCAAGATGATGTAAGTTTACTTGAATAATTGAGACAAGATTTCTGTAATCCTGATCCAACCATTGTTTTTTCCTCTAGGATTTAAGTATCCGAAAAGAGAGTGCGTCGAGAAATGATTCTTTCTCATGCCCAATTTGTTTTGAGCCACTAACAAGGAAGGGACCTCCGGGTTTAAACTTGTAAGTAGTATGTAAATCTGATTACTTATTTATGTATGTTTCTTGGATGTCTAAAGTTGATTCAATTGCAGGCCAGCAATATATAGATCGGCTTTCAAGTGTCAGAAATGCAACAAGTCGTATTCCAGCAAAGATATCTACCTGGATCTCACCATTACATATGGAAGCAAAGACTACACTGAGTCATATCCAACTAGGACAGAGCTGTTTAGGTATGGAATATGGAGATAATAATGTTTATAACGTTTATAGCTGCTGAGCATTTAAGCAACCCACAATTAGTTTCATCATCCCAATTTTTTTCTCTCTTTAGCTGTTCTTGTGCAATTTGTCCCCCTTCAATATCCTTATTATCATCAACAAGTGGTGTGGATTGACCTTTCTAAGTAGCCTATCTGAATGCATCGAGTAATGGAAGAAGTAAAGACCTGACTACAGTATTGTGCATAATAATTAACCTGGGTAAACATGTCAGGTGTATCAAAAGACGTTAGACCAAATGAGCTTTTTTCAACAAAGAAAACAAACTGATGATGATCTAGTACTATTGACTAATGCATTATTAAATTTAAAGTCATTTTAATGTATGCTGTTTGTATTCTCCTGTATTTTAGGAACCCACTTGTTTCATTCTTGTACGAAAGAGGGTGGCGTCAAAATTTTAGCCAGAGTGGTTTTCCTGGGCCCGATGAAGAGGTAAGCTTCTTGTTTTCATAATTCTATTATAAATGATCTGAGGAATCTATTCATTGTTGGTGTACATATCAGTTATCTTCCATGTATTATATGTTCCTTGCTGGAAAAAAATAGACTTGGCAAATTAATTTGGCTACTCTATTTTATGATTTTCCTTTCTGTAGGTTACTCTCCACATTTAAGTTAATTTATTGTATATGACCGCAATTGACACGTGATATGTGTATATGTATAAGTATAATAGCTTTTTGCCTGTAAAAAGTAGGGTCTGGTCAGGGAGAAAGCTAATCATTTATCCTCATTGTCACCATATAGTTCAAAATGGCTCAGGAGTACTTCAAGCCTGCAGAAGGTGGACTCCTTGTGGATGTCAGCTGTGGGAGTGGATTATTTTCGAGAAAATTTGTGAAGTCTGGGACCTATTCTGGAGTTATTGCTTTGGATTTTTCTGAGAACATGCTTCGCCAATGTTATGATTTACTAATAAAAGATGAGACGATATTAAACCCGTAAGTTTTCTGTTTTATGGAATCAGATTCAAATATTAACAATTCTGGATGGAATAATTTTCTCTTCTTTGTACTCTTACCTATGATCACTGGTTCTCTGATATTTGGTTCATTTGAATTATGCACAGAAATCTTGCACTTGTTAGGGCTGATGTCTCGAGGCTCCCCTTCTCGTCAGGTTCAGTTGATGCCGTCCATGCTGGGGCAGCGTTGCACTGCTGGCCATCTCCTTCCAATGCAGTGAGTAATTCATTCTTTACCAAATTTCGTTGCTGAAAATTCTTAGGTGGGATTAGGATTGCATGTTTTTGTTTACCTTTCGGACATTTGTCTTCAGTAGAGTTAATAAAGAGGATGTTTCTTTATAATACTGGTATTGTTTTTTGGTACTAAATTTATGTGTTGCTACAAGTGAAGCAGTACTATAAGTAGGCATCAGGAAACAGGAAGAAATACTGTAAGCCTAAATTCGAAGGTTGTAATCAATAAGTGCTACTGAGTGGTGTGAGATCATCATTGGAATTAGTCCACAGTTTCTTGGTGTTAGCGCAAAAAGATTAGTAGTTTGGTGAAGTTCACAGATGGGTTCTCTTTATCCAGATAGAATCTCGGAGCCTGAGAAGTAGACAATTCAATTTTCTTTTCAGAAGAATTTCAGAGCATTATATGCAGTTGCTTCCTCATAGTTGCTCCAATGAGTGTCCTCTTGTATTGCCAATTTTACATCAGCTGTGCAATCTTTTTTAATTAAATGTATTCGAATCTGTTTCAAGCTAAAATTTTATAATTTTTAGTTTTTTGAATCCTTGGTGTTTTGTACTTAAACTACTCTGCTAACTGACTATGCGCACAAGTCAAGTGTTGAGCTTTCGTTCTTGTTTTACCTATAAAATTTTCAAGAATTTTTCCTTGCCATAGTCTAGGACTCTAGGGGTAGGTTTTTCTGAAAAACTTTTTGTTATATATGTGAGAAAACTGAAAACAAATCATATGTGGACTTATGCATGTTACATTTGTCTCTAACAAGAAGCATGCAAATAACTTTTGTTGTTACTTCATAAAATGGGTTCTGAACTTCTGAGTTCAGTTAGGATCTTCAGTCTCCATTCATTTTGGCATTGCTTTGCTTATGTAACTTTTTTTCGAGTTGGTTACAATGGAACAAAGTTTTCTTTTTCCAGTTCTCAATTACTTTTATGGTGATTGGTTTGAATTGTCAAATTTTCATTCAGTTTAAAGGTGAGAATAGTCGTTTGGTATTTATTCGTACGTCTGTATGACTTGCTCATATTTTCCAGGTTGCTGAAATAAGTCGTATCTTGCGAAGCGGTGGAGTCTTTGTAGGAACCACATTTTTGAATTTTTCTTTTGGCAACTCGGCTTCTTCTCAGATATTGAAACCCTTCAGACAGGTAACTATATCTCTCACTGAGCACTTTATTTCCATAAAAGGACCTTCTCATGAAGAAATACTTTTCCTTAAAGCATGCATGTTAAAGGCACCGTTTCTCATGTTCTCACACCTCACCAACCTGAGCCTTGTTATGATATGCCAGTGTTGGATGTGCCATATCCTCCTAGTTTACATCCAACTAGTGAACCACTTAACACTGCCGAAAGCACAATATCAGAGGACAAATAAAGAAATGAGATGTACTTGAAAGACAGTTCATTTGAAGAATGAAGGAAAACTTGAACAAGGACTAGAGTTAACTCATGCGCTCACAAATTATTTCTCTGTAGGTTTGCTTCAATAAGGAAACATACAAATTATGCACCCTGTCACTGTATGCCTTAAGGTTATTTATGACTTGGTTTGCATATTTTTTCTTTGAAACGATTACCCTTCTCCTTGGTCCAAATTAGAACTTGCCCTTAAAACGAAACCAGCAAAAACAATCTGTCCTTGGGGTGATTTTCCTTAGTTTAAACAGAATTCGGTAAGCATTCTGGAGTTTTGGAAGAAATCACTGGCTAGGGAATGTGTAGATTGTTCGGAAGTTGTTACGCTCCAGCAAATGAGCTGTTGTAATGTTTGGTTGCATACAAACTAGGTCGACAATTTGACACCCAGCTTCATTCAAGTTGAATTTGGTGCCTGGTATTGATTATCTTTTACTTTAACTTTAATTTTTCTGTTTTGGTCTTTGGTGACTTCGACATGGGTTTCATTTCTAGCCTACCCCAACTTGTTTGGAACTAAAGGTTGGTTGTTGTATTGATTAACTTACTTTGTGACAAATGACCAGAGTTTGGGGCTGACAAATAGCACATATAACAATTTTACGGAGGAAGAGATAGAGGACTTGTGCACATCTTGTGGCCTTGTTAACTATACCTGTAAAGTACAGCAATCCTTCATCATGTTCTCTGCGCAGAAGCCTTGAAATGCGAAGGGTAAGGTTTAGATTGAGCACATACAACGGTATAGGTAAACTGTTAATATCCAATCAAGAAGAAAATCAAAGGTAAAATAAGTTTGTTTTCCCAATATACTGAAACATCTTTCTAGTAAATGTATGTCTGATATCTTACACAAGGACCGCTAGGAAATCGATTGTATTATAGATTTATAGTTAATAGTTTTGGATGTACGGTGAATTTGTTATAAATTTACAGGGAATTGTGTTATAAATTTATAGAAAACTCTTTCATCATTCTTGTATCCTGTTAGTACTAATTGGCTCCATTGGAGGGCATCACATTAGTTGCTGGGTCTATGTATTTTTTGCTCCATATGCTGGTTGGGATCTGTAAATTTAGCTTTGTCCCTTCTCAGTTCTTACTGTTGACTTGATTATCAACACTGATGCCTCCTTTTAGAAAAGATGAAAACTCCATGGGCTATGTCTTTTTACTCTTCTCGACCGACGATAAATCTTTGGTCCGCTTTGCTGGTGGGTCAGTTTGAGTCCAATTATCTCTTCAGGTGAAAGCTCAGTCGTTTCATCACGCATTTGCTTGGTTACAGACAATCTGTTGTCCACTGTTAGCATTTGCACGGATTGCTATCGGACATTGTCAAACACCCGATAAAAATCGTACACTGGCAATTGGAAACCACCATTTAACAGTGCAGGCAAATCTTAGCTGACCGCCCACAGGCATGATGCGAAACACATCGCCATGATATCCTACACCGGAGCAGATATGCTAGCCAAGGAAGCCGGAATAAGATGTTTATAACATCTTTTTATTTTATATATACTGACAGCCTTTATTTTGACATTTAATCATTATTTTTCAGAACATGATTTAATTCCTAAATCCGCTCATCCATTAGGATTTGAAACTGATATCAGGATGTCGTCCATAACCTGGAGCCATAGTACTGACAATGCGGCCCTAGATTTTTACCGAGTTGCTAAAGGTCTAGCCAGTAATGGAAACAATATGCAGAACTCCGAGCCATACGTGAGGGTTTAACCCTTGTGCACAAGTTGGGTACCGAAAGGTGTATGTCGGAAGTGACTCCACTTATGTCATCAATCTGTGTAAAGGACCGACTCACGCCCCTTGGTTTTTGCTAATGTTTTAATTTTTTGGTATTTCAGTTTGTCCATGTAATATTTGTACAGAAGTTTAGGGAAGGTAATGAAGCTGCCGATATCCTTGCAAAGAAAGGCAGCTAACGAAATCCTCTGACTACTGTGTTAGTGTTACAGGAGGATGCTTGGGGAAGGGCTTTTCCCCAGTTTGTAAAGCCCACCTAGTTGTGTAATGAATCCAGATTACCAAAATAACAAAAAAAAACTCTGGCAGTCTTGTGAAATAGAGAAAATAGAAAATAAGAGGCAGAAAGTAGAGAGAGAAAAAGGGAGAAATTCTATTCATAGGGACAAATATTAGAGCCTCTATTTATAGAGCTACTAGACACAAGGGCATCCCAGAATGCCTGACTGGAGTCTGGACAACTGGTGCTCCAGAGAATCACTCGTAAGTAAATGCCAAGTACCTTGTGGTTGGGTGTAGCCTCATTCAACATTCTATTGGTATTCTTTAGAGTGCAGCAAATGCTAAGATAATAGTGGATTACAGGATTGGACCGGTTGAGAATTCTGTTACATAAAAAACAGACACTCATTCCCCGGAAACATGGGCGATCACACGAAAGAAAATAAATATGATCACGAAAGGCCAACCGCTCTAACTGGGCTCATCAATTAACTGGGTTCATTAGGTTGAAATTTTCCACTTCCATAGGCCTCAAATAAGCAAGGTTCTTAGAACAATTCTCCTTGACACTTGAAAGATCAGTAAGAGTCTAGCTCAATTGATAAAACGTGTCTCTCAAGTGGCTACTAACATGCATCCCTAAGCTCTAGATGAAAGCGATAATAGAGTTCCACTTAGAAATGCCTTGAACAATGTAAGAGCCTGTGAGGGAGATGTAAGTGGAACTTCATTTGCTGCACCTCTAACAGTGGCGTAGGTAAGATACGTGACATTCATTCCATCTTTTCTTATTGCACCAAACGACTGAGGCCAACCACCAACCTGCAACATGATCAACAATAGTTGCATTATGTAATACAAACAAAAAGTATGAAACCCCAAAAATGTTTAGGATTAAGTTGTATCTGCTTCTTGTTGAACCACGGAGCATATTTTGTGAAGGGAGTGAGGTTCAGATTTTGAGCAAGCATATTGGCTATAATCCTTGTTTGTGTTAATGGGATTTTTGTGTCTTGGTCTCCACTGAAAATACAGTTCAGAGACTAGTTTATGTTATCTCAACGTAATAAGTCTAAAAGTAGATACAGTTTCATAGGGACAGAATGAATATGATCGTGATGACAAACCTGTACAGCATAACTGGAATTCCATCTCTAATGAGATTTGAGACAAGAGGTATAAGGTTCATGTCAAGGTTATCTTGTTGATAGACAAGAGGCCTGCATCACCGGTTAGCACTCGATGTTAAAAGAAAGAAAGTCGAAGTAGTATGTTTTACATAGAGAAAGCAAGATAGATAGATACAGACCCTGAGCAGAAATCCCAAGAAGAAGTAAGGTGGGTGGTGCTGGCATGAAGAGCTTCCTGCACTTGAGGTTTGTTAATATAGCTGAATATTCTATCAGCTAGGCATGGATCGCCAGTGTTTCCACTCCTGTCAAGCTTTTTCAAAACTCATTAGCATGCATGCTCATACTTTTGTAGCTCTAAACCTATATAGTATAATGTAAAACAATCCTGAATCCAACAAGGAGATGGGAACCAGAGCAAAACATACCGATGCATGGATAGCTGCAAGCATTCCGTTTGGTTTAAACTGTTCAGAATTGACACTTCTAGCACTAGATAAACTAGGCAACGATAGACATTGAGGTAGGAGCAAATCATTTCGATCAATATCAACACCAATTTCATCTCCAACTATATTGAAAACATCTTTACATCCCTGAGTCCTTATTCCATGAACATGCTCTCTCACGAACCTCGAATCGTTACAAACAGTCTTCAACAATTTCAAGGTAGCATCTGATATAGCTCCGTGAGACCATAAGTAATCAGCAGCATTAATGCTTATGTCTAGGTCTAGAAGTGGATTCCCAAGCTACAAACAAATCATAGACGGCTAGTCTTTTATTCTACTCTGGTAAAATCAAATTTTTTGATAAATTCAGAAAAGCAAAGTTCTTAGGGGTTACCGCAATAGCTTTTAGGTTAATTGGTTTGATGTTTGGTTGCTTGTTATACTCCAGCAACAATGCTGCAAGCTGTGGGATGTAATGCCCTACACTCCGAAACTCCGAATATCAACAAAATGGAAGTATAAGAATCTTGCAATCTAAATTTCTTGGTTTCTGGTTACCTGCATAGCTCTCTCCAGCCAAATACAAATCTGAATCTTTGAATTCTGGAAATTCTTCTAACCAATTTACAATAAACTTTACATTGTCTGCAGCTGTATTTCAAAACCCCAAAACAATTCAATTAGTTCGTGAAAAGCCATCATTTAAGTACAAGAAGACACCCACCAGTTGTAGTATCGTTCCACATTACATAATTTGAGCTTGTATTCGAAAATCCAACACCAATGGGAGATTCCACATACAACATATTAGACTCTGCTCAAAATGAAAAATCAGATAATTAACACGAAATAACTAATTTGAGCAATGATTTGAAGTTTGAAGTGTGTATAATGTATTACCCAAATTCCATGAAAATTTGTTGTTGATTAAGAACCCGTTCTTGTCTGGTTGAAACGGGCCGTGTTCCATGAACGCACCGAAACCTAGAGAAGAACAGCCGGGACCTCCATTAAGCCACAAAGTGAGTGGACGCGAGAGTGGGTTAACTGAGTTAGCTTCGACGAAATAATAAAACAGAGCTCGGCCTTGTTGGGAATCCGTTACTATGTAGCCAGAATGTTGTTTAAATGGAACATTTTTGGGTTGTCCTGGCAACCTAGTTATCAATTCACTGGATGTATGGTAGCACAAGAAAATGGTGATTAATAAGAAATAAAAGAACATGATTTCTGTTCTAACAACTAGAGTAGAAGATCTACCGAATCTCGTGGAATCTATGAACTTCATATCGAATCTATCAGTAGATCCAATGGCGGATCGAATATTCTGAATAAGGAAGCTCAACTTTCTTCCATTTTTACACTAAATTTGAATCTTCCAGATCTATTTAAGCATGTGTATCATAAGGAATGTCTAAATCATAATCTTTGTATCATATTTTGTATTATCATCAACTCTATAAAATCCTTTTCCCCATGAAAGTGAATATTTTAAATCATAATATAATCTCATTTTTATGGCCTTAGGTCCTACAGTGTCAGCCGGAAACGGTTGTTCCGGTTCCGGGGTTTTATTGTCGCATCCGTCAGGGTAATTCCAATGGGATGAACAAATTTGCAGAAATACTTATTTTGGGACTCCAATGTGATAGGCAAATCACACATGGGCAAACAAGGATAAACTTGGGGGTTTACGTCAAAGGATAGCCGGTCGGCCATAACTTGGCCGTTAAAGCAATATTTTAGTACCTGTGGGCTATAATTCGGCCATACCTTGGCCGAAAACGTAACCATTCTCAGCAAAGATGCTTTGTGATGCATACACATCGAAGACACCAAAGTAAAGAATATACATACAAGATCGACATTACAAAGTAAGCATTTCCAAAGCCAAGTGTTTGACGTGTGCCAATACCTATGGATTGTTCAGGCCTTGGATCTTATTCCGTATAACAAACACAAGAACTAATAAGTTGCAGGATTGAAAATAAAGAAAAGAGAGACAAATGTTCCTAGAGTATAAAGACAGTAAGGGAGCAACCCTGTTTGTGTGGATGAGAATTTTTTTTTTTTTTTAACTATGTTGTAATGTACTAAATTATGAATGTAATGTGGATTATTTACGATACACTATACATAGACTCAAAGTCGGAAATAAGACACCGACGATTGATTCTACTCCTCGGAGTCTGAATATGGCGGACAAGATCCATCGTCTACATTTGCTAACGGGTTATAATCTGGTGAACTTGGATCTGTGCATCCTGTTACGAAGTTCAACTCGCAGCGATCACCCTGTCATACATAATTTAACGACGTCCATTAGCACGTACAACAAGTTATATATATGGAGTTTGCTTAACACTTTGTTAGCTTGGGTTGATAAAAGTGAACTTGATTACTTACCCCTTCAACATTTAAATTACCAATCATGCGACAACGAGTAGGAACAATATCGGAATCTGGGAAAATTGCTTTTTCACAAGCACCATCTCGGCTCAATTCTTCAGCCAACCCCTGCATCATTAAAATGTATGTGTATAAGTTTATTAGGGAGCATTTTTGCTCCAATTGAACCTAAAATTAGTAATTTGAGATGGCGTAGTAGTGTAGGAGTAATTACCTCATTAAAGAAGGCTAGAGGCTTGTTTCTCCATGCTTTAGGTCCTTCAAACTGAAGTTTATATGGTCCATCCCACTCACTTCCGTTTGTGAATGAGAAGATCAAGCTTACAGCTGCATACAGGAAAAAAACATAAAGAGATAACCATAAAAGTTAGACAAATAAGAGACAACCAAAGCTGAGGTGTATGGAACATTCAATATTACACTAACCATGTTTAGGAACACAAATCCTGATGGTGTAAAATGGAGGATCAGCTTTGCCGCGAGTCTTCTTGAGCATAGACCTCGGCTCACCACCACACATAATAGGCTGATTAAAACCTCCTATTAACATCAAAAACCCAGTTAGCAGAGAAAGATGGAATTTAAACAATGAGAACTGTATATCTCATAGTTTCACTAAAGTAGATTACAGGAAGTGAATATTGGAATACCATTAAATGCAACCCCGAACTCTTCATTTGGAGCCAAACCTTTTGCTATGGGATTGTAGAATAGTGTTAGCTTCTCACCCTGTAGATCAACCAAAATTTTATTGCCAGAATCAGCTATGTTCAACTGAATGTCTGAGTCCCTTTTGTTTTAATTACAAAAATTGTGTTGACTCAAAACAAAGAAATTCTTGTTTCTGAGTGCTAACATACAGAGGTAGGAGGAAGGCCATTCATGGTCTTCCAGAAGACAGGAGCTTTTCCCAGATCGAAGTCCGCCCATGTCGGTAATTCATACCTGCAAAGTGAAAGGAATTTTGTTTTCACAATCAAAATTTATGAAAAAGTGTTAACAGATACTGAGATACGCTTATCTAATTTGGTCATGAAAGCATGGCCACTTGTTTGTAAAGGTCGCCTTGTTCCATCCGAAAGATACGTACTCTTTAGTTTCCTCTTCAGTTGGGCTTGCAACAGCGGCGGCACTGACTTTGGTGGTTATTTTGAGTGCATTTCCTTTCTTTTCCAAACAATACCCTCTCAAGGGAAGAGTACCTGTAATATTACATGTTGTGCAACAAAAAAAAACTTCGTAAATATAGCTCAAAGAAACGTAATTCAAGTTTTATCCATCTTTATCTCTGTTAAGCCATCATGTTAGCTCTAATACTAATTCAATTTAGAGCTATGTCATCAACAGTATATAAAAACCAAACTAGTAAAGGCATACCAAAAGGATTCGAAACTGATGGGCTAGATTTGCAAGTTGAATAAGAACGGCGACTAAAGAGACGCTGCGACGGGGAAGAGCTAATTGAAGCAGTTGAAACAGCCATTGAAAGCCTCCTTCAAAGCTGCAGAAAGTCTGTGCAAGTGTCAGTCAGCCTAATCCATACAATCAGCAAGATATATATGGTGAGAAACATAACCACAAATTCAAATAAAAATCTTGTGTCACTAGTAGACAAGAAATTAAGATTACTACAGTAAACCCAGTAATTACTGTCTCATATTATCCCAAGTGTCTCTCTCAAACCTCGTTGTCCTTGATTTTCAAGTACATCCATCTCTCTGACCCTAACAAGTTTGCCTTACCCAGAAATGAAAAACCAACCATTTCCAATTCAATGGCTTTGACATCAGTAACACCCAATTCCAGATTCTCTCCATCTACTCATCAAACCCAACTAATCAAAAAATCAGTATCTAAATCCATCCATAATGGTAATAGTGGGAATAATGTGAGGAGAAATATTGATAAAACTCACTTATTCCTCCTCTCAGATGCACACAATCCTTTAAAATTCCGGCAAAAGAGACGGCCGGTGACCGTTGTTTTTGCAGTATCACCGGCGGAGGAAAATGTTGGCAAAATATTTTTATCGGATGTGGAAGTGAAAAAGAGGAGTGTTTATTTTGCAAGAAAATGGAATTCAGCAGATATAGCAACTGCTGTTGTTGTGCTTTCAATGCATATATGCTGCCTTTTTGCGCCTTTTGTGTTCAGTTGGAATGCATTTTGGGTTGCTGTTTCGCTTTATGTGATCACTGGACTCTTTGGAATTACTCTTTCGTTTCATCGAAATCTTTCTCATAGAAGCTTTAAACTTCCTAAATTTCTTGAATATTTGTTTGCTTATTGTGGTGCTCAAGCAATGCAAGTGAGTAAAATTTCGATGCTTTTCACCAATTTTGTTTTGCCATTTCATTTCTTTTTTTGGTGATACCCATTCTTGTATTTGTGTGTAGGGAAATCCAATTGATTGGGTTAGTACTCATAGGTATCATCACCAATTTTGTGATTCAGATAAGGACCCCCATAGCCCAATTGAGGGTTTTTGGTTTAGCCATATGAGTTGGCTCTTTGACACTAATTCTATCCTTGAAAAAGTATAAAATCTCGTTCTTTCTCTCTTGTTATTTTTTTACTTTTTTTTTTTTTTTTTTTTTTTGTGTTCGATCTGACGAATGCATTTGCAGTGTGGAGAACGAAATAATGTAGGACATCTAGAGAAGCAACCCTTCTACAGATTTCTTCAAAAAACTTATGTTGTTCATCCAATTATACTTGGGGTGATCTTATATTGGTTTGGAGGATTTCCATTCATTGTCTGGGGCATGGTAAGAATTTGCATTGGTATCTTTTACTTGTGTTCTTGTCATTCTTTCTTTTAAAGCTATGAGATAGTGACTTTGTGCCAATGCAGGGTGTGAGGATAGTATGGGTATATCATATAACTTGGCTAGTGAATTCAGCTTGTCATGTGTGGGGAAATCAGGATTGGAATACCAAGGACTTGTCTAGGAACAATTGGTACTGAAGTAGTTGACTCTGGTCTATCAGATTCTACTTAAGAAAATCACTTTCTTAATTATGTTATTTGTTCAGGTGGGTGGCTTTGCTTGCGTTTGGAGAAGGGTGGCACAACAATCACCACGCCTTCGAATTTTCAGCCCGGCATGGACTAAAATGGTGGCAACTCGACATGACCTGGTACATTGTAAGACTGCTTCAAGTTGCTAAATTGGCTACAGATGTGAAGTTACCATCTGCATTACAAATGCAAAGGATGTCTTTCGACAACGAGAGCCATCCCTTTGTTAATGAGTTCATAATCAGATCTTGATGAGTTTAGAAAAAAAATAAATCTTGGTGCATGACAGTTAAGGTTGTTAAATGGTAATATACATCAACTGAGATTGAAATTTGTTGACATTCTTACGAGCATCTCAAGTAGTTTGGGTTTCAAAAATAATTTAATCAACGATGGAACCAGGAATTTATATTTGGGGGGCTATTTTTTTTTCTTCATGAACTCAGTTTCATTAATCTCAACTGCAACAAAAATAAATGTCGTAATATATATAAAGTGACCAAGTTTTAGTTATTTTTTTCTTGAATTACAAAGCTTTGAATAAAATTTATTTACCTTACATCTTGAATTGCGGAATTCTAATTCTAAGAACACTTTTGACAAACATACTCCTATTTATTTATGTTGTATAGGAAATTATAATGATAATATAAGACAAAGGGTAAAAACATGAAAAAACATGAAATTTTATGAAATCCAAACAATTTCTTAATTGAAGAGATTTTACCTTCTCTGCCTATATATTTCGGACGGAAGGAGTATTATATATAGGAGAAACGGGGACGAAGACTGAACTTTGAATTTCAATTACATAAAAAACAATGAAAATGATTCCATAAATGAATACATTTATATAAAATTTAGTTAGTATTTAAAAAATGTATCTTACGTATTCGTCCTATAAGGCCAAGCACTATGGTGCCCCTTTTCCCTACCCTATCCCTCATATGTAAGGAAAAAATCAAAAACCCAACCACTATGGTCTCCCATATCCCTACATGTGTAGGGATATCTCTCCCTTTCCCTACTTAGAGGATCACATCTGATCCCCTTGTAGGGAAGGGAAATCACACGGCTACTCAGTTGCCGTATGATTTTACACTTTACGGCTACTCAGTAAGCCGTATGGGAGTTGATATGGCTACTGAGTTGTCGTAGCATTTTACACGGCTACTGAGTATCCGTATCTGGTTTTTACCTTAAAACTTTCCTTTTTCACTTTTTTTTTTAATAAAACTATTTTTTTACCTATTATATCTCCTTTTTACCTATTATATACGTTTTTTTACTCTAAAATATCTTTTTTTTACCTAGACAAATACAATCCCATTGGAAAAAAACTAGTAAAAAAAACGGATACTCAGTTGCCGTATGCCACTATTCATATGGTAGTCGTATCGTGTAGGGAAGAGAAAAGAGGGCACCATAGTGAGGTTGCCTTCCTTGTGCTATCCCTTCCCTTTATTTGAGGGATAGGGAAGGGATGCCCTCTCCCATAGTGCTTTGTCTAAGTAGTACCTAATTGAATCTGAAATATGGAACAAAGATAATTAATAGGGGGAAGCCACTTTTACTAGGGGGAAAGCCGAATTTGGGGTGGATTAAAATAAACACAGTTGTGTTCTTGAAAGTTGAATCGTCAGAGGATGTTCTTGGAACGCTTATGTTCTTCATGCTGATATGATTATTTTCTTGGGATCGCCTCTCTATGAGATTGGCAGCAAGTGCCAATGTGCTAATATGATTATAAATTCTCCCATGATGAAGAAAAGACGATTCGTTCCAATACAAATTAAATATCAGGGCCAGATTATGAATAAAAAAAGTTTCGTGACCTTGATCAATTTTTTCATTCACAAAGAATACACACGTGAATAGTGGTGAAGTTCCAAGCACATCAGAGAGTTTCCACTTTTGTTGGAATCATGAAGGTTATCTTTGTTTAAGATATAAAAAAACAAAACAAAGAAAAAACGAGATGAAAATTTTATGTTTTTGAAAACAATTTTAGCGATGGATAAATTGGTTTCTTCAATATTGGTGGAAGTGGCTGATTCCTGCTATCCATTTTTTCTGAATATTTAAAAAGGGTCTTTAAACATGTAACCACGAAAAGTTTTGTAACATGGAGTGTGGTGGGATAGCAACTGCAATGATGTTAGATAAATTGAAACGGATAAGAAGAAGAAGAAGAAGAAATAGATGATTCGTCGCTTCCTTGATTATTGATAGAGGGAAAGCTTTTTTTTTAAATCCACCCAGAATTTAGCTTTCCCTCTAGTAAAAGTGGCTTTCCCCCTATTAATTATCGGGACAAATGTGTAAGTAATACTATATTCTAAGAAACGTGAAAGTATAAACGGCTGTAGTTTGAGAATCCTTCTGTGTCGTTAGATCTCCTCGAGATGCACCATCAGTTTGGTTAATGGGCTATCCAATTACGGTGTAAACAAGCTTTTACTGGTTTTAGGGGGGGCAGTCTGGGTAAGCCACCCCCACTTCCATCACTGAATTTAATGCCATATGTTTAACAAAATAAAGCTCTCTCCAACGATGGTGGTTGAATAAAAAAAAAGTTGGGATTAGATTAGTTGGCGATGAAAATATCTATTGTCGGAGACTCTCATCCAAACTCGTATGTCATTAATTTTTGAGGTTCTCAATTTTCAAAAACATTATTCGCAGGTCACATTAATAAATCTGATGCATTCTATTTCCGTCTAACATACATATCCAAACATTGTCGTAGGTGTTTTAATTTGTGCTTAAGTTTTTGTTGTGCACCATGTCAATAAAATCTATTTAAATTTTTTCTCCACCTAAATACATACCGACACATGCACAAAATTCCGTTGATGGTCGTATCCGTCTAGTAAGGAAGCGAGCATATGCATTGAATATAAACTTTTTTCTATTTAGATAACACCTCATAGTTGTCTAAACAAGAGTATTCTCGATGGACAACACAAAAAGTCGCACAAAAACTATCCTTCTCATGTGAGAGTGGGGACCGCCCCCAAAAGTTAGAAGGGTCCCACTCTGGTGTGAGCGTGACGGTTTTTGTGAGCTTTGTTGTATTGTCTGTCTAGAATTTTTAAACGAACAACCTAAAAATGAATAACATGCTTCTAGATTCAGGGTGGAGGAGTTATGCCAATAATTTTTTGGCATGACTCCTTTTTTGAACTCCCCTACTTAATAAACCATTTTAACATATAAAATTCCAGACACGTTTTAAGTGTAATTTATAACATTCAAAGTGTAATGAAAAATCTCAATGTTTGACAATTAAAGCTTAAAGGTTCGGGTAAAACAAAAATAAATCTAATCGAAAAGTTTGTCATTTAATTTTGTTCTTTAATCGACATTTACGATTATGAAATAAACATAAAGGTCACCAAACAATCGTGCAATAAGAGAATTGAGCAATTATAATTATTACATAGGAATGACTGGATCCATCTTACGTTGATAAACTTTTTATTGTTAAGCATGACACTAGAATCTTATAAACTGCGACAATAACGACCACGCAGGTTGGAAATTATCATATTTATTACAAGTTACTACATTATAATCGAAAAAAACATACAACATGCAAGAAAAAGAGGTTAACTAAAGTTACCATACTGATCTAGAGAACATACACCAAAAAAGAAAATGTGGTTAGCTAAAGATATTACAATCAATGTAGTAAGTTTTAGATTTCCGGTTGTCTCGGTCGGCACCGAGGTACAATCTTATCTCGGGGAGATTATTGGTTGATTTTATAGACGCTAGAACACTAAAATGTACTCGTATTATCTAAGGTATGTACAGAAAGAACTAATCCCAGATTCATTTTTTTATTTGGGAACCACATCACAAAAACACCTTACATTTATATTATTTCTACTTGTCTAAGTAAAAGCACCGCACATAACACACGGCAACACGTCGCACATGTGTAAAAGCTGTTGACCTGTTGTGGACATGTGGTAAAGAGAAATTCAAAAGAAAAGACTGTCTGTTTACGTTGTTTTTTTTTTGTCTTTTTTTTTTTTTAGAATCTTTCACCTTCACTAACAACTACAATTTCGCAACCTCATTTAGCCAAAACTAAAGCCAAAGATGTATTCTATCTATTTGAACGATCAATCAAAGATGTATTCGGTAAAATCAATTCAAAGATGTATTTGAACAGAACTATATGCTTGAGGAAGATGAAGCTTTAATCTATTTCTATCCAGATTATTTCCCTCTTTCTTCTTGTATTGTTAATTTGTGAATTTTTAATTTATGGCATTCATTTAACTAAACCTTATTAGAGAATGGTTTAGATAGATAAGCAATTTTATAAAGGTGAACCAGGGATGAATCAATGACTTCAGTGAAGAAGTTTGAGTGTTTGACAATTACTAATTAGGCGCATTATTTGTGTGATTTTGAATAACCTTGACCCAAACGGAAATCTTGCCAAAATATCGGTGATTCTCGGCCGAGTCAAACGAAAAAATCATCATGATCTCGTCTCGCCGGAATATAGCATTTCGTCACCTTCACCTCCGAAATCGAAAGAATAAACGAAATTTCGGCCATTTCGGCGGAAATTAACTACACTGGTTTCAATTACCTAGAAAATCGACTGCTATATTACACCCTGATCGATCAACAAAAAGGAAGATCTACTAATAAAAATAAACTTCATTATAAACCAAAACATAATCATAACAGAGAAGTTAAGACATGTCTCCAACTAATTTCCAAGCGATTAATTGCTACTCGTAGTTAAGACAGGTCTCCAAAACTAATTTCCAAGCGATTAATCGCTACTCGTTAAATGACCTTGGAGATTTCTGATTCCAAGCCAAATCCGACTTTGAGCGATTCCAAGCCTGATTTTTTTTTCTTTTGAAGTTAAGCTATGTATTGTTGAAAGCATGTGTATTGAACTTATATATAATTTTACTTGTACTGGCGTTGCTAAATCAATACATGATAGTGTTAAAAGTTCGATTTAATTAGGTGTAAATCATGTTAATAACAATATATATATATATATATATATATATATATATAATCAACAAGACTCTAATCCTCTAATAAGTTCATCCGAGTATTAGGACAAGGTTAGTCGAGTTCTGTTAGAGCATTGTTCGGTTGAACCCACCAAGCGTTGGTATATATGTCAAGTCTGGTTGTCATATTTTAGTATCAAAACTCAATTAGAGTTGCTTGATTAAATGTACTAGAGTCAACTTCGTTTAGGTTATACTATAAAGTCTAGGAATGTTGAGACAAGTATTACCTTGAAGACCTGAAGATCGTGAAGACGTATCGACTACAATGAAGACATCATCCTTTCACTTGAGGTATAGTGATACTGACTTGACTTGTCACTACACCATTTTTTGGGATTAGCAACGGCAGCCTGTTGTTGCAAAAGGGACTTGCAACAGCAGCCAGCCGTTGTGAAACGTGGTGTTGTATTTTTTTCGCAACAGCTGTTAAGCCGTTGCGAATTTTTTTCCGCAACGATTTTCGGTCCAGCCAACTATTTTTTTTCTTGACTTTGCAACGGCTTCAGCTGTTGCGAATAGGTTTAGCAACAGGTACCTGCTGTTGCTATATTTTTGTCGCAATAGCTTCAAGCAGTTGCGAAATGGAAAATTCGCAACTGCTACATAGCCGTTGCGAAATTTGGAACCAAAAAAATCTTAGAACGGCTCCTCTTAGCCGGACCGGATTTTGTTGTTCTGGTTCAAAATTTAGCAACAGCTAAAAGCCGTTGCTAAATTTTTGCAACAGAAAAATAAAGGGTCAAGTCAACCCTCTGTTGACCTAGTCAAGGGTTCCCTGCAACATTTTCAGGCCAAAACACTGAAAACATACAAATTATATGCCCCTGAAGGATCAAAAATGGAATACCAAAGCAAAACTCTACATACACAAGAAACAAAAAGATAGTCTTCTTGAAATCATACATCATATCCATATGGATAGTTCAATTCTTCTAGATACCTATATTTTTATAAGCTTTCATCATATCAATAGTGTAATCTCAAATCTTGTAGATACCTATGTTTTAGATTACTTTCATCATTTCTAAATTTAACATTGCAAGCTAGTATTCCTTACTTGTTCTCGTTGACATCATCCGGCTTCACCATCTGAAACACACTTCAGCAATCTTTGACTCACTGCCCACTAACTTCACCACTTTCCATCTTGCTCATTTGCATTTGTCGCTCATAGGCTAATAAATTGGTTCGCTACACCATGAGCACTGCAAATACATAACTCTACTGGTCAGACTTAGGTTTTAAGCTTTCAACAATGATTGTTCGCAAACACTTAAAAAACATATAACCTGAGGTGTCCTCGTACGCCCAATTACTTTGATAGGATGTCCAAACCTGTATATGAATAGAGTCAGATGTATGACATAGGAACGAGAAAAGCAATCAAAAACAGAAGGATTCTACTCACAACTGTCTCCCATTGTGAGTTATGATAGCGAGGGCAGCACATCTACAATCGAAGTAGTCAAAAATGCCATAGGATGACTGGAAACATCAACATTAAAGCAAATGATAAGCACAAAACAATACAAACAACCAAAAAACGGTAGCGAACCCTTTGAAAAAATATCCCCAGCCAAAAATTATAATTTTCCACCCCTATCTGACCAAGAATCATCCCTTTTAGAGGCAATTCACACACTAAGAAACAAGCTACCATGGCATATAAACAAATTCATGAACCACTGCAACAACCTATTTCTGCAAATACAAGCAAATACAAGCTACCATAAATTTCAATTGCATGTAGATGATAAGCAGGAGTAAGTTTTCATATAAACTTAGACAAATCTAAAAAGTAAGTATGAAATTTACATATTTTTATGTTTCTGATCATTTTCTTCCCAAAAGCATCATCCAAAAGAATCTATCATGCATAAATATACGAATCTTATAAATGACAGTTGAAAAGCAAAAATCAGTAAATTACACAACATTTATGATAATCATTCTAATACTGGAAAGGAGACTGAGACTATTCATATAAGAAGAATATTGAAGTTGAAAATGTATTTGAAGTCCAGCAGACAATGGAACGGCTTTACCTTCTCAAAATCCAGTTCCACATATAATTGTAGTGCATCCCTTCGTCATGTGAAGTGGAAATTGGAATATATAAAACGGAACCATGAAATCATTAGACATGCCTAACATTATAAAGCCAACAGAATACGGTTTGAGTGAAAGTGACCATCAGAACATGTCGCAAGGGAATGCGTAAACCTGCAATTAGAAGTAGGTTGTATTAGATCCAGCTCCAAGAGATACATTATGTTTCTCGCAGCAGCATCTGTCATTATTATTCTTCCTATAACTGAGGAAATCAAGGAGCATCTTTCTGAGAGCAGCTGAGCATAGTATCCTGCAGATAGCATTCATATAGCATGATGGAGAAACGTCAATCTGAGTTAAAATATGTGGTGGGAGCATACAACACTAACTTTAACTTCCCAACAATTCCCATACCGCGATTTATTATTGGAGATCTCCAAACTGGCCTTATTACGAAGAACTATATATATTTTTACCATATTTCCTTCTTCACTGTGCTTCACTTCTACTTCGGGTTCAGCTGATCCACTACCACAATAACCACCTCCCGAAATTTGAGTACCAGAACTACCACCATCATATCCACCTTGTGAACCTCCTTGTCCACTTCTTTTTATATCACTGGAACCATTATACGAACCTCCCCGGCCGTAGAATTACCACAACTTGGATACAAAAAACACAATTCCAAAGACCAATTTCAATATGCTAATTCACAAAAAGCAATACATAATATTAAAATACCCAAAATATACACATTATGAAGATGAAATAAACATACCTACACATTATCGCTACCTCAATGATCTATTACACCTTGGTATAACAAATCAAATCTGAACTTCATCAATTGCTGAAATTTACACACTTAACAAAAAAAAAAAAAACACCAAAGTTGAACCCTAATCAAAATTCAAAATTAAAACAAACCCACATCTCAAAACCATATCAATACATGGAAAATGCAAACCAATCCTCGGATTCAACAAAAATTCCCAAAAAATAAATAAATCGTGAATAAACCTAATACACATCAAATTTCACTGAATCTAACACAAATCAAGAAAAAAATGATCAAAATCCGAGAATAAATAAACAAGATCTTCATAACGAATCGCCCAAAACAATTAATTAGAAACTACAAACGATAAATTATACCAGTTGAATGTTCGAGAACAAGTAAAACTGCTTAACCAGTTGTATGTTCTTCTTAAAACCCTGTCAACAAATAAAACAAATGATTATGTAAACCAATAAGCAAACAAGAGGAACAAGAAAGAAATACAAAAATATGGATTTTTGTTGTTGTTGCAAACCCTAACTTTGAAATTGCAAACCCTTAATTTTCCTATTGAAAATCAAGCAAGAGAAAGATTGAAGAGAAAATAGTAATGGGTTTTCAGGAGAAAGATTGAAGAACAATATAAGCATCAGTGGTGGTGGGTTTTCTCGAAGGTCTAATGGTGGTCGGTTTTCCCGAAGGTTTAATGGTGGTGAGGGAGAAGAAAAAGAGAGAGTCGAGTGATAGAGGCGAAGAGAATGTGTTCTCTCTTTTCTTTCCTTAGAGATATTTAAGATGAGATAATTGACCTAACCGTTCGTTTTTTTATGATCAAATCCTAACCATAGAAGGTAGTGTTCCCATCCACTCAAACTCGTCGCACATGTGCAATTCACAAAAATTGAGGTGTTACCTAGCACACGGTTGGAAAGCACATGTGGTATGGTCAACCGTTGCGAATTGCAACAAGGCTCAAAATTTCGCAACGACTGACAGAAGTTGCTAATTTCACAACTACAGCAAGCTGTTGCAAATTTAGTTGCGAATTCACAACTGCATAAGAGCTGTTGCAAAATTTTGTTGCTAATTCGTAAAAATGGTGTAGTGTGTTTCCATTCCTATTGTTGCTTTCAAGTCGTTTAAGATCGAAAACATAACATGTGAGGTTATATTTAATATTCTAGTATTAGACTTGGTCATTTTATTATGATTAAAGTGTCAAGGATGAATCTTTGATCACGAAGTATAACGTTTATCTTTTGAACTTCATAAATGTCACATTGGCATAATCTATATACTCGTTACTTGATTGTGTATTGGATATATGTGTCATTTCATCCTATGTTTAAAGGAAGTACATATATAAAACTTATTTCGTAATCGAAAGGAAATCAATAGGCGTTTTGGTCTGGTTTTTATTAAAGATGTATTGGATGACCAATACGAACCTAGATAAGAGCTTTGGTAGAACCGATCTTGACTTATGTTGAGAGTTATGATATAAACGATCTTTACCAAGTTTGGGATATGCGGTGGAACCGATCTTGAGTTATGTTGAGAGTCTTGGTACAACCGATCCTTACCTATTTGGAATACATGGTATAACCGATCTCAACTATTATTGAGATTCTTGGTAGAACCGATCCTTACCTATATTGGGATACTTGGTAGAACCGATCCTAGCTATTGTTGGGAGTCATGGTAGAACCGATCCTACCTATATTTGGAGTCATGGTAGAATAGATCTTAACCTATGTTAGGAGTCATGGTAGAACCGGTCCTAAGAGCAAAACCGATCCTTCATATTCACATATTACTTTATGGTTTTGTGTGAGTTTGGAATTAGGGTTTGCTAAATAAGAAAGTTCTGGATGTCGACGTAATTTGGACATGAATATAATTCTTATCATTAATTTTCCAAAGATATTCCTTTTTACTCAAGGTGATCCCAATCCAAAATATTGAGAATCTTTGAATTAAGATTTTCGATTATATGCTTTTGATTTTCCAGCAAATCAAAAAATATCTCTTGAAAAGTTATATTAATTAAGTGCTAAACTAATATTAAATATTTTCTAGTGAGAGATTTCAGAATTACAGGTTGGATATTAGTTGGAAATAAGAAATCCGAAATTAGGTACTTATTGCATATCGTGAGAGTATTTTCGGTTTTTCGAATTTCCTTGTTGTCTAAACAACCTTGGTCTATAAATAGTTGAGTTTTCATTTCTTGAAAACTATCCTAAGAGCCATGCAAACTTCATTCGTGTTGTTTCTGGTGGGAAACTAGATAATTGCGTTGTTATTTTAGTTTTCGATTATTGATTTGATTGACTAACGGTTGTTGAAACTTTGACTGCACCTAGTTTAATTATTCCTGAGAGCCTTCTCTTCTGACATATGGGTCACTCAATTAACTAGATCAAAGCATTGACTATATCTTTAGAACTGTTTTTAGATCTAAAGACAACTTGTGATGGTCCATTGTTAACAAACTCCGTTCTGTGTGTGATCGATCATAAGTGGATTCAAGTTTGTGGTGTGCAGGTATAAGAAGGCAATTGAAGATATGAATACAGCAAGATTTTTCATATTGGTTTTCGTATCCCGTGATTTGTGCACATATCTTGATCGAATGGCTCCGACTTAGATCCGGTGTATCTTTAATAGATTTGATCATATAGTCGTTTAGATCGGCAACTATCATTTGGTGGTATTCTTCAATATCCGAATCTGATAGTTGTGAATCCGAATATAAGTTATTGATTTGGATTGATCTTACCCGAAAAATGAGCTTACTAGTTTAAACGGAAGAGCCTTTTTCAAAACTCCTCGAATCTTTTTACTAAAAGATTATTGAAGTAGTTACCAAACAGCTTTGTTCCTTTATTGTTTGGAAGACAATTAAAATGAGTTGAGTGTTTAAGACTTTACATCGGTAAAGCAACTCAAGATAGTGATTTTCTGTCTTGGGATTCGTGTGCATGACTGGACGGTCGTAGACGCATGGATATTAAGGGAACTAAGTAACTATGGGTAGATTACTTGGTATTAACTATACGAAGTTGGCTTTGTTCTTAATATATCGGCTTAATTATGAGAGTATTCAAAACTGCACTAGGTCCCAGGGTTTTTCAGCATTTGTGGTTTCCTCTTTAACAAAATATTGCTGTGTCATTTACTTTACTTCCGCATTATATTTGTTTTATTATAATAAAGTAAATAACACTTGTACATTAAATCATAATCACTTGATATTGATCTTATAGTAAAGCGGTTTTGGACCGTAACCATTATCAAGTGAATACCTTGTTATTGTATTGTCTGGACTTTGTCCATAAATGATCACACTTGGTATCAGACTTATAGGTTGAAACCAAACATCGTGGTGTATTTGGGTACCCTCATAATTTCAAGTTCCAAGTCCAAACTCATTACTCCAGGCTCCCAAACTGAGTATGAACTTGCAAAGAGTTAAAGTGTTTTGAATCACAATCATACCTCTTGTGATGAAACAAGAAGGAAGAGGAAAGGTCAAACTTCAGCTTCCTACAAATCACAATCATAAATTTTCCAACTAAAATATTCATAAACCAACAAAGAACCAACAATATGGGTAAACTGACTTTAATATCATGAATAAAAGATATTTATACTAGATTCGATGACATCAACCTCCTCCTTTTTAACACAAAAGATAGAATGGTTCATTATCAGGTGGTGTACGTAATTTATGTTCCAATACATCAACTTTTCAATATCCCAGGCCTTAGAGAAATTCTAAAAGGATCAAATATCTAAAATTTTGGTACTAAAAGTGGATTCAGATGCAAAGGACAAGATAGGTATAACAACCACATACCTAGTTATGGGTGAGAAAACGCCAAATCTAACAACAATGATCTTCCACCAAAGCAATATATCAAATTCAAAATCTTCCTTCTCCTTGGTTGGAGAGTAGACGGGTTCCGCTAAATATCTTTCCACGTTTAATTTATAATAATTCTCACTTGTAGACAATTGGCTTCTGCGTGTGCACGTTTTCATAGTTTTATATTTATCCTTTTTACTATATAACTCGTAGTACCTTTACTATCATTAGTTTCACCTACAGACTCTGACAAAGCTAACACACTTCATACAACTGAATTTTCTGAGTTTTACGCTAGGTCATCAAAATCCTTTATCACTTAATCTATCTAACTTATTACCAGTCTTTGTTTCTCCACAAGATCATAATGCACAATCAACTCTTCTACTAACGCATACAATCCTCGTTCCTTTTCCCGTGGATCAAGAAGTACAACAATAATCAGTAAAAGATTCATTTCATTATACTTTCCAAATACTTGTTATACTCTAGCAACATTACATGAACTATGTGGCTTAAAAATGGGTCATTAGGCTAGTTTTCTAATTCCCCCCGAACATTACCAAATTTTTCCAGGAAAGAATGTGAAGTAAAATAAGTGGAAATAGAAAATTTAACAATATATAACATCATTGAATACCTTTTAAAACTAAACCAGGATCTAACATTAACCCAATCTTAATCCCCAGGAGCATGCACATGAGGCTTAGACTTTTTTTTTTAACGAGCAGCTGAAAGTTCTTTAGGGGTACCGGAATCTGAATAGCTAGAATCAATCCATACCAGTTGAAGAAACAGGAATATAGAAAATAAACCTTTCATGCAATGCCTTATCTGACCGCAATAACCTTTTAAAATCCTTTTCATACTTCTCGGCGGCATCCAACATCAAATAAGTGGAGTTCCATTTAGTTTTAACATCTAAGACTAGTCTTACTTTTTTCACTTTATCTTTTAAAACGAGGTATCATCTAAGAATTTCTTCACCCTTGTGTGAGAACTCGTGACAAACTTAACCACTAGCCTGATTTTAAGAATCGACAAGATAAAGTATACGAGCAACATATCCAACATTCAAGAATTTATCTTGAAATTGAGGAACCTCAACTTACGAATTCATCCTTGACATAATCAGTAGCAACATCTTTAGCAGATGTAATATCAAAAGTGACAATGAACATCCTGTCAAGCCCCCACTCAATCAAACATTTCTTTAACGCATTTCCGATTTGTTCACCTTCATGACTACTAATCAAACATAAAAATATGATTCCCTTATGCAGATTCAAAGGTAATTTATAAAATGGGCAGTAACAACCATATATTTGTAATTTTAGATGGACGACCAAGTATCAGCAATAATACATACCCTTACCGTGTTGATCTTGAATTATTTCATCAAAAAAGCCTTTGAACTCATGAACAACTTACAAATGTCACTATATACAGTCATACGTGATGGAAATTTAAACCTCGGTTCAAGATACCTACAAAAAGGACCTCAACCGACCCTTCTCATTCAACCATTTGAAAAAATTGTCAGTCTGTGATATTGGACCTCCATTAAGGAATAACGTTAATATATATATATATATATTTATAAAATAATTTCGCAATCCCAAGATTATTCTTACATAAAGGTTCTACATTATATGTATTAAAATATACTATATTTGTCTTTTGTTTTAGTCCGCTTTGAAAAAGTCAAATTATTGAAGAGACTGAAGGAATATATAGAATTACCCATATTAAATGTTATATAATTACCAAAACTAAAAATGAATAACTATATAATAATAATATATCTTTAACAATTATATTATTTTTGGAAGCGTCTAAACATAAATACAAGATCGGCATTACAAAGCAAGCAATTCCAGGGGAAAATGTCCGAAGTGTGCGAATACATATGGATTTTCTAGGCGCTAGACCTTATTTCGTATAACAAACACAAGAAGTAATAAGTTTCAGGAATGCAAATAAAGAAAAAAGACATAAATGTTCCTTGAGTATAAAGACAGTAAGGGAGCAACCCTGTTTCTGTGGATGAGATCTCGAAAATCTTTTTAACTATGTTGTAATGTATGAATTATGAACGTAATCAAATTATTTATGATACACTATAAATATATGCAAAGTTGGGAAGAGAACATGGATTATCGATTTTACTCCTCTGAGTCCGAATATGGCGAACAAGATCCATCATCTACATTTGCTAACGGGTTATATTCCGGCGAATTGGATCGGTGCATCCTGTTACAAAGTTCAACTCGTAGCGGTCACCCTGTCGTACATAATTTAACACGTTCGTTTGCACAATAAGTAAGATATCGAGTATGCCAAATACTCTATTAGCTTGGGATGGTTAAGTTCAAATTGACTATAGCCAAACCATCGTACTTACCCCTTCTACATTTAAGTTACCAATCATGCGATACCGAGTAGGAACAATATCGGAATCTAGGAAAATTGCTCTTTCACAAGCACCATCTCGGCTCAATTCTTCAGCCAACCCCTGCATCATTAGAATGTATGTGTATAAGTTTATTAGGGAGCATTTTTACTCCAAATGAAGCTAAAATTAGTAATTTGATACGGCGTACGTAGTGTAGGAGTAATTACCTCATTAAAGAAAGCCAAAGGCTTGTTTCTCCATGCTTTAGGTCCTTCAAACTGAAGTTTATATGGACCATTCCACTCATTTCCTTTTGTGAATGAGAAGATCAAGCTTATAGCTGCTTACCGATTTTTTTTTTTTTGGAGAGATAACCATAAAAGTTAGACAAATAAGAGTCAACAAAGCTAAGGTAATATATGAAACATTCAATATTACACCAACCATGTTTAGGAACACAAATCATGATAGTGTAAATGGAGGATCAACTTTGCCGCAAGTCTTCTTGAGCATAGACCTCGGTTCACCACCACACATAATGGGCTGATTAAAACCTCCTATAAACACCAAAACTCCAATTAGCAGAGAAAAATGGAATTTGAACAACGGGAACTATAATATATCTCATTCTCATTGTTCAGTAAGGTAGATTACAGGAGGGCATACTTTAATACCATTAAATACAACCTCAAACTCTTCATTTGGAGCCTAACCTTTTGCTATGGGATTGTAGAAGAGTGTTAGCTTCTCACCCTGTTAGCTACATGAATAATTGATTTAACTCCTTTGAGTCCAAATATGGCGGACAAGATCCATTTTCTACATTTGCTAACGGGTTATATTCTTGTGAACTTGGATCCGTGCATCCTGTTACAAAGTTCAACTCGCAGCGGTCACCCTGTCGTACATAATTTAATGACGTTCATTAGCACAAAAACACAAATATCGAGTCATCTAAAAAGTCAAATTATTGAGAAGGCTGAAGGAACACATAGAATTACCCCTAATATTTTTGGAAGCAGCTAAAAACGAGATAAGATATGTTTACAATTGGATTATAAGATCAAATAATATATTCCCTTAAATTTTTTGTAAATAACTTTTTCTATGAAAGGAATAAAGATAAACAGGAAAGATATTAAACAAATTTGTTTTATGTTTATGGGGATATATTTAAGATTTTATATAGGGTAATTAAAAATAATTTTATAATTATGAATTTTTTTAAGGTATATTTGAATGTTTAATGAGAAAATAACACTACTAACACATACAAGTCAAGTTTTAGGCTAACGAAATTGGAATCGTGGACTAATAAAAAAAGATAAAGTAAGTAATAAATATGTAAAAGTAATTTATTTATTTTTAAAAAAAAGTGAAAAAGTGTTATATATACTACTATAGGGTGTGTTCTACATAAAAGGGTATAAGAACCCAATCTAAACCAACCGATTCTACTAAAAACACAGCCAATATTATGTGAACATAGTTACACATTTTGAAACAAAGTGATACAAAAATCCTATAAGAAATAAATAATCTTATCTATGGCTTTGTAGTACCAAAGTTAGCCATTCCATATCCTTATTCCTTTCATCTTAATTGGATTTAATCAATGACTTTCATATGTTTCTGAAGCGAATTGAGTGACTATATCTGGTTGGGATCTTATTTACAAGCCTTAGGTAGTGATTTGGTATTTATAAAGCACAATTTCTACCCTTTTTGTTCTTGGTCGTCGTTTTGCCTATTTATTTATTGACTTACCCCTTGTCTTTACTATATAATGCTAAAATATTAGTTCTACATCCCTTTGTAGTTGTTGTTAAATAAAAAAGTGTAAAATCCTAATCGTTCTTTAGAGAAGATTTTTCCGCCACTTCTCCTTCTACAATCTTACATTGTGTAGAAATTGCAATTTATAAAAGAGAGGAGCCTATATCATTGTTTCTTTCGTGGGTAAGGATAGAAAAACTTGGTTAAAAGTAGAAAGGAAAAGAAATTAAGCCATTATACATTGAGGAAGAAAATAAACACGAAACTCTGTTCTATTAATCACAATTGTAAAACTTAAAAAAAAATGAGTCGAGTAAAAAATCAGTCACAAAACTCTAATCGCTTCTTCATTGAACTAATAAAATCTGTCGAAGAAAATCCCGAAAAGAACAACCGGGAACAAAAATCTAACGGTTTTGTGGCTCAATTGTTTCACCATTTAAATAAAAAACACAAGAAATTTTATTTTACCCTTAGAAATGACAACCAGAAAGAAAAAGATGGTTGGTTTCTTTATTTGTTTCTTTGTGCAAAGAGGTTTTAGTTTTGTGGAGTGAGGGTTTTGATAAAAGTTTCTGGTTGTTCTTGAAGTGGAAGAGGCCGTGTGAGGGAGGAAGAAAACATAAAAACAATTTCTGGTTGTTATATTTTAATTTTAGTTTGATTTCTTACTCCAAGAACCTCTAATTATATGTTAAGGGATACTTTCTCTGATACATGGGAAGGATTTTAGGTCATAACTTATAAGGGTGATACACAAATTGTTATTGGTTCGATAGAAAAGTACAAATCCTTTTGTACTAGTCGTACAACATGCTAGAATCGAAACATAGATAAAGGAAAAACAAGACATTAAGGCGTTGTCTAGCAAACTCAGGTAACAAATAGATGTCCAAGGTTAATGTACTCAGTTATCAAGTTATTTGTTCTTATTCATTTCTTTATTAAAATATTATCACAACTTTATGATTTATCATTTTTCTTTAAATTAATTTCAGTTTACATTAGTAAGTTTGGATTTGTAGGGGATAGTACTAAACCACCTAATGATTCTGGTCCAATAATGGGGCCAAAATGTGCACCCCGGTTTTTTGAGAGGTGCACAAATTTGGAATCAGCATGAGACTATTAAGTCTAATGAAGACTTAATAATTTAAGTACAATAATATATGTGTTTTGCAGTGTCAGCTGAGACAAGAATGTGGTGTATAAAATGACAGTCTAATTGATAAATATTTTTAATCTAATGAGATTGTCAAGTCTAGTAGAGACTTTCTAATTCTAGTGACTCAAATATTATTTTTATTTTATTATAAATGGAAAAATCGAGAAGTTTTTATTTATTTATTTTCTTGTTTATTTGAAATTTTTAATCGATTATTTTTGGACACAAGGAGTATTATACGTGAGATCATCTTGGATACGATGAGCAGTAGAGCATCTCCAGCAGATTCTCAAGCCTTTCCAACATGTTATTCTCTTGAAAGATTCTTCAAAATCAATACTCCTTAGTTTCAGGAATGGAAAAAAAAATCATCTCCAATGTATCAGTATTCAAATTAATCAATAGGGCACATGTACCCAACACTATTGGCTAGATAATTTTGTTCTTAACTGTTTCACTATTTACTTTCAAACGAAATTGCTTATTATGCTCCTCACATTCTAAAATACATCCGCGAATTCATGAGATGTTGTTTTCTCTAAATAACTTAAAATCCTATGTGGCCTACTTAGAGTATGGGTATCAATTCGGTGATTGACACCTCATCTCATAACAAATACAAACGGTTTCAAATAACAGTTTTTAACAACTTTGTCAGTTACCAGGATATCCCTTAATTCATATTTTTTTTCAAAAATACGTATATCTATTCTTGTTTTTTACTATTTTCTCTGAGAGGTTCAATTTTATATTTCAGATTAAAAAATTATATTCAAATAAGAATAACATTTATTATTATTTTACATTAAAAGTTATATTCTATTAAGGGAAAAGTGAAGAAACATTTATTTCCTTTCTTTTCGTTCCTTCCCAAACTTAGAATACCTCTTGTGATGTCAAGCTCACTACTTAGATCAAGTCTAATCTGGGCCGATAGTGAGAAGGTTTATCTCTTTTTCCTGTTTCAATAGTTACTTAGTACTTAATGGTGTAGGGTTAGTTTGTATCATTTCGACCTCCATTGCGATTTTATGATGTATATGGTTGTTTTGGGGTAAAAACTGTTTATGCTATTTTTGGTAAATTTGGGTGTGTTGATGAGAAACGAATTCAAACCCTAAACAAATGTACTGGACGGGAGTACTTTTAGATTCGAGAGATCAATCTGTAAGACTCTTGCCTAAACCAAGAAATGGCCGTTCCAGATTCAATTCGGTCACAAAGTGAAGGAGAAGGTTGATCTTAGGGAGGGAAGCGAAGAAGGTGTTTGAGATATGAATGTTGAATTATGAAGGTGTGGCTATTTCATGACTTGTATCATAATGTGGAACTGGCTTGCAGAATGTAAGCTATCAGTTCTCGGTGTTTTCGGGATACTTGTGTTGATAACACTTGTGTTCTGTGTTGAAATAGGTTGAAATCCTATTTATACAAGTCATTGAGCACACCCTGATCTCGTAGGAAGTGGAAGCAGTTAAGTAGTGGAGAAGTGGGGTTGTGTAAAAAGTGGTTATCAACACGTTTCCATTACGAGGGAAAACTTGGTCACACTTTCACCCACTACTCCCATTGCTGTTAACCGTCCGTCATCTCCTGACACTTTCTCGTAATGGGCGCGTTGCACGCCGCACGCTGTAAACTGCCAGACCAATATCCCAGTGATCATCCCCCAGTTTGTGACATGTTTGATGTCTCGAGTAAATGGGTGAAGTCATGAGACTTTCCGCTAAAAGAAGCACATAGTGCTTTTAGGTCAAATAATAAATTATTTGTGAAATCAATATTTATAAAACATTGCTTATAATCGATGTATATAAAGCATCGCTTTTAAACAAGCAGCTGAAAATAATCGATGTGCAGGAAACATCGTTGTTTTAGTGTTTGTTCAAATTAGTCGCGAATTGAACGTCTTAAAAAAGGTAGCATGACCGGACACCTTTGGGTGATCGTTTGAGAACCCTATGGGTGAGCTACCACTTGGTCGATCGCTCCCTGTGGAGGAGGGGTAGAGGATGATCACAGCGTTACCCTGTTGGCCTCCTAAAAATAAATCTAAACCATCCGACTAGGCTAGCGAAGTTGGATGGACGAGATGATTTGCGGCAGTTGTATACTGCCGTTGGATTATGCAGACAGCGTGACCAGCCTCTTTTGGGTGATCGTTCGAAGGCCATATGAGCAAGCCATGGCTTGGCCGATTGCTCCTCATGGAAGAGGGGTAGCCAGTGATCACAGTGCCACGCTGTTGTCCGTCTAGAATCCAATCTAAGTTGTTCGATCAAGCTGGCGAAGATGAACGGACACGATCAATTTGCGGAAGTTGCAGAACGCCGCTGACTTAATTTTAGGGTTTTAAAAATCGTGTGATCACCCTTCTTTGGGCGAGCAATTTAACACGTTTCTGGTTTCCCGTGGGCAAGTCGATTGACCAAGAATGTAATTGGGTCGTCGGTGAACACGCCAGTACCCTTTTGATCATTCGAAGGAATATCTAAGCCGTCCAACTAGGCTAGCTAAGTTAGGCGGTCGTGATGTTTTTGAGACCGTTTTTGCCGGTCTTAACTCGTTTGAGCTCATCTTTCAACAGCGCGATCACCCATGTTAGGGTTAGCGTTCAAAGGTATTGCGGGTGTGCTAGATGGAATCTGATCGGTCGGGATGTTAGTGGGCCCGCCGGTGGTCATTATGATGATCGCATAGTTCCGCTAGGAGTAGGCTAGGCCTGTTGAATCATGTGGCCGTGATCGTTTTTTAAGACTGATATGGACAGTCTAGATTTTCCTTAAGGAATTTAAACGCGTTCGATTGCACTAACTTTTAATTAAAATGTGTAAACATGCTAATCTCTTTATCAGAGAGTGGTGTAGCCTACGTGAGTGTTTTCATGCAGGTCTCAATACTGACATTTCGGGAGATTCATGCTACTCCGCTGCGAGTGAACATTAATCGTCATGTCATGCCAATATTGAGAGTTCGGATGGGAACATAGCATAGGAAAATACCAGGCAGGTCATGCATTAGTGAATAATGCAATAGGTTAAAATTTACAGAATATCTGGGATTATTGCTTCATGCACCATTCTGGATAAATTTCGTAAATATGTTGAAATTCTCAATACATATGTAAGTGAAGAGGTTTATGCACTCATCACTTTCAAATGGCTTTTGTTCCTTTGCAGGATGTCATCATATTAAATACAGGGTTTCACGATTTTAGCCCTGAACCGAAAACCACCATCAACATTAAGTCCCCTGCTTAGCACGTAACAGTGACATTTTTGCGTGGTAAGCACTAGATGGTGACAGTCAGGAGATAAATGATCAAGTCAAAGTGAATAAACATTACCAGGGAAATGGCAGCTGTCTCGAAACAGTAACTCAGGACGCCAGACCACGATTGTACCTCTCGGGTATGTTGATTACGGTCCAGCCACACTAGCGAGCATGTTCTGTTAGGATTTCGAGTCTAAAAGTCTTCTCCCGTCTTTAACTAGGGTTTCAACAAGAAGCACGACTCGGTTGGCGTTGAATCCTTGTCTATCGGATAAAACCTGTTGAGATTGTTCAGCGTCCGCCTCTTCTTAGGGTTTCTGCAGCGTATATACATATGCAGGTGAAATTAGACCATCCTTCTCAATTTGAATAAGACTCCTTGCTGAATCTCCATCATTTTCATCATATCAGATAGAAGTGGGTCATCTTCTTCGTCTCGGTTAGATCTTTTTACCAAACGCAGGCGGCTTGTATCCAGAGTATGACTTTAAATATGTCCTGATTTTAAAGTGGTAATTATTCCTTTTCTTTTGACGTCTAATCATTGTTTTTTTTAGAGTGGACAAATCCCTGAGCCTCGTGACAATTCCCCTGTCCGGATCCTCTGAGTCAAGAAGATCATACCAGTATACTTTTTCACTGATGAACAGGTATTCATTTTCCATGGCCCGTAAGTAATAATAATGATTTTTTTGTAGAGGTACCCGGTTGGAACATGTGTAACATTGGTTGACGATGATGATCTGACCACTCCTCTTCCTTCATTTTCAAACACGCCTACTGGTGCAGACCTGGAAGACACTGACTTGGGTGTCTTGTCCTACGAGTACCACAATGCAGGTTTGCCGTTTGATATTCACATGAAGTGTTTATCTTCTAGTTACCGGACTGTTGGTGAATTCCTGGTACGGAAGGAGTTCGTGCCCTTGTACATGAAAATATAGAAGAAGTACGGCCACATCGCTACCAGGAATGTAGTGCGACATTGTTCGTCGGCTTTGGTCACTACGGTGAACTGTCTTCTGCCCATGGTTGCGGAGATGGAAAGTACATCCATCCGTGATGTTGCTGAATTAACTATTGAAAAGTGGGAGAACATGGTATCTACCTGTGAATCCATGGAGTTTAACGTGAGCTGGTTGCGGCAGCGCATTGATATTATCAAAGTTGATCGAGCTGGTATCATCCCAATGTCATTCCTGCTACGAAAGCTATCTTGGAAGAGGAAAAGGCCTTGGCTGCGGAATCTGAGAAGGTGGAACATGCGATCCAAAACTTGAAGAGTAGGGCTGAAAGGTATCTGGATAAGCTGAAAATGATGCTTTCATGGAGCTACAACTTGTTGGATAGCCTTTTTTGAGCCATATTTATGTTTTATTGCTTTGAATAAGTAGGCATGAGAACGTTTGATTGTTCTCCTTTTGTTTTAGGTCTTGAACATTGTTTTTGGAAAATGAATTGCATTGGGTTTTGGTAAACGAATGGAGTTTACATTAATAGGCTTTAACTAATGAAGAACTTGATAATTCAGATATGAGAAGAACGAAAAATGCCTGATTTCCGTGCTGTGAGACAGCGAGGGATGGAATAATGGTCAGGCGTAGTATGCCTTGAGCCACTTTCCATTGATGACTGCTTCCAATTTACCTCCATCCTCTTTGACAATCTTGTAGTAGCCGCTGTTATAAGCCTTGGTGATCACGTAGAGACCTTCCCATTTTGGAGAAAACTTTGGTGCGGACATGTCTTGCTGAATGTGCTTAGCAGTCTTTAACACCAGATCTCCCATTTTAAAAACTCGTGGTTTTACAGCTTTATCGTATGCTCTGGAGATCATATTTCTGTATGCTTGAGCGTATTCTTCCGCTTTAACTCTCATGGAGTCTAGAGTATCTAACTCCGCAATTCTGGAACTCGATGCTTCGGCATCATTCCATTGAACTCCACTTGCTGCTGCGATCCTAGCCGACGGGATTTTAATCTCTGCTGGGAGAATTGCATCTGCGCCATAAACAAGTGAATAGGGAGAAACACCGGTAGCGCTCCTAGGTACCGTCCGATATGCCCATAGTGCCATAGGCAGTTGTTCGTTCCACGTCCTAGGATTGTCATGCACTGTTCGACTGAGAATTCGAATCAGAGTCTTGTTGGTGCTTTCGGCTTGCCCATTCCCTTGAGGGTAGTAAGGAGTGGAGAAGACCTGCTTAACTCCATATTCTTCAAGCAATTCCTGTACTTGTTTGTTAGCAAATTGAGTACCATTATCAGTAATGATGTGCCTAGGTACACCAAACCGACAAATGATGTATTCCTTAATGAATGTTGCGATTGTTGCTCCAGTGGTTCCTCGAAGAGGAATAGCTTCAACCCATTTGGTAAAGTATTCCGTCGCAGTTATGATGTACTCGTGCTGTTTTGATGATGGCGGATTGATTTTCCCAATAATATCAAGTCCCAAGCTGTAGAAAGGCCACGGGCTACTTACTGAATGAAGGGGAGTACAAGGCGTGTGGATGAGACTCCCGTGAATCTTACATTTATGGCATTTCTGAACAAACGCCGTTGCATCATCCTCCATAGTTGGCCAGTAATACTTTTCGTTCACTTGAAGGAATAACTTCTTCTTCCCCTGGTGTTCACCTTCATGTGTTTCTTTCAGCATAGTCGGGATTTCAGACTTTGCCAAACATCGTAGTAGGTTTCCTCCAAAGCTTTTGCGGTATAGGAATTTTCGTCATGAAACACGAATCTTTTGGCCCTTTGCCTCATCTTGGATGCATCCTTCTTGTTAGCGGGCAGCACACCATCGCAAAGATAGTTGATGTATGGTTCTCGCTAGTCCCCAGCATAGCTGACGTTAAGGACCTCCAATTGATGTGGTGGCGCTTGACAACTAGAGAAAGAACCTTGGAGTGATCGAGATTGGGTCTCCATATCTGGACAGTAGTAGCCAAGGCGTTGAAGGCGTCGGTAAAGAGTCACCACTAACGTTTGTCCGCAGATCTCGTCATGAATACGATTAAGTTGTAGCTGTGCTTCTTCGTCTCCGAGACATCTTGACAGGGATCCATCTGGGTTTCGGTGGTATAGTACTTTGTGGAGTATGAAGAAGCTTTGTAGGATTTTTAGACTAACCTTTCCCTGGGAAAGCGAACTATTAAATTCTTGAATAATCGGAGTTCTCCAATCGCTAGCTTCAGCATCCTTGGACTGTAAAAGCCATGTAGACGCCACTGTCCGCCTCCTCACTGTCAATGTTTCTTCCAAGCCTTCGAATTGCAGTTTCGATGCTAATGTAGCTAAGCAATCGGCGTGTTTGTTGTTATTGCGGCCGATATGAGTTATAGTTGCATCAACAAAGTAGTTTAATAGCTTTTACGCCTCAGATCTATAGGGGGCTAGTGTTACCTCTTTGAGCGAGTATACTCCATTCATCTGATTGACCAGTAATTTAGAGTCGCCTCATACTTCTAAATGTGTGGCTCCTTCTTGTTTGGCTAGCAACTATCCTATGAGGAAAGCTTCGTATTTTGCTGAATTGTTGGTGCACTGAAAGTCCAGCTTGAAAGAATCCGAAAAGACTTCACCAGTTGGAGACACTAGAACTACACATGCTTCTCAGGTATTACTTCTAGGGGTAGCAGATCCATCAAAATACAGTAGCCACGCTTCCTCTTTGACAAAAGAGATTTCTGGAAACTCCCGAGGGAGATCTTCGTGCAGTGTAGTAGTACCTTCTCCCGGGAATGCTACTAGTAGATCTGCTATTGCTTGTCCTTTATTAGCCCGCGGAGGGGTGCATGTTATATCGATCTCCGACATTTGGAGTAACCATTTGGCCGGCCTGCCTATAAAGGCCGATTTTGAAAGCAATAATTTGACGGGATCAGCTTTAGCTATTAACACTACTTTTTTTGATAGAAAATAATGTCTGAATTTCTGAATAGCGTGAATTAGAGCTAGACACGCCTTTTCTTCCTTAGGATACCTGAGTTCAGCATCTCTTAAAGTACGACTGAAGTAGTATATAGGGTGTTCAATCCCTTCATCATCTTCTTGAGCAAGGAGGGCACCGACAACAGCATCACTAGAAGCAGTGTAGAGGCACAACGGTCTCCCTTGTATGGGAGATTTCATAATGGCCGGGGATGACAATATTTGCTGAATCTTCCGAAAGGCTTCTTGTTGCTGCGTGGCCCAAACGAAGCTTGCTCCCTTTTTTGCAAGGGGGTGAAAGAAGCGATAAGCTGGGCTAATCCAGGTATAAAACGCCGAATGTAGTTTACCTTGCCCATGAAGATCTGGAGTTCTTTCACAGTTTGCGGAGGAGGCATCGTGAGGATGGCTTGAGTCTTGGCCGGATCTACCTTGATTCCTTCAGCAGTTACTTGAAATCCCATAAATTTGCCAGAAGAGACCCCAAAAGCACATTTCAAAGGGTTCATCTTCAGTTTGTATTCACGGCACCTTTCGAACACTTGCCGCAAAACATTTGTGTGAGCCGCTCGAGTTTTTGATTTGACTACTATTTCATCTACATAATCTTCAACTTGCTTGTGCATCATGTCATGGAAGATTACGGTCATGGCGCGTTGATAGGTAGCACCAGCATTTTTTAAACCAAAGGGCATCACAGTATAATAAAAGTTTCCGAGAGGGGTTCGAAAAGATGTCTTACTTGCGTCATGCTCATACATCTTTATTTGGTTGTAGCCGCTGTATCCATCCATGAAGGAGAACATGCCATGTCCGCTGGTAGCGTCTACTAGCATGTCGATGTTGGGAAGGGGAAAATCGTCTTTGGGGCAGCATTTGTTCAGATCTAAGAAATCAACACAACACCTAATTTGACCGTTCTTCTTCTTTACGGGAACCACGATCGCTAACCAGATAGGGTGATGAATGGGCTTGATGAAACCTGCGGCCAGTAGCTTCTGAATCTCAATCTTGATTTGTTCTTCCACATCGTGTCTGAACTTCCTTGGAGATTGTTTGACTGGCCTGGATCCAGGTATTATATGTAGATGATGAGTGACCAATTTTTCATATAAACCGGGTATTTACTTATATGTCCATGCGAATATGTCTTGATACTCCTTAAGAAGATTCACAAGTTTTTTGCGTTCGTCTGCACATAGAGCCGAACTGATGGAGATAGGCGTTGGAGAGTCTTCATCCCCGATGTTGACGATTTCGAGTTTATCGGTCGTGGAGTCGGTGCTATCCTGCAACTGCCGTGGAGCATCTGACACTTCTTCTTCCATCTTGTCGTTATTGTTGCATTCCATTGGGCGGAGAGACTGGGCAACAGTCTCCCCTGTTAATTGCTAACAGCGGTGCCGGTATACAGTTTTCCCCTTTTAGTCACGACTCGCCACAAAGGTTCGTTCCCTCTTGGTATGAGGACGAGCTAAGACTTTGCTTGATGAAGAAGGATTAGCATGTCCCGTCAGTAGAGGTGCGTCATAAGACTTGGTCTCTCTATTCAGCGATGCAAGCCGGTCTTCCTCTTCAATCGACGCCCACGTGGGGAGTGGAGTGCAGCGAACCTTGTTTGATGAATCTTGTGGATTTTCCTTCGGCTCGAACAGTTCCACACTACAAATTGGTGCATAAGGAGACAATGACGCAGGAATGCGAATGACTTCTTCATTCAGCACAATTTTAAGGCATTGGAGATACTTTGAAGGATGATCTTATTATCATGAAGCCATGGTCTTCCCAGTATCATGTGATAGTCCGGCTCCTCTCTATTACTTCGAATTTTACTTTCGATTGGACAGGTCCTACTGATAGATTAAGATTAACGTACCCATACGTGCTGGTTTGGTTTCCTTCGAAATCTGTCATCATGGTAGGATGTCGCACAACTTTGTTTGGTCGAACCTTGGCTATCCTGAGAGTTTTAAGAGTAATAACATTCGAGGACGCTCCCATATCGATGAGAGCCCTTTTGAATTCTAAATCCTTGATGCGTGCAGTAACATGCAGGGCTCTGTTATGACCCTCTTCTGCTATCATGTCGTCTTTAGTAAACGTAACATTGTTCACGGACATCCCTAGTGTTTTGGAAATTTCTGGATGCGAAGGAGCCAAACACGTATCAAGGGCTATCTGGTTGATTGCAGCAAATGTCTCTGTTCGTTGATCCTTCGAGAGGTGTAGAAGTTCGCATAGAGTTTCTACTAGAGAAGCTGCTTCCTGGTCCACCAGCTTCTTATTGGTAGTGAAACTGTTGACTTGAGGACGATCATCCGTCGAGGGATTTGGACGTTCCACCACTTCCGCTCCCAAAATTCTTGTCACGTGTATCAGGCTGGTGAACAGGTTGTCAATTGCTCCCTTCAGCCGGTCCACATTTCTTGACAAGACTTCATGTCTCCGCGCCAGTTCAGCTAGCGTTGGGATTTATCCATCGATTGAATCAACAAGGACAAAAAGGGTATTAAAATATGAAAGTTCATTGTAACCAGAATTGCTCGAAGGAAAGTAAGGAACATTACCATTTGAGGGATTTTGGATGGGATTTGACGTATTTGAATTAACCCTAAGACCAACCATCTTTGCGAAAGCTTGAAATTACAACCGAGAGATTAATCTCCCACTGTGGTCGCAAGTTGTTTTGGGGTAAAAACTGATTCTGCTGTTTTTGGTAAATTTGGGGTGTGTTGATGAGAAACGAATTCAAACCTTAAACAAATGTACTGCACGGGAGTACTTTTAGATTCGAGAGATCAATCTGTAAGACTCTGGCCTAAACCAAGAAATGGCCGTTCCAGATTCAATTCGGTCACAAAGTGAAGGAGAAGGGTTGATCTTAGGGAGGGAAGCGAAGAAGGTGTTTGAGATCAGAATGTTGAATTATGAAGGTGTGGCTGTTTCATGACTTGTATCAGAATGTGGAACTGGCTTGCAGAATGTAAGTTATCAGTTCTCGGTGTTTTTTGGATACTTGTGTTGATAACACTTGTGTTCTGTGTTGAAATAGGTTGAAATCATATTTATACAAGTCATTGAGCGCACCCCTGATCTCGTAGGAAGTGGAAGCAGTTAAGTAGTGGAGAAGTGGGGTTGTGTAAAAAGTGGTGATCACCATGTTTCCATTACGAGGGAAAACTTGGTCACACTTTCACCCACTACTCCCATTTCTTTTAACCATCCGTCCTCTCCTGACACTTTCTCGTAATGGGCGCGTTGCACGCAGCACGCTGTAAACCGCTAGACAAATTCCCCAGTGAGCATCCCCCAGTTTGTGGCATGTTTGATGTCTCGAGTAAATGGGTTAAGTCATGAGACTCGCCGCTAAAAGCAGCACATGGTGCTTTTAGGTCAAATAATAAATTATTTGTGAAATCAATATTTATAAAACATTGCTTATAATCGATGTATATAAAGCATCGCTTTTAAACAAGCAGCTGAAAATAATCGATGTGCAGGAAACATCGTTGTTTTAGTGTTCGTTCAAATTAGTCGCGAATTGAACGTCTTAAAAAAGCTAGCGTGACCGGCCACCTTTGGGTGATCGTTTGAGAACCCTATGGGTGAGCTACCACTTGGTCGATCGCTCCCTGTGGAGGAGGGTGGACGATGATCACAGCGTTACCCTGTTGGCCTCCAAAAAATAAATCTAAACCATCTGACTAGGCTAGCGAAGTTGGATGGATGAAATGATTTGCGGCAGTTGTGTACTGGCGTTGGATTATGCAGACAACGCGACAAGCCTCTTTTGGGTAATCGTTCGAAGGCCATATGAGCAAGCCATGGCTTAGACGATCGCTCCTCATGGAAGAGGGGTGGCCGGTGATCACAGTGCCACGCTGTTGTCCGTCTAGAATCCAATCTAAGTTGTTCGACCAAGCTGGCGAAGATGGGCGGACACGATCAATTTGCGGAAGTTGCATAACGCCTCTGACTATATTTTAGGGTTTTAAAAATCGTGCGATCACCTTTCTTTGGGCGAGCGATTCAACACGTTTCTGGTTTGCCGTGGGCAAGTCGATTGACCAAGAATGTAATTGGGTCGCCGGTGAACACGCCAGTACCCTTTTGATCATTCGATGGAATATCTAAGCTGTCCAACTAGGCTAGCTAAGTTGGGTGGTTGTGATGTTTTTGAGGCCGTTTTTGCTGGTCTTAACTCGTTTGAGCTCATTTTTCAACAGCGCTATCACCCATGTTAGGGTTAGCATTCAAAGGAGTTGCGGGTGTGCTAGATGGAATCCGATCGGTCGGGATGTTAGTGGGCCCGCAGGTGGTCATTATGATGATCGCCTAGTTCCGCTAGGAGTAGGCTAGGCCTGTTGAATCGTGTGGCCGTGATCGTTTTTTAAGACTGATATGGACAGCCTAGATTTTCCTTAAGGAATTTAAACACGTTCGATCGCGCTAACTTTTAATTAAAGTGTGTAAACACGCTAATCTCTTTATCAGAGAGTGGTGTAGCCTACGTGAGTGTTTTCATGCAGGTCTCAATACTGACATTTCGGGAGATTCATGCTACTCCGCTGCGAGTGAACATTAATCGTCATGTCATGCCAATATTGAGAGTTCGGATGGGAACATAGCATAGGAAAATACCAGGAAGGTCATGCATTAGTGAATAATGCAATAGGTTAAAATTTACAAAATATCTGGGATTGTTGCTTCACGCACCATTCTGGATAAATTTCGTAAATATGTTGAATTGCTCAATACATATGTAAGTGAAGAGGTTTATGCACTCATCACTTTCAAATGACTTTTGTTCCTTTGCAGGATGACATCATATTAAATACAGGGTTTCACGATTTTAGCCCTGAACCGAAAACCACCATCAACAATGGTGTTTTTGTGTATGTTTTCCCTTACTTGCTTGTGCCTTCTCATGTATGGCCAGAGATTCTCATTAAGCTCATGACAGTTTTTCGTGGCTCTAATGGTGATTTTAGGCGAAACTTCTTCAAGTATAGAGATCTAAACTTCACAGCCTTGGTCATATTGCTCTTTTTATTCATGAAAGCATCTTTTTTAGAAGAAAAAAATCTATAAAAAAAGGGTTGGATTATAAACCAAAACCCTTCCTTCAGTCCTCAAACGTCCGTCCAGGTTGCTCATATCGGTACTGGTGATGATATTTCGTTTTTTTTTCCAGGGCCTATTTGTATTTTGCATTTTGATCTTGATGTACTTGAATTACATGTGATCTCCATTACAGGAGGAATGTAATACAATGAGATCATCTATTAAAAATAACAAGTAGAGTGCACGTGCGATGCACGTTGTCGAATTTTAGACCGAAAACTATGCAGGAAAAGAAAAGACGATAAAACTGGATTGCACTGATGTGGAGACGGAAAATCGGCATGACGCAATGCGGACACAAACACGAACAAATATTTCAAAATCATTATATATACATTATATAAATTTATATACATACCGTAGGTAGTTGGCAAATAAAATGTTTCAAAATCTATTTGCAAATATTTACCTACATAGATAGAGGAGACTTAACAAAATTTGCATTTGGCTAGTATTCTCAAGTGAAAATGAAACCAGCTAATTCTTATTAGACACGTCCATTAGGGAAGTGGCATCACGTTTCAGTGTTCGATACATTTTGATAAAAACCTGGCTATCGGCCAACCACGAAGAAACAAAAGAAAGAAAAAAAAAAAAAAAAGATAAAAAGATAAAAATTGACAAAAACCTACATGCGTCCAAGGCGAAGGGTACTCTAGGGAATTTACGGTTACGAAAAGTAAAATTCTTTTCATCTTCTTCCCCGCCTCATTTTTCACATTTTTTCTTCTCCTCCTCCACTTAACAGTTAACAACCTTCACAGTTAACAACAACTTTAACAGTCTGCGTATAATTTCTTTTGATATATGAAGATCTAGATCTGCTCTTCACATCAACAATTTCACAGCAACAGATCAAGATCTGTCTATTTTTGAATAGTTTGTGTAATTTTTCTTTTCAAGTTCACAATCTTATACTATCTTGTTATTTCTTTTTGATATATATTGGAATTTGATCGATAAATTGAGAGTTGATTAATGGGTTTTTAGATTTGCTCAGATGATTGATCGGGCAGTTTCTATTTTAAGGTTCTTATATATGTTTATTATTTCAAATAAACCCCTAAATAATCGGCATATTTTAATGCAGTCCTTTTCAATCCAACGGATGATTTATAAATACAAATGATATCCGATGGCTGTTGTGAATAGTTCACACGGGAATATTTTTCGGAATTTCTTCAGATCTAACGGACGAATTTTCAATCATGAATATTTTTCAGAATTTTTTCAGATCTAACGGACGAATTTTCAATCATGACGATCTGACTGTTACAAAAAGTTGAGTTCTAAAATTCACCGCTTTCATTAAAGGGGAGGAGATAATAAAAAATTGTTCAAAGAATAAAGTCGTAAACAAATGGTAATTATGCCTACATATTTTTTCTTAACCCAATCGACAAAATAAAAATAAAAGTAAATTATGCTTACATTGTATCGACCAGAAAGCTGTCTTCACTTAGCGGGAGCCACGTGAGATGACGTCACAAGTCCGCTCATGAAGCACAAATGCTGCCACTGTCTCGAAATATCAAATAACTAGATAACAATACACGGAAAATTTAAACACGCGGACATTCTCGAGCAGTGGAGTACTTTTTATTTTACTGAAAACAAAATTCCACCTTCATAAATTCCTATGACTAGAATCTAATTCTAGTGCAAGTGCTCTTCTACTATAGGAATAGAGATGCCTTTTGGTGGGAAAGAATAATGAGAAAGAAAACAACTATATAACAATAAACACAGACATCCACAGACATCATTTTAACTTTACAAATAAACAAAAACAAACATCATGCATTTCACTTTACATTCAAACAAATGGAGGGAAAAAAAAGTCATTTTCTAATACCTTGGAGACCAGTTTTTTCAAATAATCTATTAATTTTGTCTTACATTATCACAAAAAAAATATCATAGTGAAATAATGGACTGCTGAAATGCGTAGTAGATCAGAAGATTAATTACATAATTTCAAATACACGAAATTTCGGCATAAGAATGTAGTGCTAGTGAAAACAGATGTTACCCGAAAAGACAAACAAATTAGTTAGCTTCCACTAAATTGGTTAACAAATTTGAAGAAAGTGTAAGATTATTTCCATTTAACGGTATCTATGAAATCCTAGTTATTACTCCAACGAAGTATGAAAATGGCCGCACTCGTTTAGTTACTAGTACTTTTTTGTGTGTTGAGATTATTTATTTCTTGGTTTTCTTTTTGTATGTTTGTGCAAACGACGTAAAAACGAAAGCATGCTTTCTTTGGGATTCATTCGAGGTCTGTTGGGGGATTAAATTACTACTAGCGTCCTCGCAGTAGTGGAAACTTTTATCCACTCTCTCTGTTTCTGTGTTTTGTGCATAAGTAGTGTAGCTCGAATAGCTGTAGGCATTCTCATTCTGTTAATTAGTGTTCTAGATAGAGATAACAAGTAGGCAATTAGCTAATAATAGGCATATAGAGGAGTGCGTCCTGAATACTAAAAGTTAAAAGGGTGATTCCAATGTAGTTATGTGACTGATTAAAATACTATACAGTGTAGTAATGTCAAACTTTTCGCACTGATACTCATCATCCGCTGGAAAGAATTCCCTAGTTAGTTCTTTAGTTCAGGAAATGAACTAAATTATCTCCACCTTACGTTATCCATGCACTTTGGCCACACAATACGACGGTTTTTATGTGTGTATCTTGACTTTGGTGGAGTATGAGGGTTGTTTTCCCCGAGATTTACCCGGGGTTGATTTTCGCTTCCTATGGTGCTTGCTATTAGCCTATTACAGGTTACCGGGCTTTCTCACTCGTCATTGGTACTGTACTGGAGTCTAATTTTTCATGCGTGTATATGGTTCTTTTTAGTGCGAAATACGGTAGCTTTTTGGTTCGACCATTTTAAGAATGAATGTCTACATTAGTAATTTTGTATCCAAATGAACGCGTCTAGTTATTCTTCTATCTTTCTTATTCGAAAAGAAAAAAATCTTCTATCTTTCTAATCAGACCAGATTAATCCCAAGCTTAGAGAGTGATCGAGAAGACGGCCTTTATTGATAATCATCCAACTTCACCAAAGATGCAGCGAGAGAACATGCAGCGTGAATCAACTACTCATGAAGTACCCAAGATGGTCATGTGACCATGCACGTGTTAATTATATGTCAAGCAAGAAACAAAGCATGCAAGAGAGCGATACAGAGAAGCTTGTTTTACGGAAGAGATAAAACATTTTCTTCTTGTTTCACAGACAGAAACTTTTACAAACAAACGTCAGAAACAAACCCTAAACAGTAAACAGTGACCAAGCCAGCCTGATCAGATAAGAAACTGATGTACATATGATGATGTTTCCGGTTATTAACAACCAGCTTGTTCGTATTTTCAAAATCAAAAAAGTCTAAAACGGCGCGTCAGTGCGTCACTACAATAGGACCTGTACAAACTATTTACTAGTACTACTAAACTGAAAAAACAACCCATTAAAATAAAGAGGACTGAAAAGTTTAAGCCGTTTTGTGTGGGATACTGACATTACCGGTTGCAGGAAATGGTCGGTTATGTTGGTGACCATTATACCTGTAACAGTACAAGGCAGACAGCACGCGAGGTGACCTAAGTACGGGTTATTACAGGTAACTATTCTCTTTCTTCTCCTCTGGTGGCCTCTGCGGCTGGTCTTGTTGATTCCACACATTTCACCTCGAACTTGTCACACTTACTCCAAGGCACTCACTATTTTCTGTTCACTTTTATTTTGCTTATTTTAAAATTTGTGCTTAGGGAGAGACGAGCCCGAGGTCTTTAAATTCAACACCAAACTCATTTCGCATCTCGCTCTTCAAAGCACTCTGCACTCAAAGTTGAGAGATTTTATTTTCTCATTGTTTTTAGTTTCTCATCATAACAGTGTTGATTGGGTTTTGATTTGATAGAAGATTTTAAAGTGTAATTCAGGGTTCAGTCAAGACGGGTCTTCCGTTGTGGATGCTTGGGTGGGGTGTGGAAAGGTTGCGAGCTGACATGAATCGTTTGCTCGCCTTACTCTTCCATCAGGTTTCTTTACTACACTTCATCAGATTATCAACATTGATCCTCTTCTTATATCTTCTTCCTAGTTCTTAATGTTATAATAATAAAGAGACAAAGAGATGTTTCTAAGACTGAGCTAATAATAACACTTGATCTTCAACAATTTTACGAAAATTTTAACTCATATTTGATCTATGTCATTAGGGAGTCTTAGACGAGCAATTCTTGCAGCTTCAACAGCTTCAAGATGAGTCATCACCAAACTTTGTTTCCGAAGTAGTCACGATATACTTCCGGGAATCCGAGAAGCTTCTTAGAATCCTTAGAGAACTCCTGTAAGTTCAGTGTCCCTTTCACTATTCACATCAATATACTAGCATTCCAGCTAGCTAGCATAATAAGCATATATAAGGTGATAATAGATAAAGCTAAATGTCAAATTTTGGGGTTTTGAAAATGCATTAGTATATAATAAATGCTTAACAAAAATGTGCAGGATGGATAAAGAGTTGTTGGATTACAAGAAATTGGGAATACATGTGAACCACTTCACGGGCAGTAGTTCAAGCATTGGAGCTAAGCGAGTCAGAAGTGTTTGTGTTGCATTTCTTGCTGCTTCGGAACAGGAAAATAGAGCGGGGTATGTGTAGTTCATTACTCTAGCTACAGTATATACAAGTACTACTATACAGTTCAGTACCCTCCTTGAAACTCAAAACGAAGTACTTTCTCTAGCTAAAGTTGGAAATTGAAAACATCGCATGCTAATAGTAAATGAAAATTATTGGGTAGTGAATGGGAATGGAGTGTAGTTCGAATTTGTACGTATGGGTTTTACTATTGTTTATCATTTTTAATAAATAATTAATCAGAATTATTAGTGGGGCTTAATTTAATAATTTATCAGAAATGAGAATTCTAATGTTTTCACGTGTTTTTCAGGTGTTTGCGGGCACTAGAGGTGTTGGAGCATGAGTATTGTTATCTCAAAAATAAATTGCATGAACTGTTCCAAGTAATATACTACGCAGTATGAGATATATATATATAAAAGTTTTCTAATTTTTTATGGAGTTTGCTAAAATCTGTTTCTTTTATCATTTTGTTTGACAGATAGAGCAGCAAAGAGTGATGGCTTCTGGTGTTAGATATCCCATGCATCACGGATGAGAAGATGATACAACTTTTTCCTTTCCAGATTTTTGTACTTTAAGTAGTGTGTGTAGTTCTTGTTGCCGGTGATGGAAACAGTTTGAATGACAAAGAAACTGTTATCTCCACTGGTGAATCTGCGTTTACTGATTTATGTGATTATATTGGGTGGTCATAAATATATTTTGGTGTGTCTTTAGACTCTTTACTGGTTTATGATTTCAACATGATGAACAAAAGTCACCAAGATCAGTGAAACAGGAATTTTGGTTTCAAATATACACGGGCATATATTCTAATGAATTCTGGGGGTATCGTTTCACTACCAAGTAACGTCATTATCAGCTTCACATTTAGCTAACTCATTAGCTAATGTAATCCCTTTCCGTAAACGTGTGGATATCTAAATTGTATTGCTCCGAGGGAAGACCCACAATCCCCCCGATGAACAAGCAAACTCCAAAGGACTGGAGCCTCTATCACCAAACTATATTATCATTTCGTGAAACAACACCAAAACTTGTCCCGCCTGGATTACCCAGAGAGCTATGCTTCAAAAAGAAGAAGAACGCCTGGATTACCCTCAACTTTAAATTTGAACCAACCATACTGGAGATGCCACTTTAATTACCTCGCTAATTTTTGCCGCTTTGCGGGCGGATGGTGAGGTTTGTCATATCGGAGTGCACTACCATTAATGTTTGCATGTCCTAGATGCTGTTTTTTGGCATCCCAAAATATTAACAATTTGAGTGATTTTTTTTTAATATTCGAACATTACATTATTACTTTCACAAGCTTTAAAGATGTGTTTTCCCGACATTAGGAAACAAAGATACTCCCTCCGTACCTAATATATAGGCGGAGAAGATGAAATAAGAAATTGCATGGTTTTTATAAGTTTTCATGTTTTTTCTTGTCTATACCCCTTATCTTATTCTCAATACAATTTCCCATACAACATAAATAAGGACATATATATGAAAAAACATCTTGGAACAAGAATCCCGCCCATCTAATGTGTCTAGGAAAATCCAATATTCCGCCTCGATGATAAACCTATATTCTCGGGATCAAGAAAAATATTCTTTTATCGAAGTAATTATTTATCGTATCATTCATTTACCAATGAATGAATATTTATTCATTTAAAGAGTACTCTTACATTTTTTTCCATCAACTGTTGTCATTTTTAATCTATATTAAAGAAATCTGATAGATATCAAACTTTTCTTGAACCATCCAAACAAGAATGATGTAGTTATGAAATCACCAACAATCGAAGAAATTATTAAGTCCATGATAAATAATGAGAATGATTTTGAACTATATGATAGCAGCATCATGCTGAATATGTAACCAAAAGAGGCATCCTAAGCAGAAATCACCATCAAAAATTACTTGTTACTATACGAGCAAAATATTCCAGAAATTACACGTGCATTACTAAAGGTTAAGAATGGGGGATTCATTTTGGCTTAAGTGGAAGAAAAAACCTCAACTTTAGATGCATTTTTTGAGACACATGTTTTTTAAACTGAACTTAGTGATTATTCATTTATATTTTAGTTTTATTCATTAATACATTTAACGAGGTTATGTGTTTAGCCCCTTTATCTAAGTTGGGATCAAAAATAATTCGGTTGCCGAGATTAATTTATCGTATATTAAGTTATTAGGGTTGAACCGCGTGAAAAAGTCAAACTGACAGACCGTCGATAACAGTCATCAATCATGTAACTATAGAATTTTGGCTTACCAATCAAAATATAATTGATGAATCTTATCCTCTTGTGATGTGATAAATAGTTTTCTAGTATCTTAATAAATTTTATGCTCCAAAAAATAAAATAAAAATAACAGTCATCAAATGGACCTAGTACTAAAGCTTAAATTGGAGAAATGCAGGACAAATGTTGGTCAAAGTTGATAAGATTTTGCACATAGTGATAGTTTTTACTCATGATTGGCCATATTCACGTAGACATAGTTTCTGCGCATGATCGGCCGTATTAAGGATACACGGCGGACTAAAATACTAAGATTTTTTTATGATGAAGTATGTTTCATTTTGCCATTTGTAAACTATGCATGCACAAGAACAGTACTAAATTATTCTAAAATTGAAGAAGATTATATCATATTAATTAGGTGGTTTTAATTGATAAAAATGGAAAACCAACTTATCTGCCATTGATTTTCAACTCGAAACAATCATTCATGTGCGGCTGCGGGCCTTGCCATAAAATGAAAATTGGAACGCCGTATATTCTTAATTAGGGATTCTGAATAAACGCCTCTTGCTTCAAAAATGGAATAAAATATACTCCCATGATATAGTTTTTATTCGGCCGGTTTTTATTAATTGTCTGAATAATTCAAATAAGAGAAATATAAATTATGTACCATATATTAATGAAAAAATTCATTTACTCCGCCATTCATGCATATGAATATCAATGTAATTTATATGCCATTATGAAGTATCTTTTGCTTTTATTGTTTTTGAAGGTAAATTTCATGCATCTTTTTATAGTATATTGATGAATATTCTCATAATTAATCTCCCACAGAATCACTTTTTTTTTTTCTTCCTTAAAATACACTAGAAATCTTAAATTATCACTCCATCATTCTACATATATACTGTACGATACCTAACAACAGGATACCTAACAACAGAAACCGAAGTTTAGACTAGAGAAATACTGGTATTAGTTTTGGATCATGTAACACGTTTATACTGTTATACAGTAATCTTAACACGTTTTTACTGTTATACAGTAATCTGCCATTCCAACAGATGGTGAGAAATGTTCTCATTTCTTTTCTCGTAAATTTCTACTTTCTTTAGTTTTTAAGATTATTTTGTTTCGTGTTTTTCTGGATGTCTTACGACTATTTAGTTGATGCTTAGGAACTTATTCCCATTATTTGGGTGATGTGTCTGCTATGCATGGTCCAAGGAACGGAGATTGGTTTTAGCAGATTTGATTTCAAGAAACTATCCGGTAACGATAATGTCAAACTGAATGTCATGAACTTTGGTGCTGTTGGAAATGGCAAAGTTGATGACTCCAAAGTGAGTATATATATTGGCTTATCATATTTGTATTTTTTTTTCTTCTCTTTTTTGGTATATTTTGATGTTCTTATCTCCATTGTGTAGGCTTTTCTAAATGCATGGACACATATGTGTAATGGTACTACGGGTATCATCACAACCCTAATCATACCACAGGGGAGAACGTTCTTAGTGTCTCCTACAATATTCAACGGTCCTTGCAAAGTAAAATATCCTGTTGTGCAGGTAAAATATCGTCAATGCAATTTTATATATTTTCTTTTTATCATGTACGATAATGAACATCTAAAAAATATTAATTTCCATTTCCAGGTTGATGGGAAAATTATTGCACCAGCAAAGGGTGCTTGGAATGGTAAGCCAGATAGATGGATTCAATTCTCAAATGTGTATCGTCTCACCATTAAGGGATCAGGTCAGATTGATGGTCAAGGTTCAACTTGGTGGGATCAACCTAATGAAATGAGACCAACGGTAACTGGATTCAACTCTATATTAAAATGTCGTTGCATAGAACAATCAGCTATCTTCTCAATATGCCATGCGATCTTAATTATTTATGTAATATGTAAAATATATTGGTTGTGCTTAACAATGTTGTGCGATTTGATGTAGGCATTAGTATTGGCAAACTGTATGGGTTGTCTGTTGAGGGGATTAACGCATCTGAATAGCCCGAGAAATCACATCAGCATATTCGGTTGTCGTGAACTAGTCATTTCTCATATAAACATAATTGCTCCTGAAAACAGCTATAATACCGATGGTATTGATATTAGTCATTCAAAAGGCATCCGCGTCCAAGATTCGTTCATCGGAACCGGTAAATTTACTAACATAATCTCTTTAAATGCTTTTAAATTTAGGAAAAAAAATATTAAAAATAATTCGTGCTATTGCAGGTGATGATTGTGTTGCTCTAGGTGATGGAAGCAAGTATATCAATATTACTAACGTGCATTGTGGTCCTGGACACGGCGTAAGGTTGGTGAACACTTTTTCTTTCGATTTCTCATGGAATGCTGTGTCCATCAAGTATGAATTTGCACTTTTTTCTTTTTCTTTTTCTTCTCATAGTATTGGAAGCTTAGGAGCTAATGGGAGTGAGCAAAGAGTAGAACACGTGTATGTTCGAAATGTTCATTTTAACGGAACTATGAACGGAGCAAGGATCAAGACATGGGAAGTGAGTATGCACCATTATTGTGTTGCAGAGTTGGCCTGAGTACGGGTTATAAATATAATTTGCACTCTTTTTTTGTTCTTCTCAGGGTGGCAAAGGATACGCAAAACGGATATCATTTGATGGGATTACCCTTGAAAATGTGTATAATCCGGTTATCATTGATCAACACTACTTCAACAAACGCAGCAGTGAAGTAAGATGTCCATTTAATGAGACATATATATGATGCCATCTTTATATGATCATTCTAGTTTTAATATGAATCCAAAATGGTATGTTTTTGAAAATTTTGAAATATTGATATTCGTTGCAGAGGTCTGCGGTTCAAATTAGCGATGTAGTGTTCAGAGGGATTAGTGGAACTTCGACAAATGCTGTAGTGATAAATCTAAATTGTAGTGAGGTTATTCCTTGCACAAACATTGTCTTGGATAACATTGGCATACGATCAACAAGACGGGGAGCCAAGGCCTCTTCCTACTGTGCGCATGCTCATGGAGCAGTATCAAAGACATCTCCGAATGTTCCTTGTCTAGTATAATAATTTGTTTTAAAATATTGCATTTGCAAGTATTAGAAAACATTATTAATCTTTTTTGTTTTTTGGTTTAGAGAATCTCACATGTATGCTTATTTCACTGACCAAATAAAATGTACGTTGTTCTTTTGTTTCAAAATCTCATCCATCTATTGTCCACCTGCAAGAAAAATGAATGTCATGATTCCCCATATTTTTTTCTCTAAGATGACAACTTTTCCTTCTAATGATGAGCATCGTATTGGCCGCACAATGTTGCTTTTTGATTCTACCTAGATCTGCAACCTTACATTTGCATCCTATGATGATGAGCATTCCAACCAATCAATAGCATCGTAAAGTACATAGCTCCAACAGCAAACACGAAATGGAAAAATCCATAACCGAATGGAACATCATTTTCATCTCGTGTCTCATCCGTCCTGAGATGCAGAAATTTTTGTCATGTATTGCAGTATGGAGGAATTTCATTAGCTTACCATAATTATACCGAGTGAGGGACATATATACCTCGAATCCAACCTTCTTGAGATTGTCGCTATAACCATCGCAACTGCAAATGATGAATGAAGCTTTGCCAAACACTATCCGCGTAAACTAGCTAGCATGGACAAAGTAATCTTATTTAAAACATGCGCTTAGCAATAGGTTTTGAAAAATCCTTAAGGGGTAAACAGTGAGTGCATGCACATATAAGTGTTAGTATTTGAATAAGTCTTTAATAGACTAAGTCCGTCTTTGTTAGTTGTCAGTAGTGTGTGTACTGTTTCCTAGTTTCTAGCCATTATTTTTTACTGCAACGTTGTTTCTGTTAGCACGATTGTTAGTGCTCAAACACCTATAAATAGGTGAGTTCTTTTCCCTTCAAGTTGTATCTGAAGATAAGCAATAATACAAGTATCTTCGTCTTCATTTCTCTGTGTGTTCAGAATTGGTTTCATATCTAAAATCTGGTATCAGCGCTAGGTGGTCATAAAGTGTTTGTTTTTATTCCTGTGTGAGTTTTTTTCTTGTCATTGTTGTGAGAGTGAGAGTGATAATTGAGTAACTATCAGTAATGGCGTCTGAAACTTTTGTGCAACCTGTAATTCCTCGTTTTGATGGTCACTATGATCACTGGAGCATGTTGATGGAGAACTTCATAAGATCCAAGGAGTTTTGGCATCTTATTGAGGATGGTGTTAATGAACCCGTTAATAGGGTTGCAGAACTAGCTTTGACTCCTGAAAACAAGTTGAAGTTAGATAAAGAAAGGTTAGAGGTCTGAAGGTGAAGAACTATTTGTTCCAAGCTATTGATAGGTCAATCTTGGAAACAATCCTGGACAGGAGTTCTTCCAAAGAAATTTGGGATTCAATGAAGAAAAGGTATCAAGGAACAGGAAAAGTTAAGAGAGCTTACTTACAAGCATTAAGGCCAGACTGGGAAGTTCTGAGAATGCAAGTAGGTGAATCTGTTTCTGATTACTTGGCTAGGACGATGTCAATCGCAAATAAGATGTGAAGCCATGGTGAAAAGATGGGCGACGTTGTTACCATCGAGAAGGTGCTGAGATCCATGACGTCGAAGTTCGATTATGTTGTGTGTTCGATTGAAGAGTCAAAAGATATTGATACTCTTTCAATTGATGAGCTAACAAGTTCGTTGATGATTCACGAGCAAAGAATCAATCAACATGAGGTGGTCGAACAAGCATTGCAGCTGCAACACTCCAACAAGGGCAGTCCTTCAAAGAAGAAGGATAAAGGCAAGAAACATGGTGATGGCAATCACGAGGAGAAAGGAAACAACAACAAAGGGGATCAATCTTTCGACAAATCAAAAGTGCGATGTCGTCGATGTAAGAGGTATGGTCACTTTAAAGTTGATTGATGAGTTAATTTATCTAAGAAGAATGGTGAAAGGTCGAATTTTGCAGAAAAAGATGATGACACAAAAATAAGTTTGTTAATGGCATGTCATCACCAAGAGGAGATTGACCATCGAAATGATATGTGGTACTTGGATACAGGTTCAAGTAACCACATGTCTGGAAATGAATCTTTTTTCTCTGATTTTGATGAAATGTTTCAAAGTACTGTGAAGTTTGGAGACAATTCTACTATTGCTGTAAAGAGCATAGGAGAAATCGAATTTCAAGCCAAAAACAACACACATCATGTTATCTCAAATGTATTTTTCGTTCCTGGTTTGAAGAGCAATCTACTGAGTGTGGGACAACTCCTAGAAAAGGGTTATGAAATCAACCTTAAGGATGGAGTCTGCCGTATTGAAGACCCGAAGAAAGGTTTAATTGCCAAGGTACAAATGTCTCGAAATCGCATGTTTCCTATTTTTTTTGAGACATAATGTTCTTCCTTGTTTTTCTAGTATAGTGAAAGATCCATCGTGGTTATGGCATCTTCGCTATGGACATCTAAATTTAAAGGGTTTGAGGCTTCTACATCAAAGAGATATGGTGAAGGGTTTACCTCAAATTGATTTGCAAGAACAATTGTGTGAAGGTTGTGTTGTTGGTAAACAGCACAGAGATTCATTTCCTAAAGGAAGTACATGGCGAGCTAAGAGGACGCTGGAATTGGTGCATACCAATATATGTGGGCCGATCACACCACTGTCAAATGGTAACAAGTGGTACTTTATTACCTTTATTGATGATTTCAGTCGCAAAACTTGGGTTTACTTTTTGAATGCAAAATCTGAAGCTTTTTCAGTATTCAAAGAGTTTAAGGTTCTTGTTGAGAAAGATGCAGGGTGTCTCATTAAGATCTTAAGGTCAGATCGTGGCGGTGAATGTAAGTCTAATGATTTTGCTGATTTTTGTAAGAAAGATGGCATTAAACGTCAGTTTACAGCGGCTTTTACCCAACAACAGAATGGTGTAGCGGAGTGCAAAAACCGTACTATTTTGAATATGGTACGGAGTGTACTATATACATCTGGAGTTCCCAAGAAGTTCTGGCCTGAAGTTGTGCAATGGAGTGTTTATATTTTGAATAGAAATCCTACACAATCAGTTATAAACATGACACCAATCGAGGCGTGGAGTGGTGAAAGTCCTCGTGTATCGCATTTGCGGGTGTTTGGTTGTATTTCTTATTCCCTTGTACCGGATGAGAAGCGGAAAAAGCTTGATGATAAAGGGGTAAAATGTGTTTTTCTTGGTTATAGTGATGTTTCAAAAGCTTACAAGTTGTTTGATCCTATAGCAGAGAAAATTCTCATCAGTCGATATGTAGTATTTGACGAAACTCGCTTTTGGGATTGGAATACTAATGATAGTGGAGAGTTCATTGTTGTTGAAAATGATGATCTTGAGGGAAGTACAAGTCCATAAATTCATGCTCCTGATACCTCCAAGCTCACCAGAACCACAACACATCGCAACACCAAATGCTCGTACAGAACAAGGTTCTCCATCAAGCTTACTTACTTCACCTGAGTCAGAAACTTCTCAACCATCTGTTGCAGCGTCAAGACCTCATCGCACAATTAATAGACCTTCTTGGATGGAATATTATCAACTACAAGTTTCCGGTGATGATTCTTCTAAAATTCACTTTGCTTTATTGGATGACAGTGATCCGGTAAACTTTAGAGATGATGTTCAAGATCCAAAGTGGCTAGTAGCTATGGATGCTGAAATCAAAGTGATAGAGAAGAATAATACTTGGGAGCTGGCAGATCTTCCGTATGGTCATAAATCCATTGGTGTTAAGTGGGTTTATAAAACAAAGTACAATCGACTGAGAAAGGCATTATATGGACTAAAACAAGCTCCACGAGCTTGGTACAGTCGTATAGAAGCGTACTTCATCAAGATGGGTTTTCAGAAATCTCCACATGAGCCTACACTATTTGTGCAAGCCAAACTAGGTGGGAAATTTCTGGTTGTGTGTTTGTATGTGGATGATTTGATTTACACCGGTAATGATCGTTTGTTGTATGAAGAGTTCAAAGCATCGATGATGGCGGAGTTTGAAATGTCAGACCTTAGAATGCTGCATTATTTCCTTGGTCTTGAAGTGTTGCAGTCAAATAGAGGTATGTTTTTATCTCAAAAGAAATATGTTTCTGAAATTTTAAGTAAATTTCAAATGGATACTTGCAATTCTTTCCGTACACCTGCCGAGGTTGGAATGAAGTTGGAGAAAGATCCCCAAGGAAAAAAGGTGGATAATACACTGTATAAGCAGATTGTGGGTAGTCTGATGTACTTAAAAACTTCTCGACCGGATATAACGTATGTTGTTAGTCTCATCAGTCTGTATATGGAAGCTCCAACTGAAATGCATCTTAATGCCGCAAAGAGAATCCTCCGTTATTTGAAAGGTACTGCTGACCTTGGTATTTTTTATGCAAAAGGTACCAAACCAATTATGGTTGGTTTTACTGATAGTGATTATGTTGGAGATCCCGACGATCGTCGTAGTACGTCGGGCTATGCGTTTATGTTTGGGTCTGGTGTCATATCATGGTGTTCAAAGAAGCAACATATTGTGTCATTATTAACCACAAAAGCTGAATACATTGCAGCTTCCTCTTGCACTTGTCAAGCTGTATGGTTGAGAAGGTTACTCGCTGATGTCCGTTTCCCACAAGATGGCAGCACCACAATCTTTTGGGATAATAGTTCTGCAATTAAACTTTCAAAGAATCAAGTTTTCCATGGTCGAACTAAGCACATTTGCGTTCGTTAACACTTCATACGTTATCTGGTAAGTGATGGAACAATTGATTTACAACATTGCAGAAGTGAAGAAAATATTGCAGACATCTTTACCAAGCCTCTCAAGTTTGCTGCATTTGAGAAGCTTTGACAGTTACTTGGAGTTTGTTCAATCACTGAAAAATAAAATTAAATTTCTTAAACTGCTACTGTAAGTTTAGTTTATGGGAGGGAATGTTAGTATTTTAATAAGTCTTTACTAGACTAAGTCAGTCTTTGTTAGTTGTCAGTAGTGTGCGTACTTTTTCCTAGTTTATAGCCATTATTTTTTACTGTAATGTTTTTTATGTTAGCACGATTGTTAGTGCTCAAACACCTATAAATAGGTGAGTTCTTTTCCCTTGAAGTTGTATCTGAAGATAAGCAATAATACAAGTATCTTCTTCTTCATTTCTCTGTGTGTTCAGAATTGGTTTCATATCCAATAATAAGATGCTGGAAGACATGGGATGGTAAGGCTAGAAATTTTACCATTTGAATATTTAGTTTTCCCCAACATCTCAATTTACTTTAGCTTCACAACTCTGTGTGTTTTAGAATCTGCTCAAGACAAGAATAAGACCCCTAAAGAAGAGTCAGAAATAGTTTGAACTCAATAAAAAGGCAATTTATAAAAACTTGAACTCATGACAGATAAATCATGCATCTCTTGCGAAGAGCAACATCCCGTGAGTCCCTATGTTGTAAAAGGCGCGCGCCTTTGGCGCTTAAGCACAGGCCCAGCGCCTAGGAAAAAAAGGCGCCAAGGCGCCAAACTGTGATCAATTTTTTTTTAAATTCTTGGGGTGCCTTTAGCGCTTTTGGCGCCTAAGAAGCGCTAAATTAGGCGAGGCGATGGGCTTGGCGCCTCGCTTGCCCAGCTCCTTTTACAACATAGCCCGTGACCCAACAATAACTAGATGGGGTAAACCGAGTGGAACAATAAATTGATGTGTAGTTGAGAGATTTGGATGGTGTATTTCGAGCGCAACAATAGCCCATTTGGTGGTAGAGCTAAGTCAGTGGACAAGACCATTTGGTGTGCTTTGGTTTTTTTTAAAAGAGAGGTCATTAAAGGGATATATGCAAATCAAAATTTATTTTGTTGGGAGACAATTCTTCACATGTAGTTGTGTGATGGATTAGCTATAGGATTATACATATTTTTTCCTTCTACTAAAACCTTTTTTCTTTTTCAAAAAAATAAATGAAAAAAGGCGTAGATTACAAAACTGCAATGCAGTTAGCCTTAGCCACCAAGGTGGTTCAAAGAACAAATTCTTCCCTGTCAGTAATTACTTCATGGTAATTAAACCCGGACATGGTAGGAGTAGAAATTTCCCAGAGAAAAGCACTTACCATGGACGCTTCTTGCCGTTGAACCTTCCAGTGTTACTACCAAACATTCCAACAAATACTAGCTGGGGTAATTATTTCTCCTCTACCATGAAAGTTTCTATTATTTCAGACAGCAGTTGAAATTTCAAATGTATATATTGTAATTTGTACAGCCCAGTATGAATTGCCGAATAAATAAAATGATCAACAATGTCCAGTTTAATACTCTGACAGTGTAATCTCACATAAAACTGTCCTAACGAATCCTGAACTTGCCCAACCTGTAACATGGAGAAAAGAATCAACAAAGGTTGAAGTTGACAGAAAAAAATTCAAGGTTTTAGTCCTCAAACTAAACTCTGAAACAAAAATGCTCACAACCATCCCCCAAAATCAAAAGAGACAAAACATCAGTACTTTCTCCGGGCCGCAATCTTTTGAATTGTGAAAGGAAATCAAAATTACTATCTAAGTCAACTGATTCGCGGGTATGTTTCCGGTTATCCACCCTAATAATGTAGTGACAGCATAGTTCAGATTTCACACTTGTGTTCTTGGTCCAAGCGATCAAAGTTTGTATAATGTTTGAGAAGGCATTATATTTTTGTTTGTTAAGTATGAATTTGCATATTTTGTTTTGTTTAGGTTGTAAGTTTTCATTTTGCACTCTTTTTTTTCTTTCTTACAGTATTGGAAGCTTAGGAGCTAAGAGAAACTGCAGTGGTGCGAGTATAACCAAAGAGTAAAAACCAAAAAAGACTAAAAATATTTGGTTTACTCCGTGGTGTCACCCTACGGTGCTGGAGCAAATTTTAGTCGAGCGGACATTTAATCAAACGCCTGACACCAGGCGTATGTTATGAACGCCTAGCGAGGAGCGTATGTATGTATAATGTACGTGTGATATGGAGCGGAACCATCAACATACGCGCGAGTGACAGGCGCACGTAATACCACCGCTGGATGGGGCGGATTTATTATCCACGCCAGCTTCCAGGTGTAAATTATAACAACGCCTGGATAACACGCTCGGACAGCACGTGCATATTTCCTTACTTTCTTCTCGGTTCTTCTCATCTAAACAGTTCTCCTACTTCTCTTATTTTCTAAATTCTCTGCATCAAAAAGAAAACGCAAGAGTTAACCTTAGTTTTTGCCAAACGATGAGGTATGTTTCCTCTCTTTTATCTCTTCGGTTTTCTCTAATCTACTCTATTGTAATTCTCTATATACTTTCTAGTTGTAAATTAGGGTTTAAATAGGAGAAGTATGAATTTGATGATTGACTCTGTTTTTTTTATAATTGGATATCAAAATTGAATTAATGGTTTATATGGTGGTTATATCAGACTCTTATCTCATCCAAAATTAGTTTATACTTTTGTGCATGTAATAAAATACAATTTTTGCTAACGGATTGTTAATATACCCATGGACGACTGATGTGAGGCGTAGGTGTAATATACGTCTGATCCAAGCGAAGTTTAAAAGTTCGCCTGTCAACGGGCGAGCATTATACCTACGCCTTATCAGGCGCACTTTATACTACCGCCTCAACTAAACGTAACTTAAATATACGCCTCACTAACGCACGAGACATATACCTACGCCTCACATCAAACGTAACTTATAAGTATGCCTGGTATCGAGCGTACTTTAAAGTTTCGCTCGACTAAATATGGTTTTGGTCCGGATTTCAGACCAAATATAGTCTGATATTTGGTTTTACTCTGGTTTTTAATCTTTACTCCGTTCCATTGTGGTAGGTTTTTGGACCAAATTTTTGGTTATGGTCGTCCATTGTGGACGCTCTTAGGTCTGGGTTTTCTGTTTGTACCAATTGATTAAATGACACTATGATTTTACACATTTTTAGTAAACTGTTTTCAGGATTTTCTCAATTGTGATATTGAGTGGAGCTCTCTTGGCATATGTCTTTGGGTTATTATTTTTAGCAGTCCAACTGTTTGTGGAAATTCCTAGCAGAAAGGATTCAATTCTCCACGAACATTTTTTTTTGACCTCTGTATTTTTGAAACAAATCTCAGTTGCTTAGTTACCTCAATCAACACCAGAGACGAAGAGTTATAGATTTCCAAAGATATTTACTCAAACCCTTGATTTTATTTTATAGATGGTTGGTTCACTTCTTTTCTCGGCTACCCTTGTTTGATGTACTTTCTTAGCTATAATACAAAGCATGAGGTTAGTTTGTAATGAGCTTTATGTTGGCTATAGTGTTGTGCTTAGTTTCAGGTCGACAGCCTTACAAACTCCACGACGTAACCAATTAGTGATGTTGTGGTAGTCAAAAGGTATACATGGAGACTCAAGATATGAAATTGAGCTTATTAATTGGGAGTATGTTGTGTGGTATCGCAATGAAACTGCCTCTCTGCATACCACTTGATGGCCATTGTTTTGTTTTGGTATAGAAACATCAAAAGAAAAAGGTTTCTGTAAATTTAGTTGGCTACAAAACCTCTACGGTAGTAAAAATCCATCTGGTTAAGAATTAGATTATACTATTTTTGCCACTAAGCCGGTAATAGGGTTAGTTAATTTCCCCCACATGCCTGCAACGAAAATGCCAGGTCTTGAAGTCCTCCAGCAATAAGTAGGACCTAGCAGATCAGTCATCTTTCCCATCACAGAATATTAGATATGTTCACTTGTTCTCCCCTTTGTAAGTAAGTGTCGACTTTCTTTGGTTGTATATGAGAAGGTCATTTTTCACCTTGCTGAGATTTTGTAGGATATATATTTTTCCGATTCCGATCATAATTAGATTAAATATTGACACATATGTATTGCCTTACAGGATTCACCAATGCATGCACCAGCTGAGAAATTTCATTGCGTTACAGGACTCACCAATGCATGCACCAGCTGAGCGATTCCTTATTGGTGTGAGATGATGCTGTTTGTGCCATTAATTTGTTACAACGGTGGATGTATGGTTGGTTTTTAGTCATATCGTTTTTCTTCGTCGGCCCCCCACCGCGCGCAGTCATCTAGTTGATAACTACAATTACTCCAATTTATTTACTTGGTGCATTCTACACCACAATGGAAATCATAACAATCTTTCAAATTCTTGTTCATGAAGATCTTGAGGAGTGCTTTTGTTGATACAATTCATTGCAGCACAGCTCGCAGTAGTTATGTGCAGTGTTCATCAAAACAATCCGCTCCCAATATTAGCATTACCATCACACTGTGCCCTGCATAAATTATAACCCCGTTTGTTACATGCAATATTAACATTACAAAATCATTTTCAAATTCTTCCCTTCCATTTTCTCTCTTTTATCACTAACCCAAAATCTATATAGCTGCAACTCACTCATATCTCTTCCTCTTGAAATTTTGATGAGACAAGTCCACTGAGCGAGGGGAGACATACCTGAAATGATTTGGAATCTATCCATGTTGAGAATGTCTGTGTGACCATTGCAATTACTGCACTGCAGCGATGAAGCTTTGCCAAAAACGATCTACATAAGCTAGCACGGAAAAAATAATCTTATTATACAACATGCATTTAGAATTAGCTTTTGAAAGAACCTTAAACAGTGAATGAATGAACATATAAGATGCAGGAGGACATATTTTGGAGGGGAAGATTAGAAATTTTACCAGCATTTTAGAGTTCAGTTTTCTCGAACATCTCAATTTTGGCCTCACAGCTCTTTATGTTTTGGGATCTTAGCTCAAGCATAAGACCCCTAAAGAAGAATCGCAAATACTTTGAACTCAATGAAAAGACAATTTATAAGAAGTTGAATTCATGACAGGTAGATCATGCATCTCTTACGAAGACAAACATCCGATGATCCAACAATAATTGGATGGTGTAAACAGAGTGTAGCATTTGATGGGAAAGCTAAGACGATGGTTGAGACTATTTTGCTTATCGAGCAATATAGTGTGCTTTGATTCTTTGATAGGGAGTTTTTTTTCTCTTTTATCGGTAAAGAATACCGCCAACGAGTTCCAAACTCAGGCCACTGGTATCATTTCCCAATGACTTTTCATCGTTTTTTTTTATAGGGAGGTCTTTAGAGGGACATCAAATTTTATTTCATTCGGAGACGATTCTTCTCATGTAGCTGTGTGATGGATTAGCTCTAGGATTATACATATTTTTTCCTTCTAATATAACCTCTTTTTTTCAAAAAATAAATAAATGAAAAAAGGCGTAGATTACAAAACTGCAATGCAGGTAGCCTTGGACACCAAGGTGGTTCCAAGAACAAATTCTTCCCATCAGTAATTACTCCATGGTGATTTAACCCAGACATGGCAGGAGTAAAAGTTGCCCAGAGAAAAGCACTTACCATAGACGCTTCTTACCATTAAACCTTCCAGTGTTACTACCAAATTCCAACATATACTAGCTGGGATAATCATTTCTCCTCTACCATGAAGATTTTGAATTTTTCAGACAATATTAGAAATTCAAAATGTATATATTGTAATTTGTACAGCCCAGTATGAATTGCTGAATAGATAAAATGATCAGCAATGTCCAGTTTAATACTCCGACAGTGTAATCTTACCTAAAACTGCCCACGCAATGAATGGGTGATATACTGCAAATCATACATGCAACTACAGTGCAGCACAGTAAGGGTGGTGTGTTCCTGGATACAGAATGGTTATCTTTCTCTAAATAACGAAGGATGTATTTATCAATACTAAACCATCATCACAAGCAGCACTGCGGCACAAGTAGTCACAACCATGGAGAACAGTCCTAACGAATCCTGAATTCGCCCAACCTGTAACATGGTTGCATGGAGAAAAGAATCAAACAAAGATTGTAGACCACAGAACAAAATTCAAGGTTTTAGTCCTCAAACTAAACTCCGAAACAAAAATGCTCACAACCATCCCCCAAAACCAAAAGAGATAAAACACCAGTACTTTCTCAAGCCTCGTTCTTTTGAGTTGTGAAAGGAAATCGAAATTACTACCCAAGTCAAACAGATTTGCGGGTATGTTTCCAGTTATCCACCCTGCTAAGGTAGTGATAGCATAGTTCAGATCTCACACTTATGTTCTTGGTCTAAGCAATCAAAGTTTGTACAATGTTTAAGAAGGCATTAACATATATACTCAAATAGAGAAGATAACTCCAATACCCCTCCTACCCATTGACAAGCACTGTTAACCCCTTGGATCGGTACAAGTAACACCTATCATTTCCATCACTATAACAGGAATCTACAACATTTACACCATACACACAGATAGAGGGTTACAGAGGAAAAAGTATCCACATAATGCCAACCGAGCAGTATTCTCCAAAACAGAAAACTAAGCAGTTAAGCGTGCCTAAAATGATGTGAAAAAGGATAGGTTCCACATAGCCCAACTATTTTGTGAAATTATAGGTTCTAACTAAGAGATCCTCATTTCATGAATTACATCTTTCAAGCAAATGACGTGTTGTATACGGTTCAAATATACTCTATATCACATTTCTCAAAGTAACAAATGCAATTCAAAAAAAGTATTTCCTAATAAAATCAGTTAAGCACCTAGAAAGAGGACAGCCAGAAAGGGTATGAAAAAAATTAATACAAAGGAAGAAGTTAGAACAGCATGAACCATACCTTCATAGATACCATAGATGAGGATGCAGAAGACAGACTGGGGAATCCGATATTATAGGAGATGCTACCATCAGGTTTGTACAGTCCAAAGTTCCTCTCTGAAGTCGGCCCAGGCTTTAAATTTTCATTGAATAATGCAAAGATATATGCCCTCGCCAGAATCTTTGGCCTGTATGGAGTACCTTTCCTTTTAGCAAGCCTTTTACGTAGATTGTAGTTATAAGTTCTTGCATTTTGGTGTGTAGCTACTGCTTCATTATCATCCCCATGAGAGGCCCAACCCGTCTCAGTAACAATAACTTCCATCTTAGTAAATCCAGCGTCATTTAAAGCAGCATAAGAAGCATCAACTTGAGCATCAAACATGTTATCGTAGTGGAGTTTCGTATAGTTATCATCAATACCATCATTTAACAGAAAAAGAGAATAGTTAAGATTAATATGTTCAGGATCGCTCATGTAGGCTAGAAACGGATAGACGTTGATGCAGAAAGGAGAACCAATTTGTGAAAAGAACTGCAAGAGTGGTTTCATGTATTGCACAATATCCGCTCGAAAAATACATGAAGATGGGGGATATGAATTAGAAAACACAGCCTGAGAATGTGCAGTTGTAATCTGAACAATATCAGCCAAATGAAGCTTGTTGATAGCATTATAGATGTTTTTGACTGCACCCACTAAAGCCTGTTCATTGTCGTGATTATTACCTCCCAAAACCTCATTACCTACCGCAATTCCACGAATACGTGTCTCAGGCAAGAACTGCTGAACATTTGTTCTTACCCAACTCATGGCATTATTCGGATCAAAACTCATGTCTTTCAGGTATTCATTAGGAAGTCCTATTACTAGGTCGAGACCAGACCCTTTAAATGCCTTGAGGACACTATGATCAGCATCATAGATTCGAACATTTTTTATTTTTGCAGCTTTGAGAAGCTTTACAACCTTGTCAGGCGAAGGGATATTGTCAGCAATTCTCCCATAGTTTATTCCATAGGTTCCAGTGAATCCTTTAACATCCCCATAGGCTGTAAAAGAACAAATCAACTACATTAGCAACATTAAGTGCAAACGTAAGTCCACAATCCCCGAAAAAAGAATGACTGTAAATTTTCTATCTCCAAAATGAGTATCAAAGCTAATGGTTTCCAATCCACCATCATTGCTACCCAAGTAATGTTGGTTTTCTATGTTCACTTTTGTTACTCTTACTTATTAGACAAAGGTGTGCAGTGTCCGTTAACAGAATATTGAAACTCAAAGATTTCACTGCAAATATGTGTTCTAGCGGCTAGCCTATTGGAAAGACGTCACTACACTTGAGAATTCATAAGACACCAAAATCTGGTTAACAAGCCGAAAGAATGACAGTATATCGATCACCTGTTCTTACATTCTGAAGTTCAATTTTCCAGTTAAAAAGAGTATCAACAAAATGCACTGTACAACTTAAACTTCATTCCTACTAAATAGTATATCGATTACCTAAATAGTACTAAGATTGAAGAAGGTTTGGTATGACAAAACATCAACACCTTCCCACAGAGAACCTTTAATGAAAGCCTAAATTAACAAGTGAACACCAAAAGAACTAAAGAAAAAGCAATTAATCTAAACCATCTGCAAATTCGATAGTGCAATTCGTAAATTCAACAGAACCCATACAAATTATAATCTAAAACTACAAAAAAGAGATAAAATCTTTATGAACCCTGAAACCAAATAAAGTTCACTTATTCAAGTTCAAATCCACCACCACCACAACCCATCTAATCGATCTAACAGATACAATAAAAGGGAGTATCTTAATCAATTTACTTAAGGCTAAATTAACATATGAAAACTCAAAGAATCAGAAATCATAAAGAGTAAAGCAGAGAGGACAGTACCTGAGTCAGTTAAAACGGCTGCAAATTGAAGAAAAAGAAACCACCCAAACAAACTAAATACCCCCATCGATCGACTCTGGAGGATCTTGAGTGTATTAATGAAAGACCCTTGAATTGAATATCAATTAAATAAATGATGATGTTGCTAATGCCGTGGACTAGAATCCTCCAGTGCTAAGTAAAGAGAGACTTGGAATTTTTATTTCTTTGTGACTCGGTCCTCAGTCACTACTAAAAGTTACAACTTTTTCTCTTTTGCAACATCAATTATTTCTTCTATCGTTCTTTCTTTTAAGTCTGAACTGGGTAAAGAGAGAAATAATTCTGAAATGTTCTTGTTTTGTTTTTCTGGGTTTTTTTTTTTTTTTTGTTTGTTTGTTTGTTTCGGGTTCTTTTTTTGAGGTATCCTGCTAGTTTAGATTTTACTACTTCTCTCTCTTTGGCAGAGTGAAGTAGGAACCGTCTTTTGGTCCTATTTGGGTCTTTTTTTTTCTTTTTTCGGTCTAAAATTCGCTAATTTTGCTTACAAAAGCGCCTGATGGAATAAAAATAAAATTGAAAACTTGAGGTAAAAACAAAATATCTCTGCCATGCACCTTAAATCAATTAATCAAAATTTTTCCATAACCCACCAAACTGAGCTACACAAAAACTAGACGCTAACGAACCTTTACATAGTGAGGCCCAAAAGTGACCCCCTGTTAACTCCAAATGGGGAGCCCACTTCCATGTGTGAGGTGGTTTTGAGTTGTCTAATTCGGAACCAATTCATGAACATAATGCACGGTTTGTAAAACTAGTTCACATACCATAATACATTAAAGTTCCGGGGACTTTAAATTCGCAAACGAATCCTAAGTTCATGAGTATGAAAATCACACTTTACCGATTTTAGAACATAACCGCTCTGTTCGTAAATTGAGTACGCGAACAAGAGTTCAAGACTTTGGCTTTGTCCAGCAGTTCGCAAACAACGTACGCGAATAAGAGTTCCAGACTTGGCCTTGTCTAGCACGTTCGCAAACAGGCTACGCGAACACAAGCTCCAGACCTTTTCACATGTAAACTAGTTCGCAAACAGATTCGCAAACAAAAGTTCTGGTCCGGAACTAGACTAGCACAGTTAGTATAAAGTATACAACCTGTATTATATCCAGACATGGTAGTTCTAAAACTCTCATTTAATCGTTGAAACATCCTTGGAAGACAACAATGGTAATCTCACACATACCACTAGCTTCAAGTAATTTCAAGTGATCAATCGATCAATACGAAATTTCCCAAGTCGACATCAAATGAATGTCTCACACAAATCATATAACATGTTTCAAGGTCATTTTCACATGATCATCTTTTGACTTAATATTTAGTTTCCAACAAATAAATTGTCTCCAACTAAACTCGTCAAGAATACGATGAACTTAGCTAAAGCTAAAAGCTTCCAACACATATTTCGAGAAATAGATAAGCGAGATAAACTCGGCTCGAAATATCAAATGTGTATAGTGTAAAAGTCTATATAACTATACAACTTAGTCTCATGAGAAGATAGAATAGAATAGACTTCTGAGTGATAGATAAGTTTTAGTCTCCACATACCTTTTGTTGATGAAGTTCCTCCAAGCTCTTCAGTAGATCTTCTTCTCCAATTGGTGAACACCGTGAATTCTAAAGCTCAACTACACAATTCTATTATAATCTGAGACATAGCTATAAGTAGACTAGAAATCAAGTATATAGTTTTGATCAACTAAACTTGAAAAACAAGCTTGAGATAGCAACGCTTGCGAGTTCGACCGAGCAGTTCTCTAACAATCTCTCTCATTGTCAATTTTAGTGACAAAACTATCAATACATATGGATTACAAAATAAATAAACTTTGTAGCTTCTGATCCATCATGCTTGATTTCCTTGGCTCTTCAACTTCCTTGAATTCTTTGTTACTTCAAGTTCTCCATCGATTCTGAATGTGTTCAACTCAGCATCACTGTTGTTAAAGATCCGTAGCCATAACAATATGAAAATGAAAGTTCTCAAACATTGTTATACAGTGTCATAGTATTATTATATCGAATCAAAGTCCAATTGCATCACAACTTTGAAATAATACTATGGTGATATGTATCACTCCCCCTTATTCAATACTTCCATCTCATAATGAAAACCACTCCCCCTTACATAATAATCCGTAAACCATATGTATGTAGTGTGAACTACCAAATAATTCTCTCCCTTTTTTGTCAATATAAATTGCCAAAGGTACGAAAATAACGGGATCATAATGAAATTCTCAAAGAGATAATTCATGACTAAAAGAGAACATATCAACTCTGTTTCAATGATTTCACATAGTCGAAACTTAGTGTATTCATCAAGGAGTTTATAAAGATACAAGTTAACTCCTACAAAATTCCACAACTGCTCTCCCCACAAAGATATGGCAATTAAGCACAAGTTCATTTAAGAACTCTCCCCCATTTGATGTCATTCCCAAGAGAATAACATGAGCGACCTTACTTTTACAAGAAAAGAAGGATTTCTTTGGACATTAACAAATCACATGGATTTGTATCCAGTAAACTCGAATAAATTAACCTCAAGAAGACCTTATTGATTAATTTAATCGGAAACACTCAACATAAGAAAACTTAAAGAGTCATACAGTACTTTCACATAAAATTGGATTAGGGAAAGATCAATACTGCGGAATTTCTCAAAAAGTCCATTATATCTTTTATCAATATTTTCATAAAGACATAAAACCAATAAGATTAAATACTGCAAAATCATCTTCCAAATAACTTAAAATTTAAATAAATTATAAGAGCACTGCTCGGTCGAACTCGCATGCTTTGCTATCTCAAGCATGTTTGTCAATGTTAGTGATCAAAACTATAAGTCTTTATTTCTAGTCTACTTATAGATGTCTCAGACTAGGGCATAGATTGTGTAGTTGAGCCTTAGACTTCACGACGTTCATCATTTGAAGACGAAGAACTACTAAGGAGAGCTTGTGGAACTTCATCAACAAAAGGTATGTGGAGACTGAAACTCATCTATCACCTGGAAAGTCTATTTCTACTCTATCTCCTATATTGAGACATAAGTTGTATTACGATATAGTTTTCTATTATACACATTTGAGATTTCGAGCTGAGTTTAACTCGCTTACATATTTATCGGAATATGTGTTGGCAAGATTTCGCTTCGACCAAGTTTATCTTATATTCTTGACGCAAGTCAAAAGATGATCATATAAAAATTTCCGAGTAACATCTTACATGGTTTGTGTGATACAATCATTTGGTGTAGACTTGGAATGTTTCGTTATGATTATTTCAATAACTTGAAAATTGCTTTGATGCTAATAGTGTGTGGAAACAACTATTGTCATCCTCTAAGAAAGTTTCAATGATTGAAATAAGAGTTTAGAACACTTAACATTATTGGATATGACATGTAGTGTACTCTTGCACATATGTAATCCATGTCCGGAAACCATAGTATGCGTACCCATATGCGTACCTGTTGGCTTGAGAAATTCGGGAACCTAAGTATGCGCACCCGTTCGCGTATTGGTGTAAGGTTCATGTCCGAATATTTCTGCTGGGATTGGAAGTACGCGTACCCGTTTGTGTACTGGCGAAACCAAATCTTGGTCCGAGTATTTCAAGTATGCGTACCCGTTTGCATACTTGAAGGTTAAAGTTCTAAAATCGGTTGTGTACATGAACTTAAACATTTATTTAATAAGGAATGCAATCTTTGCAAACCGTGGCTATAATGTTCATGAATTAGTACCGTTCAAGTTACTTCTCTTATATTCAATCGGGCTCGCAAATTTCTATTTGCTTATTGCAGATTGAATTGAGAGATAGAGATATAAACTCTTGTATATACTTTTCTCTAAATTGAGTCTGACCGTCTAGTTGATTCTCTAGAAAGTATATTGGAGTAAGTCCTCTCAGATTTCCAAACGAATTTTTGGGTGTGGTTGTTGTACCCACGTATTTTCAATTGGTATAAGAGCAGGCAAACACGTTAAAGACCTTATAAGTCTATGTTTGTAGCGATCTGATATAGGACAGAAGTGCTATCTCTGATAAACTCATCGCCAGAAACAAAACTCTTGTTTCCATAAAATCTATTAAAGAGAAAGATTTGTCAATCTCGAATATAGATGAACCCAGTGTTCCAATGAAACAGACTTGCATTGACAAGTGTTTCACCAACTACCTTACTAACGTGTCTGACTCTGAAGTTGAAAGAAATGCATCCAAAGAAAGTGCAGTAATCTAAAACTTGTTAGAATCCAGGCTGACAGTGTCAATCGGTTGAAGCACGAAGTCGATGTTCTTGTTGGTATGGTAAATGAGCGTGACTCTCTTCTAAAAGTCCTACGTGAGGAAAACTCCTCTGTATGTCCTTCACAGACCTTGCATGAGGGAAAACTCAAAAAGGATGCTTTGGAAACTGAACTTATTTTGAGTAAACTCTCTATTCAAGAATGTTCCAAAGAGTCCACTATACCAACTGCTTCTGATTTAACTGGAAAAATTTCTGGTTTAGAAGCAAAATCGAAATCCCTTCCTGTTGAAAAAGATGTGCATGTGTCTTCATCTAATCAAGGAATGTCCACATCACTTGGAAGGCAGATATCTCCCAACGGTGGTTTTAAGACTGTTCTATCTAATCACTCAGGTGATCAGAAAATGTGTCTCTTTTGTGATTCAAAAGGACATGTTGAACAAAAGAGAAAATCGAGGCTGAATGACAATTCTATTGTTCGTCTTCAACATACCTTAGATCTAATTCTCAAAGGTGTAACTGACATTCGTATGTCTAAACCAATTGGTTTTAGTACTCACCCTGTGTACCCTACCAGGAAAGTCAGTTCGATATGTTCCTCAAATGTTCAAATGCGAAACAGTCTTCCTAAACCAATTCGTCCAATTAGAACTCATGGGTCTTCTTTAATCAAAAAGGGAGATAAGGTTGTTCTTGATGTGAAAAAGGTACCATAAGAAGGAGGCAAAAAGGAAGAACTGGAAGACAACCTAAAAATGATAATTGAAGGGTATAAAGAAATCATTAACATGCTGTCTATTCCCTCTAGTCTAGATTCTCCATGTAAGAACAAAAAATATGAGTCATATTTTGATGACAGTAAATTTTATGATAACTTTTCACATCATAACGTTTTTCCTCCAAAGGCCAGGAGAAAGAGGTTTAATCGAAAACAATGTTCATTTGATGAGCTCAAGGCTCATACTTTTGCTAATTAATCACAAGGTTGAAATCTCACTCACAAAAATCCTGGTTGAGTGAGATATGATCAGGTATACTTGTTGGCAAATTGTTTCTCTTGATTGTCTATGCTATTTTCTTATCGTTCTTAGCTGGATGATCATTCACAAACATTTTTACATAAGTATTTGTGTTTTTGTTTTGACAAATCGTTGTTTTCTTAATCTCTTCTTGAATTGTTGGGTGTGGTTGTTGTACCCCCGCATTTTCATAAATAAATCTAAAAACATTGCAAGATGAAAATCGTTAATTGCTATACCAAACCCTAGTTATCCTTCTTAAACATAAGAATAAATTCTCATAAGATCTTTCCTAGACATTAAGATTCTTGAAAAAATATTTATCGTCCCCGAACTCCTTGTCGTCAACAGACATTGGAACATAAGGTTCATGAAGAAAGGAGTTAATTCCAACAAACATTCTTGACTGCTGCCGAACCAGAGCCTTCTGAATTTCAAGAAATCTTAGAACAATAGCCTTTATTTGCTGAATATCCTTGTTTCTTTTAACTCTTCAAGAACAACAGATTTTTTTTGAAGATTTGAGGTGTTAGCCCTTGGTTTATTCATATTCTTCCTTTTTCTCTTCAAAGTTGTATAGGAATGAGATTTGTCTTTTTCCTTCATGACTGGTGGCTTAACGATCATATTAATATCTTTTCCATCAGAAGAGATGATGCTTGGAGACTCCGTTAAAATATGGAATTGTGAAAGAAACACACAAAACAACAGCTCCACAAGCAAGCTTTTGATGAAAAAAGTTTCATGGAAGGAAAAAGAATGTAGGGTTATGGAACCTATATACAGAGTAAGTAGAATTCACGTACGATCAACACAAACTGCCTTAAGAAGGGTAGAAATATCGATTTTAACCCCTCTTTAAAAAAAATCAAATAGGGTGAAATCTTTTCAATACCATTACTTAAGGATATGAAAAGAACAAACAGAAGAAAACAACCTAGAATAGTTTCTGATCCTAGATCCCGACCATGCACTACTCTCTTTTCAAAATACGGGCACATGAGACAAGATGTACTTTCAACACATGTGTGTTGGGGTGAACAATTATCTGTGCACCATATGGTTCCTGCATAGAATGTTCAACATCCCTTTTTATATGTCGTTTAGACCTATTTTTTTCTGTAGTGATCTAACTTTTTCCTTGGAAATCAACTTCTTAGGAGATGAGTTAAATTTACATACCTCGGATGGATCGGACTTTAGAACAAGTTTGAGCTTGTTTGCTAATCGATTAGCTCCCCGTTGCAGTTTGTTGACATAATTACTTTGTGTTTGTCTTTGAAATAATTAGAGAGTTCATGACCCTTGATAGTACAATAAGGATATGTCAATGTGGAGGATGGTTCAGGCACCATAGCCGAACATGCTGCTAAACAACGCGAAGTACCTGAAACATATGGGATAGAGTTTTCATTAGACATAGAAAAATCCATTTCATCCTCCAATGTGGTCGATGAAGTTTCTCCATGAAAAATATCAAGGTTGATGTGAGTATTGCTACAATTATCAAAATTAATATTTTTGCCAAGGAGTGCTACACTTGATTTTTCATCTTCGGTCGAATCATAGTGATCAGACGTTTCATCAAGAGTTGCAGCAAGACCTTTGTTCCCAGTGTATTTTCTACGATTTGAACACTCATTAGCAAAATGACCAAACCCTTTACACTTGAAGCACTATGGCATATCCTCATCATCAGTGTCAACAATATCCCTGTTTTTAGGAGGGACATGATCATGAGGCTTAACTGATGATCTAGGTTTATCTCTGGTGAACCATTTACTCGTCTTTAAAAGATGATCTTTAAACTGTCTTGTGATCATAGAAATTGAGTTATCAAGATCATCATATGATAATTCAGTCTTAATAGGATCATCCACATAGTTGCCAAAACTTTTACTTTTATCAAGTAGTTTAGTGTTCTTTTGTGCTTTGAACGCAATATCCTTTCCATTTTTAGATATATGCTCATGATCAAAGATCTTTAACTTTCCAACAAGAGTATTCCTGGAAAGTGTTTCAAGGTTATTTCCCTCAACGATGGCATGTTTCTTAGAATTGTATCTAGCTGGTAGGGATCTGAGAATTTTCATCACAATGTCCTTTTCAGAAATAGTCTTACCCAACGCAAAAGATGCATTAACAATTTCAGAGTCTCATACACTTTGTGATTAAACTTATCAAATGAATCATCATCAGCCATACAAAGGTTTTCCCAATCAGAATTTAGGTTTTGAATCCTAGCTTATTTCTCAGAGGTATTCCCTTCAAATACGGTTTCTAAGATATCCCAAACATCTTTAGACCGAGTGCACGTAGTCACATGGTACTGAAGATCTGGGGTAATGGCATGGATGATAGCATTTAATCCGTCAGTATTTTTCTTTGCAGCACTAATCTCGACTTCACTATATCTATCAATATCCTTTGCAACAGTTACACCGTCTACTGTAAACATTGGAGGATTATAGCCATTAACAACACGAACCCATGTTTGAAAATATCATGCTTGTAGAAAGACACGCATATCAATTTTCCACCATAAGTAATTCGAGCCATCGAAGACTGGCCGTACGTTTATAGAGATAACACTTCTTTCCATAGAGTCAGATTGTTACAAACACAGACTTATGAGGTATTAGCGTGTTTGCCTGCTCTGATACCAATTGAAAAGGCGGGGGTATAACAACCACACCCAATAATTCATTCGGCAATCTGTATGGACTAAACTCCAATATAATTCTGAGAGAACCAACTTAAAAGTGAGACTCAATCAAGAAATATATCAAAGAGCTTTATCTCTTTCTCAATAGAATCAGCAAATTGAACAGATAGAAATATGTGAGCCTGATTGCTATGAGAAATACTTGGACGGTACCAAAGACCAATGCCTAAGTGTCAATCAAGTTATATCCAACAAACAAGGTAGGATTTATCAACTGGTTGAACTACGCACAACCTGTGATATTTCAATTATATAAACAAATATAATGTGGAAAAGAAGTAACACAGACACCAGAAATTTTGTTAACGATGAAACCTCAGATGCAGAAAAACCCCGGGACCTAGTCCAGATTTGAACACCATACTGTATTAAGCTGTTATAGACTCTAGCCTACTACAAGTTAACTTCCGACTGGAATGTAGTTGAGCCCTAACCAAGTCTCATACCGTTTAAGGTACATTCACGTTCCTTGTGCCTCTAGAACCATGCCGGATTCTGCGCACTTGATTCCCTTGGCTGATCTCACCCACAACTAAGAGTTGCTACGACCCAAAGTCGAAGACTTATAATTTTTTTTGTCTCCCACAGATATGTCTATTCTTGGTTTTGTTTCCATCTTATGATAAATCAAGGTGAATAGGAAACTCAACTAATAATCTGGTCTTATACTCCCGAAGAGCAGACTAGAAATATTAGTCACCTTACAATAACCTAACTAATTAACAGAAGAAGTTATTGCGGAATCACAAGAGTCTGAGACGAAGAACTATTGTGATTATTTTTTATATCTTACCTATCGGATACGAATCTCGAGTGAATCTTAGAGAAGATAAAACTCAATACGATAGAACAAGTAAGATCAGAATACACAACTACAGAGAAAATAGTTGGATCTGTCTTCACAAATCCCAAATGAAGTCTTTAAGTCGTTAACCTAATAATGGTTTTGAAAAACCTAGGTTAAAGGAGAATCGACTCTAGTTTGCAACTAGGACACACGAAAGTGTCGGGATTAGGTTTCCCAGATGCTAGAGTTCTCCCTTATATAGTCGTTCAAATCAGGGTTGATTATAATCAAAGCTAAGATAGCTTAGTAACAAAGCATTCAATATTCACCGTTAGATGAAGTCTTGATTTAAAATTCAAGCTAAGTCTGCTTAGAAATTAAGCAATCAATTTCCACCGTTAGATGGTATTAGCTTGATACACATAAATGAAATATACTTATATTTAGATATGGATGAACTGTACCCAAACATGTATATATACCTTGTTGGCTCAATAATAGTTAACTGAAGTTAGCCATATTAACACTTATAACTTAGCCATATCCATCTAACACTTCTAGATCAAATATGATGATCAATCAATCATGATAGATAATCAAATGAATCTAAATATGTTTCAAGAGAGTTGTTCAAATGTTCATAATCTTATAGGAATATGAACCATTTGAAGCAAAATCGGTTTGGTTTGTAATTGTACGAAGTACTTATACAAGAACCAATTCATGAACATAATTGTTAGAGCACTGCTCGGTCGAACTCGCATGCGTTGTTATCTCAAGCATGTTTGTCAATGTTAGTATTCAAAACTATAAGTTTTGATTTCTAGTCTACTTATAAATATCTCGGACTAGAACATGGATTGTGTAGTTGAGCCTTAGACTTCACGGCGTCCATCATTTGAAGACGAATAACTACTAAGGAGAGCTTGTGGAACTTCATCAACAAAAGGTATATGGAGACTGAAACTCATCTACCATTTCGAAAGTCTATTTCTACTCTATCTCCTATATTGAGACATAAGTCATGTTACGATATAGTTTTCTATTATACACATTTGAGATTTCGAGCTAAGTTTAACTCGCTTACAGATTTCTCGGAATATGTGTTGGCAAGCTTTCGCTTCGACCAAGTTAATCTTATATTCTTGACGCAAGTCAAAAGATGATCATGTGAAAATTGCCGAGTAACATCTTACATGGATTGTGTGATACAATCATTTGGTGTAGACTTGGAATATTTCGTTATGATTATTTCAATAACTTGAAAATTGCTTTGATGCTAATAGTGTGTGAAAACGGCTTTTGTCATCCTCTAAGAAAGTTTCAATGATTGAAATAAGAGTTTAAAACACTTAACCATTATTGTATATGACATGTTGTGTACTCTTGCACATAAGTAATCCATGTCCGGGAACCATAGTACCCGTACGCGTACCTATTGGCTTGAGAAATCCGGGAACCTAAGTATGCGCACCCGTTCTCGTACTGGCATAAGGTTAATGTACGAATATTTCTGCTGGGATTGGAAGTACGCGTACCCATTTGCGTACTGGCAAAACCCAATCTTGGTCCGGGTATTTCAAGTATGCGTACCCGTTTGCATACTTGAAGGTTAAAGTTCTAAAATCGGTTGTGTACATGAACTTAAACATTCATAAAATAAGGAATGCAATCTTTGCAAACTGTGGCTATAATGTTCATGAATTGATTCGAGTGAATCAAACCGATTTCGCTTCAATTGTGTTCTTGTATACTTCTATGAGAATATAACAATTGAACAACACTTTAACTAGTTTCATTTGAGTCATTTGAACTAGTTATGGTTAAGATGAACAAGGTTGAGATGAGAGTGTCCATATGGCTAAACTCGGTTAACTATTGTTGAGCCAATATGGTGTATACGTTTAGGTACAGTTACAGAAACCTAAATGAGGGTACATTTCATTTGTGTGTAACAAGCTAAGTTCGATCTAACGGTTGAAAGATATTAGCTTGGTTGAATCAGGTTTTTCATCTAACGGTGAATATTGAATTCTTTGTTACTAAGGTAACTTAGATTGCAAACCCTGATTTGAAAACTATATAAAGGAGAACTCTAGCAACTGGGAAACCTAATCCCCACACTTCTGTGTGTTACTAGTTGCATAGCTAGAGTCGATTCTCCTTTAACCTTGGGTTTCTCACGAGACCCCATAGGTTAACGACTTAAATACTTCATTGGGATTGTGAAGCCAGACCCAACTATTTTCTCTGTAGTTGAGTGATCTGATATTGGTGTTTCTATCATATGCGAGTGCAATCGTAAGAGTGGCTTGATATTTATATATCCGATAGGAAAGATAGAAAAGTAATCACAAACACCTTCGTCTCATAGTTTGTGATTCCACAATATCTTGTTTCGGTAATCGATTAAGATTATTGTGAGGTGATTGATAATACTAGGCTGTTCTTCGGGAATATAAGACCGGTTTATCAATTGGTTCCTGTTCAACTTGATTTATCAAAAGACGAAAAAAAAAACTCATAAGTATTTCTGTGGGAAACAGATTTATCTATTCCAATTGACTTTTCTCTGTGAGACGGATTTGTTTATCAAGTATTCGACTTTGGGTCGTAGCAACTCTTGGTTGTGGGTGAGATCAGCTAAGGGAATCAAGTGTGTAGTATCCTGCTGGGATCAAAGACGTAAGGAACACAATTGTACCTTGAATCAGTGTGAGATTGATTAGGTTTCAACTACAGTCCAGTCCGAAGTTCATTGGTAGTAGGCTAGTGTCTGTAGCGGCTTAATACAGTATGGTGTTCAAAGTTGGACTAGGTCCTGGGTTTTTTTTGCATTTGCGGTTTTCCTCGTTAACAAAATTCCGGTGTCTGTGTTATTTCTTTTCCGCATTATATTTTGTTATATAATTGAAATATCATAGGTTGTGCGTTGTATTGATCAATTAGGAAATCCAACCTTTGGTTGTTTAATGAAATTGATTGATCCTTGAACATTGGTCTTTAGTACCGTTCAAGTTACCTCTCTTATATTCAATCGGGCTCGCAAATTCCTATTTGTTGATTATAGATTGAATTGAGAGATAGAGATATAAACTCTTGTATATATTTTTCTCTAGATTGAGTCTGACTGTCTAGTTGATTCTCTAGAAAGTATATTGGAGTAAGTCCTCTCAGATTGCCAAACGAATTGTTGGGTATGGTTGTTAGACCCCCGCATTTTCAATTGGTATCAGAGCAGGCAAAAACATTAAAGACCTTTTAATTATGTGTTTGTCGCGATCTAATATGGACAGAAGTGCTATCTCCGATAAATGCATCGCCAGAAACAAAAGTCCTGTTTCCATAAAATCTATTAAAGAGAAAGATTTGCCAATCTCGAATATAGATGAACACAGTGTTCCAACGAAACAGACTTGCATTGACAAGTGTTTCACCGACTACCTCACTGACGAGTCTTACTCTGAAGTTGAAAGGAACGTAACCAAAGAGAGTGCAGTGATTCTAACACTTGTTAGAATCCAGGATGATAGTGTCAATCGGTTGAAGAAAAAAGTCAATATTCTTTTTGGTATGGTAAATGAGCGTGACTCGCTTCTAAAATCCCTACGTGAGGAAAACTCCTCTGTCTGTCCTTCATAGACCTTGCATGAGGGAAATCTCAAAGAGGATGCTTTGGAAACTGAACTTCTTATGAGTAAACTCTCTATTCAAGAATGTTCCAAAGAGTCCACTATACCAACTGCTTCTGATGTAACTGGAAAAATTTATGGTTCAGAACCAAAATCGAAATCCTTTCCTGTTGAAAAAGATGTGCCTGTGTCTTCCTCTAATCAAGGAATGTCCACATCACATGGAAGGAAGAATTCTCCCAACAATGGTGTTAAGGCTGTTCTGTCTAATCACTCAGGTGATCAGAAAGTGTGTCTCTTTTGTGATTCAAAAGGGATTGGTGAACAAAAGAGGAATTCTAGGTTGAATGACAATTCTATTATTCGTCTTCAATACACCTTAGATTTAATCCTCAAAGGTGTAACTGACATTCGTATGTCTAAACCAATCGGTTTTAGTACTCACCCTGTGTACCCCACCAGGAAAGTCAGTTCAATGTGTTCCTCAAATGTTCAAATACGAAACAGTCTTCCTAAACCATTTCGTCGAAAAAGAACTCATGGATATTCTTCAATTAAGAAGGGAGATTATGTTGTTCATGATGTGAAAAAGGTACCAGAAGAAGAAAGCAATGGAGAGATGGAAGCCAACCTAAGAAGGATAATTGAAGGATATTAAGATATCATCAACAGGCTATCAATTCCCTCTGGTCAAAATTCTTCAGGTAAGAATCAACACTATGCATCATATTTTGATGATAGTAAATTTTATGATAACTTTTCACATCATACCGGTTTTCCTCCAAAGATAAGGAAAAAGAGGGTTAACCAGAAACAACGTTCATTTAATGAGATCAAGGCTCATACTTGTGCTAGTTAATCACAAGGTTGAAATATCACTCACAAAAATCATGGTTAAGTGAGATATGATCAAGTATACTTGTTGGCAAAAGTGTTTTCTGATTATCCAGCTACTTTCTTATCGTTCTTAGCCAGTTTATCACTTACAAACATTTTTGCACGAGTATTTATTTGTTCTGTTTTGTTGTTAATTTCTCAAAAAAAAAGGGTGTCAAAAATTGCTATGCTCTAAATTTTTCTCTTGTGATAACAAATTTATCTGAGAGCTGAGTTTTGTAAATTTACCCACCGAGCAAATATTTGCTAAACTTGTTTTTGCAATTTCTTGTATTTGGTATTTTCACCAATTAGGGTAATCCTATGTACGTGCCTGTACCTACTTTACACGGCACGAGCCAAACTTGGAAACCCTAAACTCTGTTTCTTGTGAAACCTATAAATACCAAACCTTTTATGAGAGTACGCATACTCTAGTTTTTATCTTTAAGGATGGGGTCTCCTCCAAGTTCTTGGGATTTGCCAGCCGATTCAATTGATGATTCTGTTTACTTGGAGTTTGTTTTAAAGAAGAAAATAACCCTTGTTAAAGATGACAAACTCGAATCCTGTGCCTCATGCTATTATGCGTTTTCTCATCAAGATCGAGAAAATGCTGAGATGGTCTCTGCTGAAGTGGTTCATGGTTTTCTCACTGATCTTGAGAAGACTCAACTGAAGCTTGAGAACTCTGTAAAGGATCTTAACATGCTACGAACAGAGTTGAAAAATGTAAATTCTTACCTTGTTCTCATGAAATCACATGTTAAGGATCTTCTCAATGAGGATATCTTCTCTGAAGATGCAGTTGATACCGTCAGTCACAAGAAAGTCATGGATCGCCTAAAGCTTCCGAACTCTGATTTTTGGCTTGAGTTTGTTCCTTGTTTTTTAGAGTTGTATTTGATTTTGTCTAGGAAACTTCTTATGAGAATTTTATTCTTGTGTTTTTTAAGAAGGATAACTAGGGTTTGGAATAGCCATTATTGTGAGTACACATAGCTATGTCCAACGTTCTCATCTTCTATGTTTTTAGATTTATTTATTTAAATTCTAAGTTTTTTGGAAGATGATTTTTGCAGTATTAATCTTTATGGTATCATATATTGCAAATTGTTATGGGATATATTGTTTACGTCCGTGAACCTTGACTGTCCCATACTTGTTCAAAAGTTATCTCTATTATGTCGATATGAATGTATTGATAAAAGATAGAATGAACTTTTGAATACAAAAGTTAAGCCTTTTATGTCATTATGCAAAATATTGATGGAAGAAAGGATGAACTTTTGTTTACAAAGATTAAGTCTATTATATGTCATTGTGAAAATAGTGATGAAAAATAGAATGAATCTTTGTTTATTCTGCAGTATTGGTCTTTCCCTGATCCACATCTTTGTGCATATACTGTGTTGCTCCGTAAGTTCTCTTATGTTGAGCGTGGCCAATTGAATTGATCATTTTTGTGGCTAATTCAATTGTGCTTTTTGGATACAAATTCATGTTCTCATGTGATTTGATTATGTCCAAAGAAATCCTTATTTTCTCGTAAAAGTAAGGTCGCTCTTGTTGTTCTTTCGGGAATGACATTTTATGGGGGAGAGTTCTTTTTGAACTTGTGCTTAATTTCCAAATCTTTATGGGGAGTGCAGCTGTGGAATATTATAGGGGTTATCTTGTATCTTTATAAACTCCTTGATGAATGCATTTAGCTTCGGCTATATGATTACATCTAAATAAGTTGGTATGTTATTCTGTTTTGGTTATGAAGTATCTCTATGAAAATTTCATGAGGATCCCACTAGTTTTTGTACCTTTGCCAATTTATATTGACAAAAAGGGAGAGAATTAATGTGTAGTTTCATACTACAAATACATATGGTTTACGGATCATTATGTAAGGGGGAGTGGTTTTCATGTCGAGATGAATTATTGACTAAGGGGGAGTGATACATATCACCATAGTATTGTTGTCAAAGTTGTGATACAATTGAACTTTGATGCTGTGTAATGATACTATGATACTGTATAACAATGATTGAGAGCATTTGTTTTCTCATTGTTATCGCTACGGATCTTCAACAACTATGATGCTAAGTTGAACACGTTTAGAATCATGGAGTACTTGGAAGTGACGAAGATTTTGAGTCGTGTTGAAGATGCCAAGGAGATCAAGCATTTGGATGAAAAGCTACAAAGTTTTATTTATTTTGTAACCCATATGTATTGATAGTTTTGTCACTAAAATTGACAAAGCGGGAGATTGTTAGAGCACTACTCGGTCGAACTCGCATGCGTTGCTATCTCAAGTATGTTTGTCAATGTTAGTGATCAAAACTATAAGTATTGATTTCTAGTCTACTTATAGATGTCTCGGACTAGGACATAGATTGTGTAGTTGAGCCTTAGACTTCACAGCGTTCATCATTTGAAGACGAAGAACTACTAAGGAGATCTTGTGGAACTTCATCAACAAAAGGTATGTGGAGACTGAAACTCATCTACCACTTCGAAAGTCTATTTCTACTTTATCTCCTATATTGAGACATAAGTCGTGTTACAATATAGTTTTCTATTATACACATTTGAGATTTTGAGCTGAGTTTAACTCGCTTACATATTTCTCGGAATATTTGTTGGCAAGCTTTCGCTTCGACTAAATTCATCTTATATTCTTGACACAAGTCAAAAGATGATCATGTAAAAATTGCCGAGTAACATTTTACATGGATTGTGTGATACAATCATTTGGTGTAGACTTGGAATGTTTCGTTATGATTATTTCAATAACTTGAAAATTGATTTGATGCTAATAGTGTGTGAAAACGGATATCGTCATCCTCTAAGAAAGTTTCAATGATTGAAATAAGAGTTTAGAACACTTAACCATTATTGGATATTACATGTTGTGTACTCTTGCATATATGTAATCCATGTCCGGGAACCATAGTATGTGTACCCGTACGCGTACCTGTTGGCTTGAGAAATCTGGGAACCTAAGTATGCGCACCCGTTCTCGTACTGGCGTAAGGTTCATGTCCGAATATTTCTGCTGGGATTGGAAGTACGCGTACCTGTTTGCGTACAGGAGAAACCCAATCTTGGTACGGGTATTTCAAGTATGCGTACTCGTTTACATACTTGAGGTTAAAGTTCTAAAATCGGTTGTGTACATGAACTTAAACATTTATAAAATAAGGAATGCCATCTTTTCAAACCGTGGCTATAATGTTCATGAATTGATTCGAGTGAATCAAACCGATTTTGCTTCAATTGTGTTCTTGTATACTTCTATGAGAATATAACAATTGAACAACTCTTTCACTAGTTTCATTTGAGTCATTTGAACTAGTTATGGTTAAGATGAACAAGGTTGATATGAGAGTGTTCATATGGCTAACCTTGGTTAACTATTGTTGAGCCAACATGGTGTACACGTTTAGGTACGGTTACGTAAACCTAAATGAGGGTACATTTCATTTGTGTGTAACAAGCTAAGTTCGATCTAACGGTTGAAAGATATTAGCTTGGTTGAATCAGATTTTTCATCTAACGGTGAATATTGAATGCTTTGTTACCAAGGTAACTTAGTTTGCAAACCCTGATTTTAAAACTATATAAAGGAGAACTCTAGCAATTGGGAAACCTAATCCCCAGACTTCTGTGTGCTACTAGTTTCATAGATAAAGTCGATTCTCCTTTAACCTTAGGTTTCTCACGAGACCCCGTAGGTTAACGACTTAAAGATTTCATTGGGATTGTGAAGCCAGACCCAACTATTTTCTCTGTAGTTGCATAATCTGATCTTGCTTTTTCTATCATGTGTGAGTGCAATTGTAAGATTGGCTTGAGATTTATATCTCCGATAGGCAAGATAGAAAAGTAATCACAAACACCTTTGTCTCATCATTTGTGATTCCACAATATCTTATTTCGTTAATCGATTAAGATTATTGTGAGGTGATTGATAATACTAGGCTGTTCTTCGAGAATATAAGACCGGTTTATCAATTGGTTCCTGTTCACCTTGATTTATCAAAAGACGGAACAAAAACTCATAGGTATTTCTGTGGGAGACAGATTTATCTATTCCAATAGACTTTTTTGTGTGAGACTGATTTGTTTATCAAGTCTTCGACTTTGGGTCGTAGCAACTCTTGGTTGTGGGTGAGATCAGTTAAGGGAATCAAGTGCGTAGTATCCTGCTGGGATCAAAGATGTAAGGAACATAACTGTACCTTGAATCAGTGTGAGATTGATAAGGGTTCAACTACAGTCCATTCCGAAGTTCATTGGTAGTAGGCTAGTGTCTGTAGCGGCTTAATACAGTATGGTGTTCAAAGATGGACTAGGTCCCGGGGTTTTTCTGCATTTGCGGTTTTCCTCGTTAACAAAATTCCGGTGTCTGTGTTATTTCTTTTCCGCATTATATTTTGTTATATAATTGAAATATCATAGGTTGTGCGTTGTATTGATCAATTGAGAAATCCAACCTTTGGTTGTTTATTGAAATTGATTGATCCTTGAACATTGGTCTTTAGTACCGTTCAAGTTACTTCTCTTATATTCAATCGGGCTCGCAAATTCCTATTTGCTGATTGCAGATTGAATTGAGAGATAGAGATATAAACTCTTGTATATATTTTTCTCTAGATTGAGTCTGACTGTCTAGTTGATTCTCTAGAAAGTATATTGGAGTAAGTCCTCTCAGATTACCAAACGAATTGTTGGGTGTGGTTGTTAGACCCCCGCATTTTCAATAATGCCACGGTTTGTAAAACTAGTTCACATACCTTTATGCATTAAAGTTCCAGGGACTTTAAGTTCGCAAACGAATCCTGAGTTCATGAGTATTAAAATCACACTTACCGATTTTAGAACATAACTGCTCTGTTCACAAACTGAGTATGCGAACAAGAGTTCCGGACTTTGGCTTTGTCCAGCCGTTCGCAAACAGCGTACGCGAACAAGAGTTCCGGACTTGGCCTTATCTAGCCCGTTCGCAAATAGGGTACGCGAACACAAGCTCCATACCTTTTCACAGGTAAACTAGTTCGTAAACAGAGTTCGCGAACCAAAGTTCCGGTCCTGAACTAGACTTGCACAGTTAGTATAAAGTATACAACCTGTATTATATCCAGACATGGTATGTAATACTCCGAACATTGTTTCGGGTTTAACTGAACCCGTTAGTCAAATTATGCAATTAAAGTGTCTAAAACTCTAATACTCAAGTGTTTATAACACTTTAGGTTGCCTCAACAAAATTAATGTTATAATTAGATAGAGAAATCTTCCTTAAATCTACACCTTGGGTTCCTTAATAAACTAAAATGCATGAAAGACACATGTCTGGTAGAGAAGTGTTAAGGGCACTTTAGTCTTCTTACTATCAATGATATAAAGTAGAAAAGAAAACTCAAATGGGGGTCTCCTTTTCCTCTTTCACTTCTAGTCATGATTGAGAATCTCTGTAAGGAAGAATCCTAGTAAATTTGTTGGAGAAATTAGAATTATTAATCTTGGAAATTCGTTAGATTTGTTATTGCTAGTCTTGTTGTTGATTGCATGAAAGGTATGAAACTTCTTTCTCTTTTATTTCCAGTCCTACAAAGATTTTCCCTAATTGTAATTTGTCGATGTTTGCTGGAATTGAGTTGAAAATACTAAAGTTTCTTTGATTTAGAACAATGGGAAGTTAACAAAGAACCTTGATTTCATGTTTTGAACTTTGAATTGAGAATTTGCAACTTAGGGTTCATGATTTAAAACATGGATTTATTTTTATATATGATCTTTTTGTGAATCTTTGTATTTGGTACCTCCTAATCATCATCAATTACTCAAATGTTGATTTGATTGTTGTAATTGTTAGAATTTCTCATGAATAATTCGTGTTTGAACATCTTGTTTACAACAATGTAATAAACCTTAAATTGCATGTTTGTGTATTATTGAAATTTATATATGTAATACTTGGTTTTGTGATAGATGTGTGTTAAAAATTTCAAGAGGATCAGGTCACGTTTACTACTGGAAAATCTGGATAAACCGAGACTGCAGTTTGTTGAACTCAAACCCCGGACAGTCAAGTGTTTATGCAATATCTTTTTCTATATTAATTGGATATAGCTGAAACTTTAATATGTTGTTTATCACCTTATGAAAAATCTACTGTAAAAATTTCACGAAGATCCGATTAATTTAGGTACCACAAAGTGTAGGAGAATTGTGACAGAATTCTGTACGTCGGCATTAAAAGCAGCCATGTTGTAAATGTGTATATCTTTTTATTGAACCATTAGAATTTGATGATTTTTGAATATGCTATGGGAACCTGAGTTACAAACCTACCATGAAAATCTCATGACGATCGGATACCATTTGCTATTGAAAGGTGTGGATATATTGTGGCTGAATTTTGTAAAGCGGTAATAGTTTTGTTTATATTCAATGCAATAGTTAATGGAGGATATAGTGAGTTCAATGGGTATGATTTGTGGATGTTCTAGAATCCATGGTATATTAGAAACATGGAATTGTTTTCCAACTCTAAATTTCAGGGAAGGAGATGTGTTAAAGGGGTTAGGATTCAGCAGGAAAACTGCCTCTCTACCACCAGCTTCACGCACACCAACTGTTCGACAAGTGACCAAGAGAAGAACAACATCAATTCTTCCTTGACTGTATTCCCCATCACTTTTTCAGTTGTTCTCGACTTCGTGCTACGAGGTTTGCTAACCTTTTTCCTCATTGAATTTAATTATTTCGAGACCTTCACGACATAAGTGTTGCGATGGGTGATTACATTAAGTGATGTACATGTGTGTGCTATTTGGATAATTGAAAACATGGTAAATTATACATTAAGTTTAAAGTAAAAAGAATCCAAATCTATATTTTCTATCAGTTCCCAAGTCGTAACGTTCTTTCAGAATTGGACTCAATGAATGTCATTATTTGTGCTAGATTAAGTTTTCAATTGAAAGTAGTATGTTGAATGTTTATGAATGTGATACTATGGTAACTGTTGTCTGGTATCCTTACATGGGATAAATTAAAATGGATGTATTCAACTATTTAAATATTTGGCATCCATAGTTATTAGAATTATTAAACACGTTCTCGAGATTCATCGTATTTCCGTCTTGAATAGTATCCATTGACCTGGTGTTTGGTAGTTAGCATAAGTTAGCAGTGTGCTTACTTTTAGTCTGTTTGTATTTGATAGTGGATTGTTGGCATATTTTTGTTTCATAGGCATTGGTGTTAGTGGTACCTTGAGGAAATGCTGGACTATGAGAATCTAACTAATTAAGTAGTTCTGCGAATTAGTATTGACACGTACAGTTGACTACTTGTGGCTTATGAGTGCGATTCCAAGTGAAACCAATTTTCTTTTGAAGTGCAAAGCTGAAGTTGGATCCTATTTAATTAACAATGGGCACATGGAGATTGAATCTCAGAAACCACAGTTTCTTTTTAGCTAGTAGCTAACCATTGAGGTACTGTGCCTGTTTGTGCTACATTGAGAATGTATATTTTGTGCAAGATTGAAGGTGCCTTGCTAGTATTTTTGAGACTCTGGTACGTATATGCATCTTGGTTTATGTGTAAATGTTAACTTGAGTTAATTAGCATTTCAATTTAACTTAGGAGTCAGTTCGCTACGTTTTGTTTCTGTGGTAGTATGGCGTCTAAATTCCTTTAAATTATTGTCTGATCTTTAAATTGTGAATGTACTTCGAGTCATCTTGTTTAGCTTACAAAAGAAATTCACTGGTAAGAGTGTAGTTGGTCCTTACTAATATGAGTTGTTCCGACACCGTTAAATGCTTGAAGTGTATTAAATTCATTGGACTTAATTGTATAAGTTGTGTTATATTTACCGAGCTTGTAAAATGTAAATCTTTGAAAACATACCATACAATTATAGTCTACTATTCACTGTAAGTTGCAGGTACAGGTACAAGCGCGGACATAGATATTGACATCTTGCCTTATGAGGGATAGTTGTTGCTATGCAACTCATACTATCCATATTATCTACTGCTAGAGATAGTTCCTGCTAAGGCTAGCAGTTCATACTATCTAAACAAAACGACGAACTACGGTCGTGCTTGATCCCTTCGAGCAACGGAGAGGGTACGTAGGCAGCCGCTATGCGGTTCAGCACAACCCTACAAGGTTGTTCATATCATCTGAAAGTCTTGGTTACTGCTTTGCAGTTCATACCATCTATTCAGAGATGATTGCAATCTTGTCAAGTATATATCATTGGCAACTGGCCAATGATGGCCGGTAACCAGAACTACCTTAATTTTGACAACTGGCCGTATGTTACTTTTGGGCAATTGGCCCCTGTTAATTTTGGCAACTGACCATCTGTTATTTTTGGGCAATTGGCCCCTGTTAATTTTGGCAACTGACCGTCTGTTATTTTTGGGCAATTGGCCCCTGTTAATTTTGGCAACTGGTCGTCTGTTATTTTTGGGCAATTGGCCCTTGTTAATTTTGGCAACTGGCCGTTTGTTATTTTTGGGCAGTTGACCCCTGTTAATTTTGGCAACTGGCCGTTTGTTATTTTTTGGCAATTGGCCCCTGTTAATTTTGGCAACTGGCCGTCTGTTATTTTTGGGCAATTGGCCCCTGATAATTTTGGCAACTGGCCGTCTGTTAATTTTTGGCAATTGGGCACCTTTTATTTTCGGCAACTGACCGTCTCTGATTTTGGCAATTGGCCATATGTTATTTCGGCAACTGGCCGACTTATTTTTTTTGGAAATTGGAACTCTTGTGGAATTTTATGAGTATTATGGTATGGGACATATGCTCATAGAATTCTAACCTTGAGTCTAATGAGATTTCTGTTCAACAGGATCTCAAGTTTGTTATTCGGTAAGAAACGATTGTTACCTACTGAGATATGGATTTTATCAATGAACATAATTATTTTTAACTTGAGTGGCGTTTCAGGGAGTCGGAGCTTACCAAGCGGGCTATAACCCGACCCGTTGGGAGCAAAAAATTTCTGATCCGTCACATGGTAGTTCTAAAACTCTCATTTAATCATTGAAACATCCTTGGAAGACAACAATGGTAATCTCACACGTACCATTAGCTTCAAGTAATTTTTAAGTGATCAATCGATCAATTCGAAACCTCCCAAGTCGACATCAAATGAATGTCTCACACAAATCATATAAGATGTTTCAAGGTAATTTTCACATGATCATCTTTTGACTTAATATTTAGTTTCCAACAAATAAATTATCTCCAACTAAACTCATCAAGAATACGATGAACTTAGCTAAAGCTAAAAGCTTCCAACACATATTTCGAGAAATAGATAAACGAGATAAACTCGGCTCGAAATATCAAATGTGTATAGTGTAAAAGTCTATATAGCTATACGACTTAGTCTCATCAGAAGATAATATTGAATAGACTTCTGAGTGATGGATAATTTTTAGTCTCCAAATACCTTTTGTTGATGAAGTTCCTCCAAGCTCTTCAGTAGATCTTCTTCTTTAATTGGTGAACGTTGTGAAATCTAAATCTCAACTACACACTTCTATCCTAATCCGAGACATAGCTATAAGTAGACTAGAAATCAAGTATATAGTTTTGATCAACTAAACTTGATAAACAAGCTTGAGATAGCAAAGCTTGCGAGTTCGACAGAGCAGTGCTCTAACAGTAGTTATTAGTTTTAATTCAGTTTAATTAGGTGTTAATTAGCAGTTATCGTGCGAGTCGCACGAGTTGTATTTTGTGTTATCCTTTGATTCTCTTTCTGTGGTTGTGAGGAGGACATGAAAAGTATTAATCACAATCATCTTTCCTCTCTAAAACCTTTTGTTCTCCCTAATACATGTCTATCCTTAAAGATCTTGAGTAGCTTTTGTGCTAATTTGTAAGGTAGTTCTTTACAATTGGTATCAAGAGCACTCGATCTGAGTGACCTGTAAACTATGGTTAATCATAAAAATTTCGATAATCTTCACAAGAAGTTTAACACTCTAATGAAGAGTCATGAAGAAATCTTTAAGAAGTTTGACGAGGCCCAAGGTATAATTTCAAATTCGTTAAACGTTGATATGCATACATTAAAAGATAAAATCCTTAGCAGACTTAAAAGTGGTGGTGGCTTACTACATACACCTACTAGATCTCAATCGCAAAACAAGTCAGGAGAGAGTAGCAATGGAGGAGGTAACCATCAAATCTTAAATCAAATTACTAAACCTCATAAGCTTAAATTCGAATTTCCTAGGTTTGATGGTAATAACCCTAGATCTTGGGTTCGAAAATATAATATTTTTTTATCAATTACATGTTATGGATGAAGAGCAAAAAATCATGTGAGCCTCACTTTACCTAGATGGAAGGGCAGATGTGTGGTTCCAAGACTATCAAAAGGGAAGAGATATCATTGTGTAGGAAGAGTTTGTTGTGGACATCAACTTCATATTCCAAGAGCTTGGACATGATGATATAGTTGGAGAATTCAATAAGTTGAGTCAAGAAGGAACTGTGATTGAATATAAGGAATTATTTGAAGAACTATAGGCTCTCATGTTTGTTAAGAATAAACATCTAACTAAAGATTACTTCACTTCCAGTTTAATGAGTGGTTGACGGAAGAACTTAGGCTTGCAGTACAAATATTCTCACCAACTAGTCTTAAACAAGTTATGTATTTGGCTAGGATGCAGGAAGCCATATTGGAGAAGACTATTAAGAGGAACAAATTCATACCCAAGCTACTACCTATTACCATTCCAAGAAGAAACAACAACAGGAGTTTTGTGATATCTCCAAAGACAAGTTCTCATTCTCCAAGGAGCAACACTAGTCCAAGATTGCCACCAATTAAGAAACTCACTTATACTGAAATGAGGTCTAGGTGTGACTAGGGCTTATGGTATAACTATGATGAAGTGTATACGACAGGACATATGCGTACCAGACAATAGTTATTTATGCTAGTGGGAGATGATGAGGAACATTGTACGTCTGAAGAAGCATCACTAGTCATTGAAGAATTGGAGGAGGAAGTTGAGATCTCCCTCCATGCTCTGTCAGGTAATGTGTCTCACAACACTATAAGGATACAAGGCATGACTAGGAATAAAAAACCTATGAAAATATTGGTGGATAGTGGGAGACACATACTTTTCTGGACCATGAGTTAGCTAAATATAGTGGTGCATACATAGAACCAACAACAGGCTTTCATATAGCCGTGGTTGATGGGAACAAGATACTCAGTGATGTCAAGTGTCCAAATTTTTCATGAAGCATGCAAGGGCATAAATTTCAATTTATATCAGGCTTTTGGCCTTGGGGGGTGTGACATGGTACTAGGAGTAGATTGGATGAAGGGCATCAGTTCTATCAAGTTTGATTTCAATGAGATGACTATATCCTTTAATAGAGGCAACGAAGAAGTTAAGATGTTAGGGAGTTCAGACTCACCAAGGGTATCTATGATGTCAGCAAAGGCATGTCAAAGAGATTTCAAGAAGAACAAACATGGGCTTATGGGACACATCTTCTCTATTACATCCGTTAAAACTTAGGTCCATACCCCAGAATCTATACAGCCAATCTTGAACTCATACAACTCAATCTTTCAAGAACCTGTCACCTTACCTCCCAAAAGATCTCATGATCATCATATACCTATGAAACCACTTTCCACACCTCTAAACCAAAGGCCATACAGAATTTCATATGCACAAAAATAGGCTATTGAACAGTTGGTACAAGAAATGCTTAAGTCTGAAATTATCATGCCTAGTCACAGCGCATTTTCATCTCCAATTTTGTTGGTTAAGATGAAAGATGGGAGTTGGAGATTCTGTGTGGATTACATGAAATTGAATGAGCTCACTATCAAGGACAAGTATCCAATTCCTATGATGGAAGAGTTACTTGATGAGTTACATTGGTCCAAAATCTTCACCAAGATTGTCTTGAGAGCAGGATACTACCAAATCAGGGTGTATCCTCCAAACACTCAGAAAATAGCATTCAAGACCCACCAGGGGAATTTTGAGTTCTTGGTTATGCCATTTGGATTTAACAATGCACCTATCAGTTTTCAAGCACTGATGAATGATGTTCTAAGTGTTGAGCATGGAGACTCATGCTCAACACTTAGAACTTGCACTAGAGTTACTTAAAAAAGCATAGTCTATTTGCTAAGATGAGTAAGTGTTCTTTTGGTCAGTGAAAAATCGGGGGTACAACAACCACACCCAATATTTCGTTCGGCAATCCGAATAAACAAACTCCAATATACTTTCAAGAGAATCAACTAGACAGTCAGACTCAATCTATAGAAAAGTATATCAAAGAGTTTATATCTCTATTTCATAATGTAATCAGCAAATCAAACAGATATAAATACGCGAGCCTGATTATTATGTGAAACACTTGAACGGTACCAAAGACCAATGTTCAAGGATCAATCAATTTCAATCAACAACCTAAGGTTGGATTTACCAATTGATCGATACAATGCACAACCTGTGATATTTTTATTATATAACAAAATATAATGCGGAAAAGAAATAACACAGACACCAGAAGTTTTGTTAACGAGGAAACCGCAAATGCAGAAAACCCTCGGGACCTAGTCCATCTTTGAACACCACACTGTATTAAGCCGCTACAGACACTAGCCTACTACCAATGAACTTTAGACTGGACTGTAGTTGAACCCTAATAAATCTCACACTGATTCAAAGTATAGTAGCGCTCCTTACGTCTCCGATCCCATAGGGATACTACGCACTTGATTCCCTAAGCTGATCTCACCCACAACCAAGAGTTGCTACGACCCAAAGTCGAAGACTTGATAACCAAATCTATCTCACATAGAAAAGTCTATAGGATTAGATAGATAAATCTGTCTCCCATAGAAATACCTACGAGTTTTGTTCAGTGTTTTGATAAATCAAGGTGAACATGAACCAATTGATATACCGGACTTATATTCCCGAAGATGAGCCAAGAAATATCAATCACCTCATAATATCTTAATCGTATGGTAGCGAAACAAGATATTGTGGAATCACAAACGATGAGACTAAATTTCGAGCCAATCTTAAAGAAGATAGTACTTTTTATCTTGCCTATCGGAGATTAAATCTCGAGCAAATCTTAAATAAGATAGTACTCAAACACGATAGAAACAACAAGATCAGATCACGCAACTACAGAGAAAATAGTTGGGTCTGGCTTCACAATCCCAATGAAATCTTTAAGTCGTTAACCTACAGGGTTTCGTGAAAAACCTAAGGTTAAAGGATAATCGACTCTAGCTTATACAACTAGTATCACACAGGAGGTGTGGGGATTAGGTTTCCCAGTTGCTAGAGTTCTCCTTTATATAGTTTTCAAATCAAGGTTTGCAATCTAAGTTACCTTGGTAACAAAACATTCAATATTCACCGTTAGATGAAAACCTGATTAGATTTAAGCTAATATCTTTCAACCGTTAGATCGAACTTAGCTTGTTATACACAAATGAAATGTACCCTCATTTAGGTTTAGTAACCGTACCTAAACGTGTACACCATGTTGGCTCAACCGTAGTTAACCGAGGTTAGCTATATGAACACTCTCATATCAACTTTATTCATCTTAACCATAACTAGTTCAAATGACTCAAATAAAACTAGTTAAAAAGTTGTTCAATTGCTATATTCTCATAGAAGCATACAAGAACACAATTGAAGGAAAATAGATTTAATTCACTCGAATCAATTCATGAACATTACAGTCACGGTTTGCAAAGAATGCATTCCTTAATATATAAATGTATTAGTTCATGAGCCAACGGATTTTAGAACTTTAACCACTCAAGTATGCAAACGGGTACGCATACTTAAGTAGCCGGTCTGAGTTTGAGTTCGCCAGTATGCAAACGTGTACGCATACTTGGTACACTTCCAAAACCCAGCATAAATTCTTGGACCTATACCTTACGCAAGTATGCATACCGGTATCTGTACTTGGAACACGGAATTTCACAACTACAAGTACGCATACGGGTATGCATACTTTAGTTCCGGTCATGGATCACATAATGCAAGAAAGCACACTATGTTTATAATCCAATGATGGTTAAGTATTCTAAACTCTTATTTCAATCATTGAAACTTTCTTAGAGGATTAAAATAGCCGTCTTCACACACTATTAGCATCAAAGAAATTTTCAAGTAATTGAAATAATCATAACGAAACATTTCAAGTCTACACCAAATGATTGTATCACACAAACCAGGTAAGATGTTACTCGGCGATTTTCACATGATCATCTTTTGACTTTCGTCAAGAATATAAGATGAACTTGGTTAAAGAGAAAGCTTACCAACACATATTCCGAGAAATATGTAAGCGAGTTAAACTCAGCTCGAAATCTCAAATGTGTATAATCGACAACTATATAGTAATACGACTTTTATCTCAATATAGGAGATAGAGTAGAGATAGACTTTCCAAGTGATAGATGAGTTTTAGTCTCCACATACCTTTTGTTGATGAAGTTCCACAAGCTCTCCTAAGTAGTTCTTCGTCTTCATTTGATGAACGCCGTGAAGTCTAATGCTCAACTACACAATCTATCCTAGTCCGAGACATTACTATAAGTAAACTATAAATCAAGAATTATAGTTTTGATCACTAACATTGAAAAACAAGCTTGAGATAGAAACGATTGCGAGTTCGACCGAGCCGTGCTCTAACAATCTCCTCCTTTGTCAAGTTTAGTGACAAAACTATCAATACATATGGATTACAAAATAAATAGACTTTGTAGATTCTCATCCAAATGCTTGATCTCCTTGGTTCTTCAACATTACTCGAAACCTTCGTCGCTTCCAAGTACTCCAATGATTCCAAATGTGTTCAACTCAGCATCATCGTTGTTGAAGATCCATAGCTATAACAATGAGAAAACAATTGCTCTCAATCATTGTTATACAATGTCATAGTATCATTATACAGCATCAAAGTCCAATTGCATCACAACTTTGACAACAATACTATGGTGATATGTATCACTCCCCCTTAGCCAATACTTCATCTCAATATGAAAACCACTCCCCCTTACATAATGATCCGTAAACCATATGTATTTGTAGTGTGAACTACACATTAATTCTCCCCCTTTTTGTCAATATAAATTGGCAAAGGTACGAAAACTAGTGGGATCCTCATAAAATTTTCATAGAGATACTTCATGACCAAAAGAGAACAACATACCAACTTGTTTAGATGCCATCAAATAGCCGAAACTAAATGCATTCATCAAAGAGTTTATAAAGATACAAGATAACCCCTACAATATTCCACATCCGCACTCCCCACAAAGATTTGGCAATTAAGCACAAGTTCAATTAAGAACTCTCCCCCATAAAATGTCATTCCCGAAAGAACAACAAGAGCGACCTTACTTTTACAAGAAAAGAAAGATTTCTTTGGACATTAACAAATCACATGAAACATGAATTTGTATAAAAAAACTTCAATTAAATTAACCAAAAGAGAACCCATGATTAATTTAATCGGAAATGCTCACACAAGATAACTAATGGAGCCACACAGTACATACACAAAAATGTGGATCAGGGAAAGACCAATACTGCGGAATAATCAAAGATTCATTCTATTTTTCATCACTATTTGCACAATGACATATAATAGACTTAATCTTTGAAAACAAAAGTTCATCCTATCTTCCATCAATATTTGCATAATGACATAATAGGCTTAACTTTTGTAGTCAAAAGTCCATTCTATCTTTTATCAATACTTTCATACCGACATGTAATAGAGTAAACTTTTGAACAAATATGGGACAATCAAGGTTCAGGGATATAAACAACATATCCCATAACAATTTGCAATATATGAAACCATAAAGATTAATACTGCAAAAATCATCTTCCAAATAACTTAGAATTTAAATAAATAAATCTAAAATCATTGCAAGATGAAAACGTTGGAAATAGCTATGTGTACTCACAATAATGGCTATTCTAAACCCTAGTTATCCTTCGTAAAAACACAAGAATAAATTCGCATAAGAAGTTTCCTAGACATCAAGACAAACTCGTAATGCACATACAAGATGATTTGTCCTTAGAGGGTAGAATCAATATTTTTCGCACGTATTTACACCAAGAATATCTACCAAAGGCGTATAAAATGTTTTTCTTAACAAAGAAGAACATACAAAGTCATTATCGACCATGCACCATAGTTCACAAAAGATGATTGTGAACATTCAAGAATCCCATAGCAATACGTACTACTTCCTATTCTTGAACTTTCTTCTTTGTGATTCACTAACAACATTCTTGTAAAATCTACAAATGAGCTTAGAAGAGAATTACTCCAAGAATCCAAGTTCCCAAGTCCAAGAGAAGTGGAACAAGAGCGACGAAACTGAGCAAAACACTCAAAAACAAGAGTCGGGACAAAGACCAATCTTAACTCTTCCAAATTCAGGAATTATTATCTGCATTTTTAATAAAATTCAAAGAGGAAGAGAATGCAAAAGAATGAGGTCATTCCGAGTTCGGATGAAGAAGTTACGTCCAAAATAAGTGTACCGAAAAACGACATCTACAGGCCAGTTTGCATACGGGTTTGCAAATGAATTTTCGTTACCTGGAGCAGTATGCAAACGGGTATGCGTACTAAAACCCCTGGATTTTTATTTTAAATGATGGTATGCATACCTGGTATGTATACCATGAAGTTCAAACATCCCGAACTACTATTTTCAAACCTAAACATTTAAGAACCTTAAACACAGATTTTGTTAGATAGAAATGAGCGGTAAGCTAGGTACATGGATCATTATAAGTACTCTAAGTAAATGATAAAAACACAAATCTTGCTCAAGTTTATAGACATACCTTTTAAAAGAATCCAATTGAATTCTACAGCCTTACCAAAGATTCAAAATCGTTCCTAATGCTACATGTACGCCCTAATTCTCGTGCTTCCCTCACCGTATACATAACAGGGCATTTCTTGGTGAGAATGCACTTCCAACACAATCAAGTTGTGTTGAGGTGAACAATGTCTTGCTCATCATGGCACCAAGAAGAGTTTCTTTCCAGCAACTCTTACATCTTATAGTATTGAGAGAAACCCAAAGGACTGTTTTTACAAGTTTCTCAAAGAACTTAAAAAGAGCACAAGACCAGTTTGTGTTCCCGATTTCTTCGTTTACAACTTATAACCAACAGTCTTTGCAAATAATATTCAGTATTGCACAGGGAAACTCTTTTGATACGAAGAGACGTCCTCACTTTTTCATAAGGAGAAACAATACTATTATCTTGTTACGAAGTATCAGGAATTGACCAATGAATATACATGCTTAGAGGTGATGCAGTCAGGAGACTCAGACATAAACTCTTCATGTAAATCAATTAGTTTGCTATAACCAATTGGATTACATAGAGGAGGAGCATTGCTCTCACTGATTAGTAAATCAATGTCAACCTCAACATGAATATTATTCATCAAAACAATATTTAGCTTATCAAGAGATTCTTGTTCTTTCTGGAGGTATAACTCAACATCAAGAGATAAGCTTTCCAGTTTCTTTTCAATCCCTGAAAACACTTCAAGGGATTTTAAACCAGGTGCAGGTTTAGATAGAATTTCTTCTACAGATTTTATTAAATCAGTCATGGAAGAGAATTCAGAAATCCCTGGATCTGGAGGTGCATTTATAGAGATAGCACTTCTGTCCATAGAGTCAGATTGCTACAAACACATACTTATGAGGTCTTAAATGTGTTTGCCTGCTCTGATACCAATTGAAAAAGTGGGGGTACAACAACCACACCCAATATTTCGTTCGGCAATCTGGATAGACAAACTCCAATATACTTTCAAGAGAATCAACTAGACAATCAATTTCAATCAACAACCTAAGGTTGGATTTACCAATTGATTGATACAACGCAAACCTGTGATATTTCTATTATATAACAAAATATAATGCGGAAAAGAAATAACAAAGACACCAGAAGTTTTGTTAACGAGGAAACCGCAAATGCATAAAAACCTCGGGACCTAGTCCTGCTCTGAACACCACACTTTATTAAGCCGCTACAGACACTAGCCTACTACCAATGAACTTCGGACTAGACTGTAGTTGAACCCTAATCAATCTCACATTGATTCAAGGTACAGTTGCGCTCCTTACGTCTCTGATCCTAGCAGGATACTACATACTTGATTCCCTTAGCTGATCTCACCTACAACCAAGAGTTGCTACGACCCAAAGTCGAAGACTTGATAAACAAATCTGTCTCACACAGAAAAGTCTATAGGAATAGATAAATCTGTCTCCCACAGAAATACTTACGAGTTTTGTTCCATCTTTTGATTAATCAAGGTGAACATGAACCAATTGATATACCGGACTTATATTCCAGAAGACTAGCCTAGAAATATCAATCACCTCACAATAATCTTCATTGTATGGTAGCGAAACAAGATATTGTGGAATCACAAATGATGAGACGAAGATATTTGTGACTACTTTTTATCTTTCCTATCGGAGATTAAATCTCAAGCCAATCTTAAAGAAGATAGTACTCAAACACGATAGAAACAACAAGATCAGATCAGGAAACTACAGAGAAAATAGTTGGGCCTGGCTTAACAATCCCAATGAAGTCTTTAAGTCGTTAACCTATAGGGTTTCGTGAAAAACCTAAGGTTAAAGGAGAATCGACTCTAGCTTATACAACTAGTATCACACAGGAGGTGTTGGGATTAGGTTTCCCAGTTGCTAGAGTTCTCCTTTATATAGTCTCCAAATTAGGGTTTGCAATCTAAGTTACCTTGGTAAAAAATCATTCAATATTCACCGTTAGATGAAAACCTGATTTGATTCAAGCTAATATCTTTCAACCGTTATATCGAACTTAGCTTGTTATACACAAATAAAATGTACCCTCATTTAGGTTTAGTAACCGTACCTAAACGTGTACACCATGTTGGCTCAACCATAGTTAACCGAGGTTAGCTATATGAACACTCTCATATCAACCTTATTCATCTTAACCATAACTAGTTCAAATGACTCAAATTAAACTAGTTAAAGAGTTGTTCAATTGCTATATTCTCATAGAAGTATACAAGAACACAATTGAAGCAAAATCGGTTTGATTCACTCGAATCAATTCATGAACATTATAGCCACGGTTTGCAAAGAATGCATTCCTTAATATATAAATGTATTAGTTCATGAGCCAACCGATTTTAGAACTTTAACCACTCAAGTATGCATACGGGTACACATACTTAAGTAGTCGGTCTGAGTTTGGGTTCGCCAGTATGCAAACGGGTACTCATACTTGGTACACTTCTAAAACCCAACAGAAATTCCCGGACCTATACCTTACGCAAGTATGTGTACCGGTATGTATACTTGGTACACGGAATTTCACAACTACAAGTACGCATACGGGTATGCATACTTTAGTTCCGGTCATGGATCACATACATGCAAGAAAGCACACTATGTTTAAAATCAAATGATGGTTAAGTATTCTAAACTCTTATTTCAATCATTGAAACTTTCTTAGAGGATGAAAATAGCCGTTTTCACACACTATTAGCATCAAAGAAATTTTCAAGTTATTGAAATAATCATAACGAAACATTCTAAGTCTACACCAAATGATTGTATCACATAAACCATGTAAGATGTTACTCGGCAATTTTCACATGATCATCTTTTGACTTTCGTCAAGAATATAAGATGAACTTGGTTGAAGAGAAAGCTTACCAACACATATTCCGAGAAATATGTAAGCGAGTTAAACTCAGCTCGAAATCTCAAATGTGTCGACAACTATATAGTAATACGACTTTTGTCTCAATATAGGAGATAGAGTAGAAATAGACTTTCCAAGTGATAGATGAGTTTTAGTCTCCACATACCTTTTGTTGATGAAGTTCCACAAGCTCGCCTTAGTAGTTCTTCGTTTTCATTTGATGAACGTCGTGAAGTCTAATGCTCAACTACACAATCTATCCTAGTCCGAGACATTAATATAAGTAGACTAGAAATCAAGACTTATAGTTTTGATCACTAACATTGACAAACAAGCTTGAGATAGCAACGCTTGCGAGTTCGACCGAGCAGTTCTCTAACAGTCAGTCCTCAATTAAATACTTATGCCATAATATATTATTAGTGGAGATGAGGTTCCTGCTGATCCATCCAAGGTTGAGTGCATGAAGAAATGGCTATCTCCGAAGACATTGAAGGATCTGAGGGGCTTCCTAAGGCTAAATGGTTACTACAAGAAGTTTGTACAAAACTATGGTCTCATTTCTAAACCCCTTGCAAAACTATTAAAGAAAAGCAGTTTTCAATGGAATACAGATTCTCTCAAGGCTTTTGAGTTACGAAAAGAAGCTATTACTATTATGTAGTACTAATTTTTCCCGATTTTAGTAAACCATTTGATCTTTCTACATATGCTTGTGATTTGGGAGTGGGGGATGTGTTGATGCAGGATAAAAAACCAATTACATTCTACAACAAAGGAATGGGTACCAAATATTTGGCAATGTCAGCTTATGAGAACGAAATGATGGCTATAGTCATGGATGTTAAAAAATGGAGATCATACTTAATAAGCAATAAATTCACTATCTATATTGATCACCAAAGTATTAAATACTTCATGAAGCAGAGGGTCCACTCACTTTTACAGCAAAAATGGTTAGGTAAATTGCTAGGATACACTTATGAGCTGAAGTATAAGAAGAAAATGATAACAAATTAACAGATGCTTTATCTTGAGTCCAACTTCTAGAAGATGCTTCATGCAATGGTATTTCTCAATTACAGTCAACTTGGTTGACAGAGGTGCAAGAGAGTTACTTGAAGGATTTTGTGGAACAAGATTTAATTCCAAAATTGATACTGGAAAATACTGTTGTTGAGAGGTAAAGATGAGATAGGTCATACACATCCTGGTCACAACAATGACTACACCTCTTCCTAGAATGGTATGAGAGAGATCTTGCTTTCCATTGTACTATGTCCTTCCTTTTATAGGCTTCACCCAAAATCCCTCTTCTCATGACACCATGCCACATGTCACTGGAACCTTCTTTATTTACTATTATTTCCATCCTTCCTATCATAACCTCTAGTTTCTTATTAATCCCCTCCTTATCCTTTATATCCCATGGGCATACTCTATTGGACTTGGGCTTTAGTCCCCAAGTCACCATTTTCCCAGTGGTCTTGCTCCCTCTTTTGGGGGATCCCTAGCACTTTCAGAGTGTGATTATTTTCATGTATCAACATTAGTCCCCTGACTATTGGGTTAATTATCAGATAACCCGATAGTCATCCCGAGCTTCACCACAAGTCCATTTCCTCTCACTTTATGTTATGAGTCCCCAATGTGATGCTTAGTTCACTTTTCCTTCTGCTTACCCGTCATATGGCAATGGTTGATATCATAGACCGCGCCATAGTGGATTTTCGCCTATACTTGTCTGAGAAGGAAACCCCACGACTTCATGGGTATACTTTGACCCTGGCAGCAGTATTCTTGCTCGTATGTTCGGTCAAATGTGGGACGAACTAGCGCGCTTGATGGTGTTGAGGAAAGAGGTGGGCATGCTGCAGACTCATAGGATGATTCATCAGGACAAGGCGCACAAAGCTTATGATGAACATGAGGATACCCTTATGCTCGTGCAGGAGGCGCGAGCTTCAGAAAAGGTCATGCAGGATGTTCATAAGTTGGTTGATGAGGCCGACCAGGCCTTAACTTTAGCGGTTGTCCAATGTGAGGAACCACTTCTGATGATACGGGCCTTGGATGATGACATTACCCGTTGTCGTGCACTGATAACAGGCTAACCATGAGAGAAAGATATGGGAGTTGATTTTTGGTTGATTTGTTTACATGTCTGAACTTTGGGGGCGATGTTTGTGCATTTTATATGGTTGAGTGTTCGTGGTGATGGCTTGTTTAACATGATGTGCAAGTACCTTTATCTCCCCTCCTTTTTGTTGTTGATGTTTGTTTGTTTGAGGAATCTCACACTTATGAATTTGGTAGCGTACATTAGTGGTTGTATTACCGGTTGCGTTGGTCGGCCGGGTGCATAGAGCGACCCGTAGTCTTTTATGAATTTGTATGTTAGCTGACCGGATGCGCAGGGAACCCCGTAGCATTTTATAAATTTGTATGTCAGCCGACCAGATGCGCAGAGACACCTGTAGCCTTTTGTGAATTTGTATGTCAGCCGACCGGATGCGCAGATAAACCAGTAGCCTTTTATAAATTTGTATGTCAGTCGATCGGATGCACAGAGCAACCCCTAGCCTTTTGTGAATTGTTATGCCAGCCGACAGGATGCGCAGGCAAACCCGTAGCCTTTTATAAATTTGTATGCTAGCCGACCAGATGCACAAAGAAACCCATATCCTTTTGTGAATTTGTATGCCAGCCGACCGGATGCGCAGGGAAACCCGTAGACTTTTGTAATATTGTATGTCAGTCGACCGGATGCGCAGAGCTACACATACCCTTTTGTGAATTTGAATATTCCTTTCTCATTATTCGTAACCTTCTTTTATTACGCGAAATGACTGCTTGTACATCAATTTGAACTTATGCGTGAAAACTTTTCATCCACTTTCCGTTGATAGGCGTTTTGACCTTGGTTCCATTCATTCGCTTGAGCTTGTAGTACCCGCTCTCGGCAACTTTCCTTACTTTGAATGGTCCTTCCCAGTTTTCTGCAAATTTCCCGGCGCTAGAGTTCCTCTGTACATGCGGATAAATCTTTTAGAACTAACTCGTCAACTTCGGAGGTTCTTTATTTAACGCTCTGGTTGTAGTAGTTTGTTATGTGTTTCCTATAGGCGTCCGCAATTGTTACGCGCGAGCCTTTCTTTCTTCTATTGTGTCCAGATGAGCGAAACGGCTCACTTCGTACGTCATAGTGTGACTTTCCATCGCCACTCTCGCTGATGGGGTCGCTATTTCCATTAGTAGGATGACGTCCTATCCGTAGACTAAAGAATAGGGTAACGCTCCTATTGAGATGCCCTTCGAGATCCGTTATTCCCATAGCACCAAGGGTAGTTGCTCATGCCATCCTCTGTGATGATCGTGTATCGTTCTACTCAAAATTCGGATGAGGATCTTATTGGTGGCCTCCGCCTTCTTAGGGAGTTGATATATGTATCCTCGTGTTTCATTGGGGATAGTAGGGAGTTGATATATGTATCCTCGTGTTTCATTGCTGTAGAAGATCTATCATATCTTTATTCACAAATGACTTGGCATTATCTGCTCGGATTATCATTGGCGCGTCGAACCTACAAATGATGTATTCCTTAATGAACGCTGATATAGTTTCCCCCGCGTAGTCTTTCAACGGTATTGCTTCTACCCATTTGGATGATTATTTTGTCGCAGTGATTATATATTTGTGGTGCTTCGAGAAATTTGGGTTTATGGGTCCTATCAGGTCTAGCCCCCAACTGTCAAAATTCCATGGTGCTCTTATGCTATGCAGATGTGCGTGTGGCGCCCCGATTAGCGTCCCGTGCATCTGACATCTCAAGCATTTCCTAACATGATCAGCGGTGTCGCTTTCCATGGTCGGCCAATAGAACCCCTTCATAGATTTGGAGGAACAATTTCCGCGTTCCTTGGTGTTCAATGTTGTGGGATCTAGTCATGACTTCCATCTTTTCCTTGGCGAATAAGCATCGTAATATCATGTTGTTGTAACTTCTTCGGTAAATCACATTTCCGTTAATGAAGAAACGGTCCACTTTCCTCTGTATTTTGAGCGTTGCTTGTCTTTCCTTGGGTAATTTACCATGCTGAAAATAGTCGATGTATGGATGCCTCCAGTTGACTTCTTCTGCTGTGCAAATTTCTGCAGGTTATGGTGGGGCCTGGAAGTCGGCACACTTATCCTGAATTGTTGCCTCTTGCGCTAGCATGCTTGGCCAGTATACTCCGATTCGTTGGAGCCTTCTATTGCAAGGTTGGTAGATATTGTGTACAAGTATAAATGGACTCCCCTTATTGGTGGTCTGAGTCCTTGCGATCTGACCAGGTAATGTTTGAGTTTCTGAAATCCGGAACATTACGCTTTTCCACATGTAAACGCAACGCCTTTTCTTAGCATAGGTAGGAACACGGATAACAGTTGGGCGAGTCCAGGTATAAAACGCCTTATGTAGGTCCTTGACGTTTTTTGGTGGCGCCATGGTTGTAATGGCTTCAACCTTGTCTGGATCCACTTAGATTCCTTCATTCGTGACCACAAAACCCAAGAATTTTCCGAATGCTACTCCGAACGCGCACTTGTGAGGGTTCATCTTAAGATCGAATTTGCGGCATCGTTCGAAGACCGTCTTTAGGTGCGACACATGGTCCTCCGGGATCCGCGACTTGACTACTATATCGTCAATGTATACCTCTACTGTTTGATGTAATAAATCATGCAAGATCGACGTCATGACGCGTTGGACGTGGCGCCCGCATTCTTTAAACCAAATGGCATCACAACGTAGTAAAAATTCCCATATGGGGTATGAAAGGAGGTTTTCATTGTGTATGAGGCTGTGATAGACGCATTTATGTGTCTGTTTTCATCTCTATTGTGTATATTGTTAGTACCCATTTTTGTACTTATTATGGTGTTTTATGTGTTTGTAGGTATTTTTGGGAAATAAACATTTTTGGAAAAATCGGCTCGAAAAAATCTGCGGAGCACCCTTGGAGGATATTTGTTATTCGGACTCTCAGTTTGGATAAGGGGCACCTTAGTTGGGCACCTGCTATTCGCACCCACGGTTTGGTTAGGGGGACACCCCTCTCGTTCCTCGTTTGAAAATGAAAAAAAAATTGGCGGGAAAACTTATATGAAATACTCGAAGATTTATGGAAAGATTTCCAGCGTGATTTTATGGGAGAATTTCATGGGATTTGTTCATTTTCATCCTTCCAGCGTGTTACAGGATTGGTAATGCAGTTATTGATGATAAATAAAGAAGATTTCTATGATTCTCGTAAAACAGGGGAAGAGAGAAAATCCCGAGATTTTATCTTTGATTGTGTTCTATTTAAGGGAGTTGTATGTATCTGCAAGAAGTATACCTCCGTCTGTGATCAATATACAGCGTGATGAAGTGTGTCTACTGCGAGTTACCGCGTGAAAGAGAAAGATCAGGAAATAAAACTCGTGTATTGATGAAAGATTTATGAGAGGATTATTGGCATTTACTGCGAGATTTGATGAGCCCTGTCGAGTATAAAAAGGGTGATAGAGGTCACAGAAGACAAGGGGGAGGAAGAGTTGGGAGAAGTTTAGAGCATCACAGAATTGGAAAATAAAAGTTGCAGGAAGAACATTTTTTCTGCTGGTGAAGAACTCACGAAGAACATAAGACGCTTTAAGACAGTCGTTCCTCAACAGTGCTTGTGACGGTTATTTGTTATCGTTTCCTGTAACAATTGGGTTTGTAACAAATAAAACTGTTACAAACCCGGTTTTATTGTTTTTCTCCCATTTCATTATTGTGAACACCATTTTTGAGCAATAAAGATGAATTTTGAGCGTGTTTCCATGATGATGAGCTAAATCTCACGTAACCAAGGTACAGAGGAAGCTGTTTATGCATGAATAATTGGTAACTATTCTATTTTTCTCTAATTTGTATTTTATAATTCACTCAATCACTACTTTGTAGAATTTTAATTGTTTGCATTATTTTCTTAATTAGTTGTGATTCAATAAGATAGGTTATACTTTGTTTAGATAATCTATGCTTAGGGAATACAATTAATATTTGAGAATATGCCTGATTATTTGTGAATTAAGAAATAAGAGATTTAAAAGATAATTAGAGTTTTGGAATTTTTACCAACATTCATTCATGTGTAATAGTGGAATCTAGTGTCTTGGTTATTTTCAATCTTGAAATCAAATTTGGAATTAAATTTTCTCTATTTTTAGTTTAAATAAGTCTAAAATCAATTGCTTTCACAAGTCTCAACGAACCTTTTACTACAACAAAGTTGAAATTACATCAGGCTGGCATCCGCTGAATCAATCCATGAAGGAGAATATTTTATTACCCCCCATTGCCTCTACCATCATGTCGATGTTGAGTAGTGAGAAATCATTTTTAGGGCATGCTCGATTAAGATCTCGGTAATCTATGCATCACCTAATATTTCTGTTCTTCTTTATCACGGGAACGATGTTTGCGAGCCAAGTAGGATGCTGGATGGGTTTAATGAATTTAGATTCTAGCAAACGCTCCACCTTTTCCTTGATTGCGAGATCCATTTTCCACAGGAACTCACGACTCCTTTGTTTTACTGGTCTAAACTCCGGCGAGAATCTCAGGTTGTGAGCGACGAGGATGTTGTCGAGTCTTGGCATCTCATCATATTTGAAGGCGAATACATCCTTATACTTTCAGAGCAGTTCTATCAATGCTTCCCTTTCACCCTTGTTTAAGTTCTTACTGATCTTAATAAAGCGCTTATCTGCTTGAGTTCCAATATTGACTTCTTCCATTCCGTTTATGGTAAGGTCTTCTAGTGTTCGATCCTCTGACGGGGCTTGCACTTCCCTTACATGTTGGTCCCGTAATTCGTCATCATCGAACGCGCCATATAGAAACTTGTCTAGCTCTTCGTCGGTTCCTTTAGAGGGAGACTCCGTTAATTCTTCGATTAATAACATGGCTCATTCTTGCTCGTCAGTGTGGGATCCCTCGATTTTTTTTTATAAGGGGTATAATACCTTCCGTTTGGATTTTAAAAGCGTTGGAATCTAGGTTGTTCTTCTTGCTTCCGCTTCTTTTCAGTCGGGCTGACCATTCTGGATAGACTGAACACAGATTTAGTCGTCCTTGGTTTTTCGTCTTCTTCCCATTTAGGAAATGGGATAGGCTGTACTTCTGGCACATCGTATGACTCTTTTGGGGTGCCATAAAACATCGCGTCTGCCATGTATTCCTCCGGGTCAAATGGGTTACTCGTTGCAGGGATCCGATACCGCCTTTCTCCTGTGTTGGTATTTATGAATTGATGATACGTTGAAGCCACAGTCTTGTGATTGAGCAACCAACCTTTCCCTAGCAGTACATGAAATGTGGTGTTGTCCTCTAAAACGTAAAATGGAGTGAGCGCTCTAATGGGCCCAACCTTCATTACCAAGTTAACAACCCCGATAGCGTGTGCGTATGACATTTGAATCCTTTCACGGTCATTGTCTGCATCCGTATGGATGACCGTTGCACTCCCAAGAGTTCGAGAGTGTGCATTGACGTCAAATTTAAGGATGCACCACCATCAACAAAGGCTCTCTTGAGTGGTTGCCCGTTGATGTTAACTGTGAGGTATAAAGGCCTTAGATGTTCTCCCAGGTAGCAGATGTCTTCGTCCATGAACATAATCGCTCCCTTGGGCATGGGGTCGTTATCTTTTCCGGCTGCGATAGCCGTTATTTCCTTGGACACTTCCTTGATCTGATTTTCGCTGAACCCCAACGAGTCGAAAAATTGTTGAGCTAATATCGTTTGTACGAACTTACTGTTATACCTTCGGTGTTTTCGAATGTGGGATCCTCTAATTCCGTCGCACATATCTCGTCTTTGGCGCCTTCCCATGGCTTACATACGTATCCGCTAGGGTCGTGGGTGAGCATCATGACTTGGTGATGCGGCGATCTATCAGTCCCTTGGTTATTCATTCAATCTCTCCTGGCGTAAGCTTCCGTCGGAATATTCGTCATAGGGAATAACATTCGACTGTTGGATGATGTAACCTATGGTGGAAATTACAGTACTTGGTGTCGTTTTGGTCAACCGTGCTGAGATCTACCGTCGGTTGTGGTAATATGGAACTTCATTGTTTTCCAACCATTGTCCAAGTAGCCCTATGATTTGTTCCCGACTGCAAGGTAAGGGAGGTGGATTAACAAAATCCTGTTTCGACCCTGTGGCACCTTCTCGGTTGTAAGATTGAGACGCTGGTGCACTCCATCCATCTTGTTTAGCACGGATGTTTCATGGAGCCACTGATACTGCATTAACTGAATGGCGCCGGGTGTAATATGCGTTGGACTACTCTACATAGTCGGAGATCCTTGTTGCTACATCTTCTAGTTCCACAAAGGTATTGAACCGAAAATTAACCAGGTTTCTCCCGAAGGCGGGTGTCATTCCGCGTATGCAGATTTCCACCAATGCGTCCTCCTTGATATCCTCATGGCAATCCAATACAAAGTGACGGAACCTGGTGATGCACTTCACTACTTCTTTTCATATTCGCTGGGTGCATCTTCTCATATCTATTAATGTAATCTTCCTTTTGGCTGAATAGAATTTTCTGAGGACAGACTTGGCTTCCCATGAGTCTATGCTTTCTGGTTTCAGGTTATCATACCAGGTGAATGATGTATCCATGAGGGACTTGGGGAACTCTCTTAGACATAACCTTCCATCAGTTTCTCGGTTATTCATAGTTGACAGGAACCGGCTGAGGTGTTCCGCGCATTCCCCTGCCCGCTGTATACTTTGAACTTGGGTGAGGTGTAGTCCTCGGGGTATCGATACTCCGTGACTTTAGAAGAATATGGGATATTCATGAAATAGTAGTTGTCTTTTTTCATCACCCGGTAGTTGGCCTCCAGGTACTTTGATATCGCCTCATATGACATGACCGCGGGCATTTATCCATCTCCGATGTATTTCGCTGCTTCTTTAGTAACGCTCTGCTATTTTTCCACTACCTTTATCAATTTCTTTAGTTCTTGTTCTCTCCTGACGTGATCATCCAACTCCCTTTGCATATCTCGCAAAGTTGGCCACAGACGGTGTACCCTCAAGCGCTTACTATTTGTCATTTTCTTGCGAGGCTTCCGCTGTTCCTCCTTGTATGATCGGACTATGAATTTTTCCTCCAAGCGTAACTTATGCTCTCTCTCCATCAAGATTAAGCGGCGGGTTGACTGGTTGATCCTCTAGCGCGCATGCTGGTGTTTGCTGGGTGTGTCATGGTGGACAAGAGATGAGCCTCCGAGTGTGGTCGCCTAATGTTGAGAGGTAAATATGAGATAGGCCCTACACGTCCTGCTCACAACAATGACTACACCTTTTCCTCGAATGGTATGAGAGAGAGAGCTTGCTTTCCATTGTACTATGTCCTTCCTTTTATATGCTTTACCCAAAATCCCTATTCTCATGACACCATGCCACATGTCATTGGAACCTACTTATTTACTATTATTGACATCCTTCCTATCATAACCTATAGTTTCTCATTAATTCTCTCCTTATCCTTGCTAGCCCATGGGCATACTATATTGGACTTGGGCTTTAGTTCCCAAGTCACCATTTTCCCAGTGAGCTTTCTCCCTCTTTGGGGGGCTCCCTATACCTGTCAGAGGGTGATTATTTTCATGTATCAACAATTGTCTCTGGAGAATTTTTAATTTAACATGGTATTATTAGATACAATGGCAGGATATACATTGGTAGCTCTGGAGGGGTGAGACAAAAATTCATGGCTGAAGTGCATGCCTCATCAGTGGGAGAACATTCCGGATCTAGGGCTAGTTACCAAAAAGCAAAACACTTTTATTGGAAAGGACTGAAGCGCAACATAATACAGATGGTACAAGAGTATAATACATGTCAACAACATAAATGATTCACTTTTCTTCCATTTGGACTCTTACAACCATTACCAGTGCCTAAACAAGCCTGTACTAACATCAGCATGGATTTTATTTTTGGTTTTCCAAAATCTGAAGGAAGGGAGATCATACTGGTGGTGGTGGACAGATATACAAAGTACAACCACTTCTTAACACTCAGCCATCCCTACACAACAGCATCAGTGGCTAAGGTATTTATAGACTAAGTCATTAAGCTACATGGATTACTTAAACCATAATGTCTGTAGAGATAGTATATTTTTTTAGTAAATTCTGGCAATCTCTCTTGTCAAGAATGACCACTCATCTGCATTTAAATGTTGCTTATCACCCACAGACAGATGGTCAGTCTGAAAGGGTGAATGCATGCCTTGAAACTTATTTTAGGTGTATGAACAGTTACAAACCTAGTAAGTGGGTATATTGGTTATGATTGGCTGAGTGGTGGTTCAACACCAGCTTCCATACTAGTCTTAAATTGACCCCTTTTGAAGCTTTATATGGGTATGCTCCCCCAAAATTTGGTGTAACTTCATCATTTGCTGAAGTTAGTCTAAAGGAGGAAGATTATTTGCAGCAAAGGCAAGTCATGTGACAAGTACTGAAGGGTGTTTTTGAGGAAGCTCAAGATAGGATTAAATTAAACAAAAAGCTGATAAGAATAGTACTGAGATAGAGTTCAAGGTAAAAGACTGGGTATATCTAAGGTTAAAGCCCTATAGACAATCATCATTATATCTGAGGAGAAATCTGAAGCTTGCAGATAAGTTTTTTGGTTCCTATAAGGTTCTAGAGAGAATTGGAGAGGTGGCCTACAAGCTGAAACTACCCCCTGAGTCCAAGATACATTCTACATTTCATTTCTTATAGTTGAAGGAAAAGTTAGGCAGTGGAATGCTTCCCCAAACTACACTGCGAAATCTAAATAAGGATAAGGAAAAAAAGATTACCCCCTTGAAGGTTCTAGCCAGCAGACAAGTTAAGAAGTACAAACAGAGTATTACTCAATTGGTTGTTCATTGGGAGAATTTATCAGTTCAAGATGCTACTTGGGAGGACAATGACTTCATAACACATCAGTTTCAAAAATTAATCATTGAGGTCAAGGATCTGGAGGAGTAGAGGGTATTTGTCAGGACCTAAGCTCATCATGGTTCCTAGAATTAGTCTTGTTAAGGGTTGTCCCCCCCTTATTAGGCACCCAATAGCTATTAGTTTTAATTCAATTTAATTATGTGTTAATTAACATTTATCATGCGAGTCGCACGAGTTGTATTTTGTGGTATCCTTTTGTTTTGGGGTAAAAACTGATTCTGCTATTTCTGGTAAATTTGGGTGTGCTGATGAGAAACGAAATCAAACCCTAAATAAATCCACTACACGGGAGTACTTTTAGATTCGAGAGATCAATCTGTAAGACTCTGTCCTAAACCAAGAAATGGTCGTTCCATATTCAATTCGGTCACAAAGTGAAGAAGAACGGTTGATCTTAGGGAGGGAAGCAAAGAAGGTGTTGAGATAAGAATGTTGAATTACAAAGGTGTGGTTGTTTTATAACTTGTATCAGAATATGGTTTATGGCTACTTGTGTTGTTAACCAAAACTCTATGGTTGGTTGAAATAGGTTGAAAACCTATTTATATAAGTCATAGTTGAACGCACACTGATCTCATAGGAAATGGGAGTAGTTGGGTGATGGAGAAGCGAGATCGTTTGAAAATATTGAAAACCACGTCTTTTAATGAAGGAAGACAGGTCGGTACACACCCACTACTTCTCTGCCACCACTAACTGTCCGCTTTTCCTGACACTTTCTCATAATGGGCGTGTTGCACGCCGCACGCTGTAAACCGCCAGACCAATACCCTGATGAACATCCCCCAATTTGTGACATGTTTGATGTCTCGAGTATTTTCTTGGAAAATATGCAGCAGGCTGCTGAATGGGTCTTGTTTGCAAGACCTAGTTATTCTGACCAATCACGTGCAAGCTAGGTGGCGGGTGGTCATGTGTGAGTAGCTGCCATAAACTATCCATGTACATTAAAGATGTGGTGATCGGTCCCTATAGGAGAATGGTGTCTGGTAGCCATTTTGACATCCTATTGGTTGGCCCAAATTAAATCTAAACCGGTTAAGTTGTCTAGCCAAGTTGGATGGCTGAGATGATTTGCAGAAGTTTGTGCTAATTCATGAAATTTCGTAATCTGAAAATTCAGATGTGAGACCCTCACTAAAACTACTGTAGAATTCTCATACGAACTCGGATTTTGATGATCCCAGCAAACACCAGCATCATAAAATAATTTCATATCTTCCCACGAGGGAATATTTAGGTTTTGAGGTCGTTTAGGAGGTGGAAACAGCCCGACAGTAAAAACTCAGGAAGAATTCAGGAGGAATTCTGTCAGTTTTCAGCCATGACCTAGCTCGCGTTTTAAGCTGTATCTTTTAGCTCGTTAATCCGAATGATGTGATTTTTTAGTATGTTATGCTAGAATCCATATGAAACTTTTGGCATGTAGCTCATACTAAAATTGTTTACCAAATGCTCCCAGTTGTTCTTCCAATCTTTGGGTGATAGTTTAGAAACCATACGGGTAGGCCGCGGCGTGGCCGATTGTTCCTTATGGAAGAAGAGCGGCCAATGGTCACGTAGACATTTTGTTGAAGGCATAGAATAGGAGTGTGGCCGGCTGATTCGACTAGCGAAGTTTGGCGGCCGAGATGATCTGTGATAGTTAATGGTCGCCGTTGATTAATTTAGGTTTTTCAAAAGCCGTGTGGCCAACCTATTTTTGGCTAACGGTTTTTGGTGTTAGCCGCGTGCTGGGAGTTGTTGGACCGACCAGCACAATATCCGGGCCGCTGCTGAAAATATACGCATCATGCCCGTTGATTGAGATTGAATCTAGGCCGGTAAATTCGGCTGGCGAAGTTGGGCGGCCAAGATCGTTTTGTTGAAGTAATGTAATGCCGCTTAATAGACTCGCGCGGACAACTGTTTAGGTAAACGTTTAGTGGATCCGTTTACGAGTCGGAAGGATAACGATCGGCTTGGGCATTAGCAGGCCCGCCAGTGTACATGATGGCGCTTGTCCGACCATGTTAGGAGGCAGCTATGTTTGATAAATCGACTGGACAAAACGTACGGCCGTGATCGTTTGTGAGACTGACATGGGAAGCCTATATTAAATTCCTTAAGGAATTAGGCGTGTCGACCAACCAACTTAATTTAAAAGTGCGTGTGGCGCGCTTAAAGCGATCTGATTGTTCGATGGGAAAATGGGCCGGCAAGCAGCAACATGGAGCGTGGCCAGCCGGCCACAGGCTGCGCCTGTTAGAGCGGATCGGACGGCCAAGTGGCGTGGCCGCGCCTCCTTTTGCTGTTGCTTCTATTTGCCGCAGTTCCTCTTTATTTCTTGTTTTCTGCTAGAACTTTGCTCCTATTAGCTCCATGACGGATTAGTTTCCTAGCTTACATAGGTTTGGTCTCGACCAATAGGGTTCAGGATATTGCGAAGGGCGCAAAAAACCTATTTTTTTCAAATTGATAAAATTAGGTTAAAGGACTGAATTTTGCGGTTTGCCGGAAAACCCATCAAATTTTGGTGAATTTTTCATACTGATACAAAAATCACTAATTTAATATTAAAGGGCAGCATAACTTTGCGTGCCTCTGATTGAGTACTTCCACACGCATCTCAATCCTAACACTTCGGGAGATTCATGCTCCTCGGCTGAGAGTGAACATTAGTCGTCATGTCATGTCATGTCAGTTTTAAGAGTTCAACTGGGAACATGGTATGGAACAAATACTCATAAATTTACAGAATATTTTGGATTGTTGCTACACGCACCATTCTTGATAAATTTCATATAAATATACAGAATTGCTCAATACGCATGTAAGTAAAGAGGCATGAGCACTCATCACTTTTAAATGGCTCAACTTCTTTGCAGAATGATGGCGCATTAAATATAGGGTTTTACAATTTTAGCGCATAACTAAAAACCACCATCAACATTAAGTCCCCTGCTTAGTACGTAACAGTGACATTGTTGCGGGGTAAGCACTAGATGGTGACAAATAAAGATAAAACTTATGAGGCAAGGTAGAAAGATGTTACCAGGATAGATGTCGGCTAGGTCTTTGAGCAAGACATGTTTAACGAAGTATCAAAGCACGCAGTGATCGTCCTCCTATCATACGTCAATTTCCTCCAGGTAGATTTCGAAATTTGCTAAACTCCATTGCGCTCGATTGCGAGAGGCCTTGACTTTAAGTTGCTTGGAGTCTGGAGTGTTGAGTCGCAACTAAAATGTTTTTTAAACTTCTGAGCATTGTCTGGAATGGAATTGTTTTCATCCTGACTCTTTAACTCATCGGCTCATTCTTTCCCTTCTGATTGCGATGATGAAATGCTTGGAATGCTTATATGGACAAAATCTTCCAGAGTCTTTGAGTGAAGTAAAAGAGCTGAGAGGCGTTCTGTTGCCGACGTGATGCTATCAAGTCTTCAAGGACTTCGTTACAAGCGACATCCTTTGAACCATCTTCTTAATCTTGGATTGTTGTATGGAATGGGATGCGATTGAGCAGTCCCCAGTTATACTTTAGATCCGATGGCATGGTCGGATATGTGAAAATATCTCTGTGGTATACTTTTGGAGTCTTTGATGCACGTGCACGGCTTCATGTTAATAAATTCTTATGGCTCGTAAAGCTTTGACAGTGATGATGCTGATATCATAAACAACCTGGTTGAGGGACCTGAAGGCATCCCATGCTGGTAGTCCCTAGGTGTAATTATCTTGATCCTATTTTCTACTGAAAGATGTAAGGTGGTTAACGAATTTATGAAGGCGTCAATCTTTTGGATTCGTCATTTGTTGATCAATGAGAGGGAGTCATATTTGATAGATCTATATTGTATCCAAACTTTTGACAGCTCATGCACCCCTTCCATAGGAAATTGGAAATCTAGAAACATCGAATCTGACTTTGTCGGTGATGTGGAAGACATGATGCAGTTGGTCTATGTGGCTTGCTGAGGCGTTGGAGCGTCTTCGGCTTATGGAGAGGACATTGAAGCGGCTTCTGGGGAGAACGTTGAAGCGACTTATGGAGAGAACGTTAAAGCGACTTCTGGAGAGAACATCGAATCGGCTTCTGGAGAGAACATCGAAACAGCTTCTGGAGAGAACTCCAGTGAGGGCGCCATTAACCCTTGATTTCGAAAAACAAGTTCTTCCCATTCTTCCGTTTGATAATCCCCGGTGCAGACTATACGCTTCTTGAATATTTGTGGCATGCCGGCTAGGTATGTAGAAGCATGGACGCATTGTCACGAATTAAGAAATCCAAAAGACAGGTGTGTAGAAGCATGGACGCATCGCCACAGACTAAGAAATCTAAAATCCATGCTTGTTAGGTGAGGAGGCTTCATCTCCAATTAATGGCGCGTGTGATGTGATTCGATGCGCCGTTTCTGAAAAAGTAGTTTCCCGGGAGTGTTATGTGTGCTGACTTCTTCTAGGAATCTCGTTAGGCGAAAGTTGAAGCGGGCTGCTCTTCGGATGTGAAAGATGCTTGCTCCAGAAAGAATGTGCCGCTGCTTGATGTTCTTGTGCTTTCTTTACATATTCCCCTCTTCGGTATTTTTGAAAGATATGAGACATCTCTTGCATGTTTTGATTTTTTATGGTTTCGAATTAATGGGTAATGATTTTGTGGGGGTTTAGGTTTACTCGATACTTTTCCTTGAGATGATTCAGGAGTAAAGAGATTTATAAAAGGGAAATGATGCTTTGATTAACTGATAAATTGAAACCCTAATCATGAATGCAAGTAGTGCAATCATTTTGAAGGAATTACAAATATTGCATAAAAGGGGAAATTGTTAAAGGAAACACTAAAGGAATTTTGGATGAAAAGGCGGCACGATATCTTAGGTATTGAAGGGTTTGAGCCACCGGGCGTGTATTACTACGCCTTCTAGCTTGTCAGCGTTGATGATCTTGCAGTAACCTCCCAAAATAACTTATGTCACTAGGTACGTCTCGTCTTTCCCTTCCGCGGAATATAACGGAGCAGGTTGGGCAGCAACTCTCACTACCATATCTCCAACTTGAAATTGGTTTGGGCATTGCGCCATTACTTTCCTAGACTCCTTATCTTTAATTGTGACAGATTCTAGACTCTTGATAAAATATTTGAAAGGACCAACATCTCATTCACATCTCATAATGACGTCTGGGTTGATAATCGGATCGAGTCCCCAAGCCTTGGCGGAAGGAGGAGTGACTGGTTGCAAAATGGGTTATTCAATAAGACTTACTTGTGTACGGAATCTGCGAACAAATGCTGATATGCTCTCTTCATGCAGTTGTGTCACATTCGCGAGTTGTTGATACATCAACAAATAGTCTTCAGAATTGGACGGCTTGTTGGAGACCCTTTCAGGTATAGACACGGGAAAATGACATACTCCTAGCTTCGCATTGTTATCATGTATCCATGAGCGCCCCAGGACCATATCATAATTTGGGTACTCTTTAACCACATGAAGTTTGGCGTGTGTTAGGGCATCCCCCACCTTGATTTTGATATTGATGTACCCATAAGCGTCTCTGGACTCTCCTCCTGAGTTTTTGATTATGGTTGGGTAGTGAACATCTTCATGCTTTGAAATCTTTGCAGCCCTCAGAGTCTTGATGGTGACAATGTTGAAATCAGAGGCCGCGTCAATCAGTGTGCTGTCAAACTCGACATCCTTCAAGTGAGCGATGGTTAGGAGTCCCCAGTTACATCTATCAGTCGCGCTTCCCGGGAAAGATTGGGGTTTGGGAGCGGCTTCCCTGCCTGAAAACAGACGCTTTCTTGATACAACATGGTTGAGGGCTCCAAATATGTCTTGACGCTGCGGCTTGGAGAAATACAAAATATCACATAAATGCTCCATCATAGACTGTACGGTTTTGTGGATAGAGTCCTCAGAAATCATGCAGCTCCTGACGGGAAGAGGGTCTCTGTGAACTCCTTTGGTGCCTAATTGAAGTTCTCCTGCATCTACCTTCTCCTTGAAGATGCGTTTCAATTTGTTGCAGTCACTGGTTTGGTGATTGACGAACGGTAACGGCAATATTTGGGATTTGCCATTTCTTTCTCGGTTGGTGGGCGTCTGCGAGGAGGTAGCTTGATGGCGTCATCTTGAATCCACGCTTCCAGGAGTTCAATTACTTCCTCAATTGGAAATGGGAAGTTTGGAGCAGCATCTCCAGTTTCTTGTTGTTGTAGAGGAGTCTTAGCCGCGGCTTTCCGGGGTGGAGTCGTCTGATGTGCTGGTGCCGCACGTTTGGGTTGTTGTTCCGCTGCTAAAGCTTTCCTCTTTTCTCCTTCACCCACTACGTTTATAGAGGGACCGGTATTATATTACTTGTTTATGAGGCGTCTGTTTCCTAGAGTCTCGCGTGCATCTTCACTCTTGGCTGGTCTGGTTCTTTCCAACAATGCTGGTGCTGTTGCAGCCGACCGCTTAGCAGCTTCATGGAGTTCAAAGAATGTCTGGAAGCGCAGGTTCTCCATTAAAGTGCGATAGATGGGAACCATACCGTTAATACATGACTCCACCAACTGTTGTTCAGTCAGATTTGGATCGTGACAATCCAGTGCCTTAATCCTGAATCTCTTGACATAATCATTCGGATGCTCATTATTTCGTTGAAACATTCTTCCCAAGTCTGAAAAGGTGATTCGCTCAGAAATGAAGAAATATTTCTTGTAGAAAGCGGTAACCATTTCACCCCAGTTGGATATGCTGTTTGGTGTAAAGTTGTAGTACCATGTGTACGCTCTTCCGGTAAGTGACTTTGAAAATTCTTTCAGGTGGAGGACATGATTGTATTCGTTCTCTCCTAAGGATTCCATAAAACGAGAGATGTGTTCACGAGCGTTACCAGTTTCATCATAAAGGGAAAATTGAGGAGAAGAGTATCCTCTCGGGAGAGGAACTCTTTGCACATCAGGAGGATAAGGAGGTTGATGCTGGTGCAGGTCTACCGGGTTTTCTTTGCTTCGATTTTGGAGAAGTCATTCCAGATCCTCACACGTGATGAAATTGGATGGCTGATTTCTTTCCAATGGACGTTCAGGAACAAAACGAGCCTCTTCATCTATAAAGGTGCGCCCTATTGAGGTGCCTGCGCCGGGAGTATTAAAAGTACTCCTTATTGGCTCCATTTGGGGTTGACGTGGCTCTTGTGGTAGCCGCTCTGTTATCGTCTTTAGGAAAGTAAGTACCTCTTTCTGAGTTGTAGCCATGTATGTCTGAGCCTTAGCGAGAACTTCTTGTATTTCCATCAAATCAACAATGGTAATAGGGGGTTAACTTCCTATGGATCCTCCAGTCTCTCGTCCTGATGGGGGAGTGGCAGTAGCTCTGGTAACAACCAGGGGTGTTACGCTCGAAGAAATATTGGGGATGGTGGCAGCGGCTCTGGCTCTGGTGATAGGAGGTGTCACGCCTGAGGGAATGTTTCCTGCGCCGCTGGTGTTGGTGGTAGAGGATGTAGTGCCACGAGATGCGTTGATCGTGCTGGTAGGTGGTACATTAGTGTCACCTGAAGGAATGTTGACGCCAGGGGTGTTGTCAGCACCAGTAACATCGGTATTTGTCGCTGATCCAGACCTAAGATCCACCATCTTGAAATTGGGAAGTTTGGAATGAAAATTAATAAATTGGCTTCTCAATCAAGAGATTAATCTCCCACTGTGGTCGCCAGTTGTTTTGGGGTAAAAACTGATTCTGCTATTTTTGGTAAATTTGGGTGTTTTGATGAGAAACGAATTCAAACCCTACACAAATGCACTGCACGGGAGTACTTTTAGATTCGAGAGATCAATCTGTAAGACTCTGGCCTAAACCAAGAAATGGCCGTTCCAGATTCAATTCGGTCACAAAGTGAAGAATGATAGACGAATTTATGTGTCTATTTTCATCTCTTTTGTGTATAGTGTTAGTAGCCATTTTTGTACTAATTTTGTCATTATATCCCTTTGTAGGTGTTTTTGGAAAAATGGGCTTTTGCGGCGAAATTAGCTCGAAAAGTGGTTTTTGCGCTTATGGGAGAAAATTACTAAGGGGCACCCAAATTACTAAGGGGTTCCACTTTCTATTCGCACCCTTGGTCTGGATAAGGGGAGGTCATCCCCTTCGTTTGAATTTCATTTTTGGCGGGAAAACCAAATGTCGCATGCGTAACTTCCTGGCAAGTTTTAGATCGATTTTTGGATGGATTCTTTCGGATATTTTTGGATGTTTTGGATTCGTATGAGCTTGATATGATTAAACAAGGAATGTGACGTGTTTTGGAGTTACAAAGAGGGATCAAATCCTCTTATTTTTAGTGATTTAGCAAAAACAGAAAAAAATAATATTACGGGCAACTTATTGGTTTATTCTTGGAAACAAACGTGAAGAATTGGAGAGAAGATATCCTAGTGATTTGATTCTATCATCTAACCGATAATATCACTTCTAGATACATGTAGAAGAGGAAAAAAATAGAAAAAAAAGTTCGAGACTTTTGGTGGAAGAAAAAGAGATTTTGATCGAGTTTAAACCGACCTGTGAGGGATATATAAGCTCGAGAGAGTCCAAGGAAGGGGCAGAAACACTTTGAGAGAAGTTAGGGGAAGTTTAGAGCACTAGAGAAGCGAAGAAAATCGAGTACAGAAACTGTGCTGCTGCTGCTGAAGAAGAAGAAGACGAAGAACATAAGACCCACA